>CM056822.1:16714011-17191511 GCA_029853015.1 Chelidonichthys spinosus
AGTCAACTCATCTCTTCTTGCGTATGTTGGAACGCTTCTGCAAAGGTCGCAACAGCTTGATGGTTCAGGTAAGTGCTTCTGCTAAATTTGTACTGTGTGTGTAAATTCTTGCAATTAGTATCTGCTTAACATATTAATATCAAGTTCTGTGAACTCTGCAGAAAAGGAAAGTGAGGAGGAAAAAGTCTCGAGGTAAAAAAAAGCCCTCGACTGAAACTAGTCCAGAGGCTCTGGCAGAGACCTGGAAGATTGTGGAGGAAGAGCTGAAGGCGTCGGGGTTTCAGGTAAGTGTGAGAATCAACCTCTAGGGGCAGCAGAGAGCTCCCAAAAATACACTGACATCAATGGATTGAATTGAAAGCTAAGGCTAAAATTGAACTGAAATCTTTTCTGGTCTACTAAATCCCACATTTCTGCCTTTTCGGTGCAGTTGTCAGAGTCTTTAACTGAAAGCATTGTGCCATTTGATGCCACATCTGAAACTCCACTTGAGGAGCAAAAGACCGAGGCCATGGTGCGAGTGCAGGATGCCCTGCTGTTTCGACTGGCACCAGAAGCGCTGGGGCTTCTGCGTGCTGCCAGGTCAGTGAGACTCAACATGCATTCAACCCCTCAGATCAATCTCACATGTTGAGTTGTTTAAGTGTTCGCCATCTTCATGTCACTCTCAGAGAGGTGTGGCCAGAGGGAGATGTGTTTGGTTCCGCTGATGTGGAACCTGAGGAGGAACTCGAACTCCTGAAGCAGATCCTGCATGCCAACCTGCCAAGTAAGTTCTTTACTCAGTTCTTTTTATTTAAGTGAGTCTTTGTATTACGGCATCTATTCACAGCGTGCCTTTTGATTTCAGGGTCTTCTCCTCCTGAGCCTGTGGCAGAGGAGGAGGATGATGCAGAGTTAGAAGAGGAAGAGATGGAGTCTGTCCAGATTTCCGAAAAAGAGTTCAAATTTATAGACTTTATCAAGAGGTGAGGAAAATATTATAGTAGAAGTAACCTATTGGCACTGCATGCAAAATAGTACTGCTATGATCTTCCTAATGTGGCATGTTCCCCTTCTTTTATCCCTCGCAGGTTTTCCAACCCAAGTATTGTGCGTCCATACCTCCTCTTATTAAAGTCATACTCAAAAAACACACCGCACGAAAACCACTGCATCGCTCGAATGCTGCACCGCTTAGCCGTCGACCTCAAAATGGATGGCCAGATTTTCCAGCTGTCAGTTTTCAACCTTTTCAACAAGATCCTTAGTGACCCTGCTGCCGCTGCTTACAAGGTACAGTAGTGACACGAGAAAATCATTCTTCAGTGTTGTCAAGCAAGCTGTTTTATATATTGTGTAGATCAGACACAGGAAGTTACTTTTCTTTTATCCTTCACAGGAACTGGTGACCTTGGCCAAGTTCGTGCTGAACCGTTTCTTTTCACTGGCGGCACAAAACAGCAAGGCATATGTTGAACTGCTGTTCTGGAAAAATGTAGGCGCCGTACGTGAGATGACTGAAGGCTACAGCAACGATGGGTTGGTGCTATTTTGTACCATTGTGTGTCTTGTTAAGCTGACTGATTGTTGTTGCCAAGTTGCATGAAACGATGCAAATGTACAAGACTGTAAGGCATTACATTATGGCTTTTACATTTATTACAAAATAGCAAAGACTTGGGTTCTGCTTTTCAAATGATTGCATCTCGTTGTCCTAATATGTCAGAGAGGAAAAGAAGCCAACGTGGACTGAAGAAGAGGAAGAGGAGTTGCGGAACCTTTACGAGGAGCACCGTGATTCTGAAGGTCTGGGTTTTTTTTAAATTTTAAATTACAAGCCACATATGGACACTGGACTTAGGTATAGATTATTTCATTAACTTGATTCTTGTGTTTAGTGCCAGATATAGTGGAAACTCTGCTGCCGTTACTCAGCAACAGCGGCCGCACACGGCGCCAGGTAGTGACGCAGCTGGTGCATATGGGTCTGGTGGAAAATGCTAAAGCACTGAAGAAACAGAAGTACGTACTCCAAACAGAGTTTGGTTGAGTATTAATGTTGAGTATTAATGTTAATGTAATGAAGAATATACTGCAGAAATGCTCTATACACTGCAATTTGGTTTTGTTTACCAAAAGGAAAGGAACCAGGATTGTTCTTTGGACTGAGGAGCAGGAGGAGGAGCTGCAGATGCTCTACAAGGAGTACAACGACTCTGATGGTACCGGACACCATATTGACATTGCGTAGCGCATGAAAGGAATACTAATTCATGCTTTGTGTGGTGACCCTTTGTAGTGACAAACATACATTTTCACAGATGTGCTGGGCAATATCATGAAGAAGCTCACAGCCAAGCGGTCCCGTGCACGTGTGGTGGACAAGCTGCTCAGTATGGGCTTGGTGTCGGAGAGACGAGAACTTTATAAGAAGAGGAGTCGCAGCAGTCAAGGGAAGAAGTCAGGAAAAGGAATGGTAAGGTTATTTCAGATAACTTCTTATATCTGATCCATAATGCAATTATTTGTTTTATGTTTTATAACACAATGGCCCAGATTTAGTTTGGGAATGAAGATCATGAATGAGTCTCAATAAAGGTCACTCCTTCTCTGCCATAGACTGAAGAGGATTTCCTAGAAACATTGACACAAAGCTTCCCAGATGATCTTGGTGAAGAGGATGAGGAAGAGGAGGAAGAGAGTGAGGATGATGAAGAGAAGGAAAGGGAAACTTCACCAAAGTCAGGAAGGAGGAGCCAGAGCATGTACTCTACTGTGGAGAGGAGACCTGATGTAGGAACCATGGTGAACGCTTTACAACAGGAAGGTGAGACAAAGGCCCTTTGTGTTTTCTTTAGTTCAGAGGGGATTGGCACATGGTAAAATATGAAATATTTCATAATAAGTATTATACGTTATATGGATTAGAAGTATTTTCTGGGTCTCTGTTGAAATCAAAGAGGTGAACGTGTGTATGTTCAAAAACATGTGCAATGTCTTTAAATCTTCAAGAATATAAGATAAAATATACAAATATTGTGTTTCTTGCAACAGGCATGTCTGGACCCTTGTTGTGGCTTCAGAATTGTCTTAACAAAACAGCACATCACCGTGAAGAAGATGGTAAGTGAAAGTGCTTGCTATTTCTTTACTCAAGTGCAAGTGATTATGGCTTTAAGGAAAGTTACATTATGTGGGGAAAATATTTTGTAATTAGTGCTGTTGGGTTTGTTTATGAAATTGTTGTGGTCCCTTCACAAGGTTTGTCCCAGGATGTGCCACTTGTTCCTCTGATGGAGGCAAATGAGGAAGCCATGGACAACAAGAGCTTCCGGAAGCTGTTGCGTAAACTGGGACTCCGACCACCTGCAAATGAACAGGTGTGGTATTTCTGTGTGACATTTCACCACCTATCCAGTAATTTCACCTCACTCTAATATTTGATGTGCTCTTTGTGCTTTCATTTGATATTGTGGTGGAGTTTCAAACTTTGCTAAATCATTTGTAAAGATACATTTTAAACAAACACCAGATGGCAACATACTTTCCAGCTGATATTTAACATATACATATATATTTTTTCTTTTACTATTCTGTAACCAGGAAACCTTTTGGAGGATCCCAGAAAAGATCAGCATATCCCAGCTCCGGAGTGCAGCTGCGTCTCTTAGTCCAAGAGAGGAAGAACCAAATGGGGACGGGGAGCAAGACCGTTCAAGGAGTCCAACCAGAGAGTCCCAGGAGGAGGAGGAGAAGGAGGTCTCAGGTGAACAGCGAGCTCAGGCACTGAGAGCTCTACTGCTCACACGCAAGAGGAAACACCACACCTCAGAGACTACAGGTATGTGTAGGAGCTTTGGCTTTGGTGCCTTGTCTCAGATTACAGCAGTGAATAACAGCTCTGTCATGCAGGTAAGTGTTGAGTTACATACCTATGAAAATGGCCTGCTTTGTTTATCCAGCTGCCAAAAATGTAGATGCTTGCATTTCCCAAGAATGTGACAGAAACAGAAATAATGTGATTGTAAAGAACCTTTTCATCCTTTTGTTTTGCATCTCAAAATGTCAAATATAAGGAACATTAAACATCAGCAACATAAAGGTTAAAAGAGGAAAGTTAGGATCAAACCTACTGGTAAGATTAATTTGATTTGCTAGCTAAAAGAATGGTTCCAACTGCTTTATATGGGAGAGGTGAAGCCACTACAAGGCTGTCTAATACCAGGGGAACACTGTATTTAAGATGTAGTATTTTATTTATTATCTTTTATTAGCATTCTACTGCTAATCAAAGATGACTCAAGGATGGAGGATGACTTTGTTCATATTATTCTACTTCTCTGTTGTTTTAAGCTCCTGAGTCAGATTTCACTCCAACTGGGGATACAGACAAAACACTTAACAGGTGAGGCACGGCCCTACACTTTTTTTTTTTTTTTTTAATCACTTAAGCCAAACCACAGCTGAGAAATATCTATTTTTAATTTTTAACATTCCTTAAATATTCATCTATTCCTGTCCAAATCAGGCCCCAGGAGAGGAGCTCAACTAAAAGAAGCAGAGTGTTGGATGATGATGACGAGAATGGTATTTTATTGTCTATATCAATGTAGTGGTTTAGTGTATTAGTTTAATCATAACAAACTGGGCATTTAGCCAGAAAACTTGTGAAACTTAAGGTTAATAGTATGATGTTGCACCTTATGTTATGCTAAGCTTAATGTCTGGGCTGCTGTAGTCCTTGACCAGTAATGGGCCCCCAATAATGGTGATGTTTGAATAAGACTGAACTGCAGCTCTTTTGCTTACACATGACTGTTTTTTCAGAGGATGACTCCACCGCTCCGATGGATATGGAAACCGAAGGTGATGCCGATTCAGACAGGGAGGATATCTCTGCTCCTGTGAAGCGTAGGCGGAAGTTGGTCTTAATTGATGAAGAGGACGATGAGGATTAGGGACTTTGTTACTGGATTTTAAAAACTGCAGACGGGAGACGTAAAAGGCCTTCACATTCCTCGGAGATCGATACAGCCCTCTGGAGGTCTGCAGTCCAGACAGAAGAAACTCTATAAATGGAGTCCCATACGACCCAATGAAACTGTCCCTTAGACCAGCCCATGCATACATAGATCCTATTAAGCAGTTTCATTTTTTTCACCTTGCGTAAGCTTGATTGGTGCCTTTATGTAGTTATAAGTAAATAAATTCTGTCAGACTTGTATATTTGTTTGTTTATTATTTTTCTCTCAGCATGGATAATCATACTGATATTGCTGTCTGAGAAAGATTTGCATCACAGGTCTTTTTGTCTATAACTTGAGTCTGAAAGCTGTGGGTTAATTGTTTCATCGTTTTAGTAAAATTACAGACTAAAGTTCATGCTACTTATAAATAAAAAAATGTTGACTCGCTGGCATCTTTTGTCACTTTGTTGCACTGCATCATTTTCAACACTAGAGGGCACTTAAATGTTGAATTACTAGCTTTGTGAATTAGTTAAATGATTTAAATACCTATATGTAGAATATCTAAGTTGAACCCTGAATATATAGTATATCAATTAAAATAGTTTTTTTTTAACAAAACATCAATTAGTATTGGTTCTGTAGTGAGTGAGGAGAAGCTCAATGAACACGGGGACTGATCAACATCTAAATCGGTCCATGTGTGTCTTACACTTCTCCGAAGATGTCTTTTGATTGAGCGTTCTTCAACATGGGAATCCTGTAGCATGTGTGCAGTTCCTGCCTGTAGTCGTTTTGCAGCTG
Source organism: Chelidonichthys spinosus (assembly GCA_029853015.1). Classification (NCBI taxonomy): domain Eukaryota; kingdom Metazoa; phylum Chordata; class Actinopteri; order Perciformes; family Triglidae; genus Chelidonichthys; species Chelidonichthys spinosus. The sequence continues at coordinate 16,719,765 of CM056822.1, forward strand.
TCGAAGGTGGTCTCTTGTCCCCACATCTGGACCATGTTAGCAACTTCCTGTCACAGCATCTGCTCTGCCCCCATCCCACACAGCCACAAGCAGACCTGACAGTCCTTAGATACTGCTGTGATTCAAGCATTTGAGCACAATAGTGGGTGAGAGTTCATGAAACTTAAGAGGTTAAAGGTGCATCTCTTCCTCTGCACACAGAATTGTCCAAATGTTCCCATGAATTAACCTAAACCAGGTTTGAACAGTGTGCTATACAGCGATTACTCATTGTTTTGCAACCAGCACATAACAGCCTGGAGGCTGTATTGCATGTTGGCAACAGATGCATTATGCAGTCATTAAGACATGCAAGTAAATAGATACCACATTTTTGTTTGTGGAAGACCTGGCTTTTCATTTAAAATCTACAAAAAGTTACAGAAATCGCCCTTGAGTGTTTTAGTTGACACGTTTGCCTCAGAAATTACTTGTTTATGTTTTAACACTTCACATATTTTACCAGGATAGAAAATATTCATAAGAAAATGTACAAGCATATCTACACACTTTGACAGTCGGCCACAGACAACTGTTGCTGCTTAGCCACATATGGGTGATTACATGTTAAATCCTGGGTTTTCGAAGGGCTATGTAGTGATTCTCCTGCTATAGGTTCCCTTGGGGTACAGTCTAATTGAGTTAAATTCTCAGGGAAACGTTCTTGTCTGTTCAGTTGTGAAGGATGCTGGTACCAGATTTGTTTTGTAACTTTTCCCAGATCTCTCCTCACTCTTTTTTAACTAAACTTCATGTCTCAGCACAACAAGACACAAGTAGGCTTTACCTCACAACATGTTTTCATGTGTCAGTTCATACATACTATATATTACCTACAAGCCATGTCAAAGTAATAACCTGCAATCTTTAATAGATCAGATTATAAAATAACCTCCACGTGTAAATGTAGACTGAACACCCTTTACAAGGCATGAACACCTGTGGGTATAATTGTAGTGCTGTTAGTGTGGTGACCATGCAGTATATGGCAGTAGCTATATATTACTGTCACACACACACACCACCACCACCACCTCTTGTAGACCCCGTTGTGCAAATCAAGTGCTCCTACAGTCCCAGCACTCAGCTGTAGCTCATTCCTTCTGAATATACCAACACAATCCATTCCACAGGGTCCTATGTCACCAGTTGTTACTCTTTTAACACAACAACTTCCCAGCCCTCTTCAGTGTGTAACTGAATGGATGCAAGAGGGGAAAAGTACGAGTTAGCATGTAATCTATATACCACTTGTGTATTGCATTTGGCTGGTAGATGGAATTTGGGCTGCTTTTGTGTATATTTAGCAAGTATTTGAAAATACTGTGAAAACAATACATTCATTGTGTCCACTCACTCATATTATTGACTCGTAGAATTTGAAAAGTATTTGACTGACGTGAGGATTGCATTAAATTGTTGTCAGGGATAACAGAGGGCCTACTTACCTTGACGTCATCCTCGACAATTGACCTTTGTGGATTTGGTTGTCTGACTCCAGTATTTGTAGGTTGCGATATCCTATTTAACATATTATCTTCGTTATTTGATGCAAATATGAAACTTTTTAGGCCTGCGTTTGCTATTGCTTATAATGGTTTTAGATCCTGGCAAGCTTGTGATATGGGCAGCGGGTTATGTTGTGATTGGGCAGAAAACCAGCAATACAATCTGGCAGCGCTGATTGTAATTTAGTAATGGTTAAATTACTATCTTGTTATGGAACAGTTATAAGCCATCAATTACAACCTCTAAGCTGTCAGGCTGTTAAGAAAAATGAATTCAAAAGTCATTACAAGTCTGGTGTATTTTAAATTTCTGTTTGTTTGAATACCCAAGACTCCCTGGAAATCAGTGTTGATATTGAGAGGGTTGTCATGGCAAAATAATCGTAATTTGTAATAACATCATAATGAATGGATTCTGTTTTAGATGCTCTGGAGCACTTCTTATTGGTTCAAATGCTCCATAAAACATTAGTATTTGTTATTAGTTAATAATGAAGCCATTTATTATAACTTATAAACCTTTTATTAAGAGCGCCTTATTAGAAAGCGGTAAAACTAGCACTTCCTTTAAAGCCAATCTTTAATTAAAATCAGCTAATTTACCATAATGTTACCTTCGTTCTCATAGGACGTTGGGGGGAAATAGTTCAAACCTATGGTTAACGGCTGCCATGTTTGGTGTAAATAACTCCTACCAGTTCATTATCATGTATTTTCTGTCAGACAAACAGCGCAGAAATTCAAAGTAACTCAGGAGCTTTGGTGCAGCAGCTAGCTCATTAAAGGCTAGGGCCTCATCTGTTGCTGTGCAAGCGCCCCCCCCTCTGGGCTGTTCCAACGGCCCAACTGACGACTTTGGATAGAGACAGAGGGGGACTGCCTCGGAGGGAAAACATTTTCCCCTTTGTGTTTTTCTTAAATGCCGTTTACTTATGCGGAGAGAAAATGAGAGGGGAGGTGTATGAGGGAGGAGCTTCAGGATTTTCCAGCGAGGAGGTGGTGTCTCGGACTCGTTGGTGTGTGGAGTCACGGACGGGAACTCAACGGTTAACTTGGACACAAAGTTGTGTGACTGAGTGAGGCGCTGCGCAGAATGGAAACTAGCTAAACCCTCGACACGTTTATGGTCACGGATAGGTTCGCGTTTCGAAAAACAATAACATTTAGTGGCAGTGACAGGAGTAAAAAAAAAAAAAAAAAAAACGATGCCGTTCCTCTCATTTTAATGCAGCCCGTGAGTTTGAAAAAAGAGCCTGCGGAGAAGTTCAGAGAACCGGTTTTCCCTGGTACCCCGCCGCGGCTTTTGTGCTTGTGAATGGTGGGTCGTTTTTCCTGTTTGACAGGGCCGATTGTCGAGTCGACTTAACGGTACAACCGCCGAACACACGGGCTCGTCGGTAAGTTTGACACTTCTTTAATTTAAAGAAAGTCACAGATATCTTCATCACTGTCTGTTAGTCATTCTTTGCCAGTGTTCATTTGAATTCAGTTGACTCTCGTCCATCCTCGGAAACAATAGCGCCATACTGTACTTAATAACCGATTATGATCGACTATAGTTCCACCTCAGATCCTGGCTGATCTATGCCAAACTCTACAACTGGAAATGTTTGTAATAACACTTAAGATCCGCGATTCCCTCTCCCTTTTAAAGCATTTTACACTCGAGGCACAATTAATCCGTCAGCCTTTGAGGACAGACATAATGATCCAGGATAATAAGGGCTTTATTGGTGTGCACTGAACCAAACGTTGAGACCAGACATTCTCCAGTGCTTTGCTTCAATCAGTAACTTTAGTGACTAAGTGACCTGAAGGTCTTAACCAAAAATATATAATAGATACTGCTTTGAGTCGTTTAAATCCATTAATGTGTTGTCAACAGGTTGTTTGGCAAATCTGAACACTTGGAGGAACAGAACTTTTTTCTTTATACTTCATAGTCACCCATAATGTCTATGCCTATGTCGGACTATGTGGAAACACCCTTCATCATGTAAGGCACACATTTCATGTTCCTTTATGGCCCATGTGCAAGAAGCCCTGGCTCTGTAGCTCTGCTGTGTGATGCAGGGTTGGAGTGCCCCCTGGGTTTTTGGGCTGTGTGATGACAGCCTACGGGTCCTGTCTTTACTGGGGAGTGCAGTCTGTAGTTCACCCCCTCAGTACACCCCCATCTACTTGACCTACTCTGTAAGCCTGTACCAGATGGTTTTACCCCTGAGAGGAAGCCCTTCCCTGCTTTGGGGAAGGAGAGAAGGCAGGAAAGGAAGCATGAAGAACCGGGATTGATGAAAGTTAGACTGAATGGTGTCCTTTAAGGAGCATGAATGCAACGGTCTCATTTTTGTTTTGTCGTTTTTATGATCTATTTTAACAGTGTGCTGACTTCCCATATCTTCAACAATGAAAAACAATAGTATTAAAATGCTGTAAGCAGCTTTCAGGAGATTGTTGTTGGGGTAAGAGTTTTCACAGTAAGACTAGCTGACCTGCAGAACCAGAATTCCCATTTTATGAGGACAAGGTTTGACTTGAAGTTTGGATAATTACTGTGTTTGCTTTCTTCTTTAAACACAAGCAATCTCTCCCCCCATAAGATAACAGGGCCTTAGACGAAGGTTTATTCTTCTGATTAAGGCATTGGCTTGCTGGCCATCCCTGTATCTGTTCCAAACGTATCTGAGATGACAGCATTGCTTCATTCTGTGTTTGTAGTATAAAGTAAAAAATAGAATTTTAATTCATACTTTTTAGTTTAGATTACAAAACAAATATATTTTCTTTAAGTTGCCTGAGAGCCCATATTAGAAATTATGGGAATTTCTAGTTTTATTTGAGCTTTTGTGTCAGCTAAAACAGATGATTTTTATGCTAACTTTGCGCTACTTTAAAACTGTATCAATACTCAACAACTGATTAGTAATAACTATTTAAGTCAGTTTACTTAAGACGTTTTCAGAATTGTTGGTTTAACACTCCAGATGTGTCAGACCACATGCCTCCTACATCCATCCATATCAGTCCATATGCACCACACATGGACACATCTATAAATACTGACTAAGCTTATCATAAAAAAGGAGCAGGAAGAGCTCTGATGTATAACCCATGTAAGACTCATTGCTGAAGTGAATCTCACATGGAGACTGCTGTGCTCTGTGACTTTCTCTAATTCTTGGAAAAGTGTATCAATTCACGTTGTTTTTGATGTGGAAAAACTTAGCTAATTCAATACATAGTTAAATGACCCAACCTTAGGTATAATTGCTTTCACCACCAACTGCAGTGGATCCTGTCTTTCTGCATTAGTTCGTATTTGATTTAATATAGAATACTAACTGAGCGAAGAACATCATGACTGAGCAGCAACCTGAGTTTGTAGTTCGACTCAGATGGAAGATGGAAGGAGTCCTGCGCAAAAGGAAAAACCCCATTGTCACAAGCAAACCACATAAAAACTGATACCAGTCATTTTGAAACATCCACTCATATGCTATTTATAACGCTTAAAACATTGGTTATAGTTATGACATGAGAGGGGTGTTGGGTTTGCTTGGAAAATAAAGGACACGTTATACTTTAGGCTTGTGAGATCGCTGTAGGAGGTACAATTATTGGCGACTGGAATTTGACAAAGTGAGTTAAATGGCTGTTCTAAATGACAGAGTGGCAGTGGAAGTGCTGGATATATATATATATATATATATATATATATAAAGGCACTGCATGGAGGTCTGACCTGCTATACTGTTTTCTGACTCCCCATTCTACCACTATAGCAAACCTACAAAGTATCAACGGCCCATTGACCATTGACTTACCCAGCCCGACTTCACCCTGAACACAATTAGAACTGGTCAGTCTTTGTTGTTTTCCTCGAGGACAATTCTGCTCTACACCATCCTAGTGTTCAACAGAAGCATGTATTATTTCATACACAGTGCCACACTGTCATGCTCTCACTAACATATGGACATCAGACTACTTGCACCGCCTACGAAATGCTGCTCTCCACCACAAACCCTAATAGAGTGTTGTGGAGCTGCTCCTCCTCGCTGCACACATTGGACGCTCCTTCCTCTGCTGCTGGAACACAACTCTGACTTACTGCAGTGTAGATTGTTAGCTTGGTGTATGGATATAAGTCCTAACTGTGAAAATTAGCATTTATTTTTCTGATTTACAGTATACACGCATGTTCTATCGACATGTGACTCTCTTGTGTTTCTGATCGTTTTTCATGCCTCTCTGTAAGTAGCTCTGTATTTTGAAGTTGAAAGGCCTTTATTGTTTGGACTTAAGTCGGGCATGAGATTGAGAGATTATGAGGGGGAAAGAAGTTGCTTCTAATGAAACACTGCCACTAGTGACAGCTATTGGAGGGTAAATGATCATCTTTATTTGGAAATGAGAGACTGATGAAGTACTACAGATGAAGTCCTACAACTTCTCAGTGAGATTGTAACTGACGCATTGAACAACTGCCAGTTGTGTCTCTCTGAAGTTATGATGCAAAATAATGTGGATTTTCAAAAACTCTGGGCAATGAACAAGATGTTGGAATTCCAATTGCTGCGTGCAAAAAATAATTTGGTTGGGTGAATTGAGTCAGCTTTGGGAGGCAAATAGTTTTGCATAGGATTCACAATTTTGGAAACTGTGTGGTCACAAATATGTGGAAATTGAGGACAAAAGTGAGACATCTCTTTTTTCTTTCAGATTTGTTGGTATCAGAAAGATACATTGCATACAAATGTACATTTGCGATGTTTTGCAACATCTTTTCAGAGAGTTGCATTAAAGCCCATGTATTAGTCTAACTAAGATGGTTAATGGCCCATTAGCTCAGGAGGTAGAGCGCGTTGGCTGGTAACCGCAAGATTGCTGGTTCGATTCCCGGCTCCTCCTAGCTGAGTGCCTGGCGTCCCTGAGCAATACACCTCACCTAATTGCTCCTGACGAGCTGGCTGTCGCCCTGCGTGACTCCACCGTCGGTGTGTGAATGTGTGTATGAATGGGTGAATGTCAGTCAACAATGTAAAGCGCTTTGGATAAAAGCGCTATAAATGAGGACCATTTACCATTCATGGTTTTTGGGTCAAACATCTGCACCAACATGCAAAGGTTGTTAGAGACACATGTCCATATGAGTATTTTTTTCATGTAAAGTATCCCATGGGTGACATTCCATTTTGTAGTGTGTGCATAGCACTACAGTGGGTTTAAAACACAGCTGAGTTGCCTATGCCATTTTGTCTTGAATTGTTAGCTCAAGTTGAGGTACCACATATCCATCCCAATACTCTAGTTGTATATATTATGTATTTATTTATGTGTATGTGTGCGTTTTTCAGCTGTAAGGAAGTTTGAGTGGAGAAGGATCTGGATTAAAAACTAAAAGGACTAAACAGGAATGTGACAGTAGAGGTGTGTGGCACTGACAGATATTGATTTATCAATAAAAAGTCTGCATAGATTTGTAGAGCACTCATGATCAGTCCATCATATTGGTTTGATTTATGGCTTCACGGAGCTCAGACTGAGAGTCTATCAAAATAAAATGTACAAAACCTCTCAGCATTCTGATTGGCTATCACGTGGTGCAAAATCCATGCTGAAATAGTTCCAGTCACATAAGCAGAGACACAATGGTAAGTGTTATATGTAGATTAACCTGCAAGCCAGACAGATTACAAGCTTATTTTCATTAAATTGCCAGGTTGTCTCTTGTAACTTTTGTAGCAGTGCAGAGTCGTAGGTAGCTGCATTGTGTTTCCCAGTCCCAGATTCTCATTTGAAATCTAAACAGTGACGTTGTTGAGGTGATGTGATGTTTCAGTGTTAGTGCCCCAACTATGGCCGCGTTCAGACTGCCAGCAGAAATCCGATTTTTAGCCCATCCAGATTGGAACCGGATGACTCTTTTGAAGTCTGAACAGTCCCAAGTCACATGAAATCCGATTTTTGCGAAACGGATCGAAACCACCTCCGGGAGGTAGTTTCAGATCGCATTTGGACAGGGGCGTCTCAGTCTGAACAGCTCCAAACACTCAGATCGGATTTGACTGTCCGTGAGGTCACTCTACGCGACGCCAGACCTGACCCAATGCGCCAAACCACCCGCCTGTTTCAAGTTGTGGAGCTACGTTACCGGTTCTGCAGCCCTACTGGACAGCGATAAGGACAATATACTCATGTGAGCTGCCTCCATCTTGTTTGTTGTTTTTCTCGTCGCTACTACATGACGTCACACAATACACGCCTCCGCTCCGACGTCGTTGCTACAGCAACCAGTCAGATGGGTCACTTGATGTGGCCCAGTCTGAACAGAGCCAAATGCGATTTGGACACTTGCTAAAACAGTGTGGACAGTCAGCCCAAATCGGATATGAGAAGGAATCAGATTTGAATCGGATTTGCCTGCAGTCTGAACGCGGCCTTATTGTTCCTGTCTGCTTCATGTCACAAAAGCAAGGGTTAGTTCCTGCTGAAAGCTGATGCTTCACTTCCTCATCTGGTCCAAAGCTTCCTGCTATGGAGAGACAGGAAGCTCAATATTGTCTCACATGATATCTGGTCAATAGAATTTGGAGTGAAAACAGATGTTATTCTGATGCACAACGTGTCCATCTTTATCCAGTTTGAATGCTTACCGCAGTATAGCATCTGTTTTAATAACCCCCATTGTAATGGTTAGCGTTATTATCATGGTTCCTGTTTTCTAGACCCTGTCACTCTTTCAGCTGTTTGGGGGTTTCAGCTGAAGTTGGCATGATTTATGGCTACAGATGCAAAGCGCAGACTGGTGCATCTCACATCCTTAGTGGAGTCTTCCAAGTGAAGTTGTCAGACAGCCAGGTCATGACACTACAGGTTTTCAGCTTCTCAGCTGTGGTCGTCAAGTTGGAAAAGCAGTCGCAGAATCCTCGGCTGTGAACACACACACACACACACACACACACACCCCTTCATTAAACACACCCAAATTAGCTATGTGGGGAACTTGTATTGGGCCCTGCCTGTTCCTCAGCAGCTGAGCACTCAAATCTGCGCTATTCAGCCCCCCTGCAGTATTTGTTCAGGGGGTGTATACTCCTGGGCAAGTTTTTTTTTTTTTTCCAAGGGTAAAAATGTCACACAATATTTCAATAGCTCATCTGAAGCTGATGCTATTGTGTGTTAATGCATAGTTCCCACCAAATGCCTCTTAAGTAAATTTATGTGAAACTTCTGGAAGCCATTGTGTGTAGTTTTTTTTTCTTTACAACCAAAAGCCTAAGAAATGAATACCATTCCCACCCTTTTAAGCCGTACCTTGTGTTTATTTCTACTTAGAGAATTTTAGCAGATGGTGAACCTGGTAAATAGTACTTGCAAAACATCAGCACGTTAGCATGGCCTCTGTGAACACATTACCATGCTAATATTAGCATCTAGCTACAGCTAAGTAAGTACAGCCTCACAGAGCTGGCTGTAGACTCTTCAAGTCTTGTTGACTTGTATTGAATTTGTTGCCAAGCAACTTCAGCTTGTAGAAAATTCAGCTGGGAGCAAGCGTTGGGGAGTGGGGGCCTCCACAGAACTCAGTCATTAAGATAGATAGCTCTGTTTCTAGTTAAGATCTCCTCCCTCCATCAGTCACCAGTCCTCCGAAGGCAAATACTGGCATCCATCTAACAGCAAACGCACAGGATCTCCCTGTCCCCTTGGTGCTCTCAGCTATCTTTATGTGGTCTCTTTTTATCGTCCACATGGTTTCCTCTGAGTGCCACTGGAGGTCACAGTATGGGGCTCAGAGTCTTTGTTTTGCCCCATACTGGCTCAATTCTCCCACAGCAGCAAGAACTCCCGAGCCTGCTGCACACAGACACCACTGATGTCTCTGAGACTCGGATGTGTGGGAAGAGTTCAGTAAATTACTTTTAAAATGGTGTTGAACTATGAACTAGTTCACACATGGTAAACCAAAAAAGGTTGTTTTACCAATTGCAATACAAGATTGCACAGTAACCAAATATGATATGTGGTAGAAGGGAGGAGACTGGACTTATCATCATAGTTCAACTAAATACAATAAGCTCACCACAAAGCATACAATGCAGTTCCGGGCTTGATAGAAGCAACAAAGGAAGTTGTGGGAAAATCTTGTTGAAAATGAAGTCCAATTACATAGAAGATGACCCTGATGAGGGGGTCACTGGAGTTTTGACCTCTTCAGACTTTTAACCTTCTCCATGTACCTTGGAAGTCGGGGAAGTTCTGCTGGAATACATCACTCTGCTTCTATAGTGTGAAATTACAGCAGTTAATGTAAAAATAAGCTACTGATTAATGGATGTGTTACTTTTTTAAATACCCACAAAATGTGGGTACAAAACATTTTTTCAAATTTGACATGTTGTATGTTGAGTACAGGAGACATCAGATCACTTGTTTCCTTGAGATATAAATCTGTAGAATCATTAGATTAGTTCAAAATAGACCCTCTTTCACTCAATATTCTTTATACTGTATACCCAGTAACATTCATGGCGTCTGATGTCTACTATTAAAGTATATGATGCAGTTTTCTAGACAAATATGTAGCAGAAAATGACCATAATTACTTTTTTATTTAAGTTTCACATTTCTCACAAAAAGTAGAGCAAACAGAAAATGGGTCACAGAGCAGGTAAATAGAGGAAAATAGCGGAGTCTGTCACTAAACGTTCAAACAAATAAATCTCCCTGTGGGAGGCTAGCTAGCATTGGTGTTTCATATCCAAACCCACCAGGTGGTCTACTGCATTCATGCCATATCAGACAATGGCTAAAGGAGCCAAAATGCTCTGGGGCAAACCAATGGCAGTCTGTCAGAAGTAAACTATAGACTGTGTCCGAAATCATTCCCTACTCCCTACTCCCTATATAGGGTAGTTATATGGAGGGCACTATATAGTGGACTCAAAGGCAAAATTAAAAAACACTTTCGGACACTACTCGGGGGATTTCTTTCGGCGCTGTTGATGACGTTGTCCTGACGCATAATTAATACGTGTCAGATTCCGCCAACGGCTTTTAAGTCTCACGCAGAGAAATTACCAGGATAATTATGTTTTTAATACATATTCGTTGCGGAAATTTACAAAACCAAAAGAACGAGTCCTCCAGCAGGAGGGGGATTCTGTGGCCGTCTCATTTCTTGAGAAAAAAATAATTTTCAAAAATGAGACGATCACTACATCGTCCTCACTGTTATTTTTATTTACAACGATCCCGATCGGGTCCAGGTGGACTTCAGGACCAGGTTGCAGCACCACCCCACATCTCCGCGATCCACCGGACCTGAACAGGCTGCAGTCCATCCCCGATCCCAAACTCCTCGGCGATCGCTCGCCACAATCTGTCCCTCATCCCCGCATCTTTATAGTTTCCAGACTGTCATACGGCGCTTTGGTTTGAGTGACGGTTTTTGACGGACGAAGACCCCGCCGCCGCCTCTCGTCGGCCGGCCGGCCACCGCCGCCTGTCGCCGGCCACTGCAACTTATCGCCAGCCGGCCGGCCGCCACGGCCACCACCAACTGTCGCCGCCCATCGAGGCCTATCGCCGGCCACCACCGCCTGTTACCGGCCGGCCGGCCGCCGCTCGCACAACGTCTCATATAAATAATTAATATATATCGCGTTTTTTTTAAGTAAATAAAGGAAAACATCACACTTTGGCCGTTTGTGTCGTCTGCTCTGCAATACATATATTTTAAATATTAACATTTATTATTGTACGATTATTCATATTTCTTCCGCTTTTTCCTGCTCTCTCTCCTCTCGTCCCTTCGCGATTTGTCTTTCAGCGCAATGCATGATGGTAAAATTTGCTCGGCTAGTGACCATCGGCTGTACACTACTTTTCACGATGCATTGTGGGAAACTTTGAGTGGACTATATAGGGAATAGCAATGCTCACTACACATTCGGACACCCCTACAAAATGGCGAACTCCCTATATAGTGCACTATATAGGGAGTAGGGAGTGATTTCGGACACAGACTATAACTATAATCAATAGACTATAACAATAACCTTTTATCAAAAAGTACTGAGTACTGGGAATTCTAAATCAATAGTCTTTCAGTTTGTGCTACTTATTAAAGTTGTATATATGTAACTATATTATTGCGCATTGATCAAATAGTTTACATAAGTAATGTACATATTATCTCAATGTCAACTATGTATGCATAACCTCAAAGATTCAATCTACTATGTAATGTTACCTATGCCAAACACTAGTCTCTAGACTTTAACTGGCCACATATTGGACACATTTGCAACTATATTTCATGTGTCTTGTCTTTCACTGAAGAAATGAGACGATGCTGTTCCCAATGATGGAAAGCAGAAAGAAGGAGAGAGGTATAGGTACTAAAAAACTACGAAAGACTCAAAGAAGAAAAGAAAACTTTCCAATGGGCTCTCATTTTTTCCATGCAAAGCAATACATAGACAGGACATACAAATGACACAGCCCTGTGACAAATTAGGCACATTTCAGTGTAAAAGAGGGATTTGATCAAAGTTGGAATAAGATCCTGTTAAAGAAGAGAGGTAGTGGAGAGAGGGCCGAAAGAGAAAGATCTGGCAAGTAGCAAAGAATAAAGGCAGCAGTCGTTTTCCTGACTGTTTGTCTGAAGTAGAAAACGTGAGTGAGCTGTAATCGGATCTCAGCTGTGGTGAGATCATCCAGGGGGCCTGCCAGCAGCCTCAGAAAGAGCAGTCCACCCATAAGCCTTTAGCCCCACTGCAGCCCTCTGTGGCTCTCCACAGGCCTGCCTGCTTAAATCTCATTTTCAAGAGTACTACTTGGTCCTAGAAATTACAGAGGTGAAACGAGAAGGAACTACAAAAACTGTTTTTAAGCACTGTTTTGCATACAGTTAGATAAAAGGGAGGGTTTCATTATACAAGCTTGTTGCTGTTCAGTGAAAACCCCTGTAACTCCAAACTTGGTGACATTTGGGGAATCTTTGAGATGAACCCAAGTATTACATTGTTCTTTATGAATTGAGAAAATGTCCTGCTTCTGCTCAATAAACCAATTTGCAGGAACTGAAAACAGGGTTGTTGTTCTTCGATCATGAAAAGTTACCATATTGAAGATTAGTGATTTTCACAGGACCGTAATATCTGCTGTTCTGCATAGATGACATAGATGTGTCCACAATTTGTTAAATAATAAAATTTATACATTAACTATGAGTGTCTATTTTTTAATAAGAAAGGTTGCAAAATAATTAAATAATTAAATAAAACCATAATCTTTTTTTACATGAAAGCAAAGTTGCCAAATTATTTCCAGAAAATATTACTTGATGATTTTTTCCTTCCTGTGTAATTCTGAAAGGACAGTGAAAACTATTTTAATTGCGTTAAAGTCTGATAAGGAAAATCGAATTACTCTTCTCAGATGACCAACCACTTACGACTGTCATAGTTCATGACTGCAATTATTGAGGGGCACAGACATGGATTATAGTCACATAGATTATAGTGAGTGAATGAGCTACTGTGTGTATACCCGGGCGTACAGGATGGTGGAGTTGTATATTGTGTGTGTTGACTTAATGACAGCTGCTAGAAGAAGAAGTCACACTTCACTTTCATCCCTCCTGTGTTGATCAAGATACCGTACACTTTCTTTATTTTTCCATAATACATCAACATTTCCTCCCATCTTACAGTTACCAGACCTGCTCAGATGGACTTGAGATAACACCACCAGAAGTTCCACCCTTATCCCGAACTCCAGCCTCCTGCATTCACTCAGAATGGCAGATCCCACCGGGCTGAGCTCTGAAGTGGCCGGAGCAGGCACGGCTGAAGTCGACGCCTGTAGTTTGGAGATAGAGAGGAAGTATGATATCATTCCTGCCGTCATCTGCTCCATGTGTTGCCTGTTTGGCGTCATCTACTGCTTCTTTGGTGAGGATCCCAGCCGGCTCACAGACCTCGACACAAAAGAAGCCAAAACTGAATGTTTTAGGCTGACATAACTAGAGTTGTTCCGATACCAGTAACAGTAATGCCTCCAACTCTTTGCATTGATCTGATATCCTGTTGATAATGTTGACAAATTCCACCACAACAGTAACCTTGCTCCATAGCGCAACCTTTAAATATATCGAATCAAGTTGGATAAACCTGCACTAATACTTGATGTGACACAAAATAATTTAGATGGTATATGAGTCCAGAATAACTTTGTTGATCTTGTACCTTGTTCACTTTATATTCATATACGGCAAAAGGATGCTGTTCACTAATTCTTCCAACTCCTGATACTGCATTTTACATCTCATCATTCTGTCTCTCCTTCTCAAGGTTACCGCTGTTTCAAGGCTGTCATGTTCTTATCTGGACTGATGTTTGGCTCCATCATCATTTTCCTGCTGTGTCACAAGGAGCACGTGCTCGACACCCAGCTGAGCGTGGAGGCTAGTGCCGGTATCGGCCTCGGTATCGGCCTGCTGTGCGGTCTGGTCACCATGCTGGTGCGAAGCGTCGGCCTCTTCATGACTGGCCTACTGCTGGGCCTCCTCCTGGCCCTTGCCACCCTGCTGGTCACTCACCAGTTCTACACTCCAACCACAGTCTGGGTCCCACTGGGTGCACTTCTGGGAACGGGCATGCTGTTTGCTGTGCTGACACTACAGTGGCAAAAGCTCTTCACCATGCTCTCCACGTCTGTGTTTGGGGCAGCTATCATGACAGTGTGTGCTGATTACTTTGTGGAGATGCTGGTTTTGGCCAAGCATTTGTATGAATGCTTGCGCCTCACACCGGGGACACCTCTATGCTGGTACAGTTGGGTCATTCTGGGCATCTGGCCCGCCCTCAGCCTCATCGGAGTACTGGTCCAATGGAAACTGACGGGTGACAGCTTCTCACACACTGAGGGTAAGAATATTATGATATGATTTCTGTTGTAGGGGCGTGTGTAGACTCAAGGATGAGCTAATTAAATGTAAGTGGTCAAAGGCCATTCTCATGATGTCTCAGGAAGGCCTTGAGAGAATTTAATCAAATTCGGCAACAATATACACATGCACTCAGGGATGATCTGTTTTGAATTTTGCGGTCAAAGGTCATTGTGATCTCAGAATTCATAATGGTCATTATGCCAATTTCACATACATTTCAAAGAAAATGGTAAAGTGATAACATTTTGGACAGGCATGAACAAACTGCAACTTGATTGGTTGGCAGAGGTATACAGCTGTGAGGCGGTAATTACTAGCCACAACAGCAACCCTGATTTGTTTTCGTCTCTGTGTGAGTCATGATGGCAAAATGTGGTGCTGGAGACACCCAGTGTAGCAGCAACTACCAAAGAAGGGATTTTAAATACTTGCCAGGTGTTTTATATTTCTGTTCAGTTTTTGTTATCGCCATAGAAACCATGTAAGGTACAGTCACTAAACTTTATAGGTGTGTAATTTACATCAAAATGAAGGTCATGGTCAAAGATAAAGGCCCCTGGCCTGATTTGGTGCCGTGACTTTTGTGATCCCATTTATATGACAAACTATACTATGACTTTTATGGCATACTATATAGTATTTTTAGAGACATACTAAACTGTGACTTTTTTTCATTTACATTTTCATGGTGTAGTACACATGTAATGATATAGTATAACTATGACTTTATATGACATTTTCTATGGCATACTATACAACTTTTTAGTTTTAGTTTTATAACATATTGTACTATGACTTGATTTTATGACTTTCTGTTGAATACTCTACAATTACTTTTAACATTGTAATGACAAACTGTACCATCAGTGCTTAACATTGTGTTGACATAGTATACTATGACTTTTTTGGACATTATAATGACATACTATAATTGAACTTTTTTGGGACATTTTACTGACGTTCTATACTGTGACTTTTTTTATGGCATTTTAATTACATACTACAGGCTACACAGTGGTGTAGTTAGCACGGTTGCATCACAGTGAATCTGGGTTCAGGTTCCTTCTGTGTGGAGTTTTCATGTTCTCACATGTTAGCGTGGGTTCTCTCTGGTAACTCTCCCACAGTCAAAGAATGCAGGTGAATTGATGACTAAATTGTCTGTAGGTGGGAATGTGAGCATGAATGATTGTCTGTCTGTCTATTGTATAATTGTCATAAGATACTATGTTTTTTTGTGTTTTTTTGTGTGTTTTTTTTTTTTTTACTTTTTATGACATTTTATGACATACAATACAGCTCCTTTTTTTCTTTTTTACTTTTTATGGCATACAAAAATTCTTTGTTAAAATGTTAATGGGAAACTATCGCTTTTGTTTTTAACAAACTATACATTTTGTATAGCTTTTTTACATGACCTACTACCGAGGACTTTATATGATTGTTTTCTGATGTATCTATACTCTTTTCCCCACATTTCATAATCAAATATACTAAATTATTACTAGTTTTGACATGATACGTTGACTCCTTTTGAAATATTATTGACCTTTTGTGACCTTTTTGAGTTAAAAATGACAGACTTAACTATTACTTTATATGACATAATATACTGCATCTTTGATGTCATACTGTATGTATTAATTTGCCCTATTTTAATGACATACTACACTATGACCTTTTGACATTTAAATGACATATTATACTCTTGACTTTTCCATGACATATTAATGGCATGCTCTGATTTTCTTATGACATCTATATGGCATGGCTGGTTTATGGCATGCTATGTTTTTATGACTTTGCATACTCTCAGACTTTTTTGGGACTTTGCATGACAGCCGTTTTTCAGGTTGTCTGTCTAACAGCACGTCCATCTTTCCAACTCTCATGGACGCAAAATCTCAGCCGTAAAGGAATTTCTTCAAATTTGACTCAAAGTCCACTTTGACTGAAGGATAAACTGATTAGACTTTGGTGGTCAAAGGTCAAAGTCATTGTGACCTCAGATATGCAGCATTAACATGAATACAACATCTTATACATTATATTATAATTTATATTGTAGAATGGTGACAGAATTTACATTTTACTATGCAAATGTCTGTATATCCTCTTATCTTTATTTCTGTTTCTTATATTTTTCTCAAGCTTATATATAAGAGCAACTGTAACCATACATATTTTCCCTCAAGGATCAACAAAGATTTTGTCTGATTTCTTATGATGAAGTGATATATAAAATCTACCTTTGCATTTCCCCTTGTCCTTGTAGTCGTGATCAGTCGAAGACAAAAGAGAGTCCAACTGATGCGGATTCGAGAGAAGGATGCCAAGAAGCGACAGCAGGCAGGTGGGCAGGAAGGCACGTACCGCCGTAAACCCACCCCAGTGAAACGTTACGCTGGGGATCTACTAGCACCGGTCAGTGTCAACAAACATGGCGTGTGCTGTAGATACTGATTGTAGTCTTTTTATGGCATCAGTTATAGCAGTGAGCCTAAGTGATGCTATAAAATCCTTTTCAAGTTGATGGCACCATTTTTGCGTACCTCACTCATCTCTCCCTGTGTTGTTCTTCTCAGAGCTACCTGCAAAGTCTGCGGGACAGACAGATGGGCACAGGCACTTCCCTTAGCAGCCTGGGCACTGCCAACCACACCATGATCGACTTGGACTATGACACCGGGTCCACTGCGCCCCTTACAGCTACAACCCCAGTTATCAGGGTCTGAGGGAGAATAAGTGTGTGTCTTTCCTGGGTGTTTAATGAAAGAGAATGCTGCTGCTTTGGGGGGAGAGGTAAGAGGTGTCACCTGTTTGGTGAAAGCTATAATATAACCACTACAACCACTGTGTTTCTCAGAGAAACACTTTAAAAACAGATACTAACAAAGTAAGGTCCTTCATTTCGTTTAATCATGTATTAAATACACAAATAGCAAGTTCGAGCCTCAAAAAACGGATGTATTTCCGTTTTGCTAGTGAATATGACAAAGCAATTTGTTTGACATTACATGTACTGTACTTAAAATGTTAGGCATTGCCATGAAGTGTTGTGTTATTGCCCGTCTTACCTGTTTAACTGTGCTCGTAGGATTTGTGAAAGTTTTCTATTTGTTGAGATGGAGAGCGTTAAATGTGACGGATGGATCCATGTATGACAAAGTGAAGCAAAAAATAAATGGTGCAAAAAAAAAAACATTGTTTTTCCTATCAGATTAGAGTAGTTGCTTGTGGAGTAAACTTTTTATCAGTTAATTTATATAATGACCAAGTACATGTTAGAGCTGAAAAAAGGACAAAAAACAAAGCATGTTTGTTGTTAATTTGTAGATTTTTAATCTATACAATAATATTTCCATTGTGATGTTTGAATTTTGCAGGGACACTGCACTCGTTACCTGAATCTGTACATACCTGTTGATAGAAATCTCAAAGATAATAAATGCGTTTGATACAGAACCAGTTTCCACTCCTTGATTATGTCGAAAAAATTTCATGTTTTTCTCTTTGGGCTCTTAGCAACACTGGTAGCATTACTCACTAGGTTTTTCATTGGCAATAATGAGGTCATGTGGAGGATTTCCTACTCTTAGTTGCCATGCAAGTTTTTTTTTTTTTTTTTTTTTGCAGACAGCACAATGCACGACAGACTAGCATTTCATCATAATGAATGTTGGATACACAAAATGTCTTTAACTGTAGAAAATGTTACATTTAAAAAAATCAGATCACATGATTTCTCACACTGCAGTGTGATTCATGAGATAATGGACGTGCAATATTTTAAAGCACTGGACATGATTTAAGAATTGATCATTAAACAAAAAGTCAGAACAGAAAACACACACTCCCATCATCATATGACATCTTACTGAAAGCATTAAATCACATAATCCAACGCGTCTTAGAAAAACAGAAGGCCTCCTTTGATTTCTCCCTGAGATCATACAAAAGCTTACGTAATTCTCACAAAAATCAGCCCGCTGAGGAGGGAGGAGTCGCTCGGTTGAAATCAGATCCAGTGAAATATAAGCAATTACCACACTATTTCCTTTTTTTCTTTTTTCTTTTTTTTTTTACACATGGTAGATGATAATTCACAATCAATCACTGCTGTTGATGTTGCCTGGTGACAAATGTTGGGGAACCATGAACCCTGCTGAAGACCTCTTGATGCACGCTGCCCCCTGATGGTCAACCTCTAGCATTGCATCCAGCGCTCCTTCTTGCTCTGTGGGTATCCTCGGTCGACCGTCAGCTGCTCATTCACACGCCAGTACTGGTCTCCCTTGAAGAAGAAGATCTTCCTGTTGGTCCAGGTGAAGGCTGCGTCTGGACTGGACGGGACTCCGGTGAAGAGCATTGAAAGCGGTTTGGGGTAGAGACTTAAGTCAGTGTACTTAAGCTCATCCCACTGCCAGTACTCTGAACCCTACAAAGACAAACAGCGAAGAGATTTAAAAATGTGTATATATTTCTACAAAAGAAGATCAATGAGAATTCACTTGCATATTTTGAGTGCTGTTCAGGTTTGAATACCTTGATAAAGATGAACTTCTTGTTCTTCTCCAGGTATATGATTGCATCAACATTGTGAGGGATCCGTTTGACCAGTTTGGGGTAGCCGTAGTCCAGCATGAACATGGTGTACCTCCAGACTTTATTGCCTGTGACCAGAAACGGCATCAACAATCACTCATTTAAAACCTGAAAGAGCAGAAGAAGAAGAGCACAGGACAGAAGGATTGCACAACTGTACCTTTGAAGAAGTATGTCTTGTTGGTTCTTTGAGAGTGCACGGCAGCACTCAAGTTTCCAGGAAGGGTCATCCACAGGCTGTCAATCTTTATTGGCTTGCTGTGTCCCAGATTAGAGATGGTCCACACGTAATCACCGCTGAAAGCAAAGGTCTTCCTCCACGGACCTGATAAAAATACAGCGAGGTACTTAAGTCCATCCATCCATCCATCCATTTTCTTCCGCTTATCCGATACCGGGTCGCGGGGGCAGCTGCCTGAGCAGGGACGCCCAGACTTCCCTCTCCCCGGACACTTCCCCTAGCTCCTCCGGGAGGACCCCAAGGCGTTCCCAGGCCAGCCGGGTGACATAGTCACTCCAGCGTGTCCTGGGTCTTCCTCGGGGTCTCCTCCCAGTGGGGCATGCCTGGAACACCTCCCGAGGGAGGCGTCCAGGGGGCATCCGATGCAGATGCCCGAGCCACCTCAACTGGCTCCTCTCGATGTGGAGGAGCAGCGGCTCTACTCCGAGCTCCCCCCGTGTGACGGAGCTCCTCACCCAGGGAGCGCCCCGCCACCCTGCGGAGGAAGCTCATTTCGGCCGCTTGTATCCGGGATCTTATTCTTTCGGTCATGACCCAAAGTTCATGACCATAGGTGAGGGTAGGAACGTAGATTGACCGGTAAACCGAGAGCTTCGCCTTTCGGCTTAGCTCTCTCTTTACCACGACGGACCGATACAGCGACCGCATTACTGCAGCCGCTGCACCGATCCGCCTGTCAATCTCGCGTTCCATCCTTCCCTCACTCGTGAACAAGACCCCAAGATACTTAAACTCCTCCACATGAGGCAGGAACTCCCCCCCGACCTGGAGGGAGCAAGCCACCTTTTTCCGGTCAAGAACCATGGCCTCGGTACTTAAGTCTTTGTGACCCATTTTGTGATCCTACTCTTGGGGGAGAAAGTCTTTGCGTGCTAGTTCTATATATATCACGTTCCTTTGCATATTTGCAAATGATTCCCTGTAAATCCAGCATGTTGTGTTCCAACGTGAGGTCACATCAAAATAAGGAGAGCTGAGGCCTCCTCTACTCTTACCTAATATGATGGCATCGAGGTTGGCAGTGCAGGGGTCAGGGATGTTCTGGGCAACATTGCTTTCTGTGGGAGACAGGCTGTTCGGGGCTGTTGGACTGACTAAAGTACTGGTGATGCGTTTGCCTATAAAAAAAAAAAAGAGACATTAATGCAAATTCACAAATACTGATACAATACGGACGAAACCAAATTGACAGCTCTAATCCAGTCCATTGGATCTTCTCGATGTGCTCACCATATATCATCTGGATGCCGCTGATATCATCAGTATGCAGCCTGAAGTTGGCACTGTAACCAGTGTAGACCGGAGCCATTACCGCATTTCTGAACAGAGAGTGGGCCAGGCCGAGGGCGTGGCCAATTTCATGGACAGCCACAATACGCAGATTGGTCCCATAATATGTTCCCTCAGTCCAGAACTCATCATCATCGAAATGGACTAAACCAGATTCTGGTGCCTCAGCATGGGCCAGTACATGGCCTGCAGGTAGTACATATAAAAAAGATAAGTTAGGGTTTCACCATCCAGTAGTAGTTATATTTAAGGTAGACATTTAAAAAACTGACCACGGCCATCAAATGGAGTCGGGCAGAAGCCATCTTTCTTATGGAAGGAGATCTTTATGTCTGCTCTGCCATAGTCAACTTCTCTGAAGGTCAACGGAGCCACATCACTCCAGTACTTGAAGGCAGAGCGGACCGCCGTCTTCACCTCTGCCTTGTTCATGTCAGGTGTGTAGTTGTAAATGCGATAGGTCAGACTCCTCTTTCTCCAACGACCTGGAATAGAAGAATTATTTTAGTTTTTCTCAAAGTAACCACAACAAAATTGTTTGCCTCACTAAAAATGAAAGGTTTCAACAGTTCTTTCTTATCCAGGTTAAGTGAGGTAAGACATTTAGAAATTAGAAATCAGATGATTTCTCTAATGCTTAAAAGCTTGTCTTATATAACATTAAAATGTTTTTTAAATATTTTATGACATACTAGAATTTTTTATAACATACTTCACATAGACTTTTGTATGACATTATACTATGACTTTTAATGACTTTTTGTGTGAGATACTATCACTGTTTTATGACTTTTTAGAAGTATACTATTTTAATGATGTACTATGATATTTTAATGGGTTTTCTGTAAGTAAGTAAATATTATTACATATTTACTTACTTACTTATTACTTATTACATACTATACTATATTTTTATGAAAAGTCAAGCTATATTGTGACTTTTGATGACACTTCATTGTTTTTCTTTTTACATTTTAATGACACATGTACTATGACTTGTATGTGAAATTTTAATAACATAATATATTGTGACTTTTTTGAAATTGTATACTACATTTTTTTCATGGCATACTGACTTTTTATGATATTTGATTGATTTGATTTATTTATTTATGAGATTTCAATGACATACCATACTAGGACCTGATGTTAAAAATAAACTATACACTTTTAAAATTGTTTACACTTTGCATGTGATTAGAAAACCTGGGCTGTTTAAGAAGAAGTATTTTTAAAGTAAAGAAGTGTAAAAGAAAAAGCATCTTTTTCTTGACTCACTCGTCACTCTGTATTTGTGATGTTTCTTGTTGAAGGGGTCCTCCATGCCACAGCGTGGCTGTCTCATCAGATCAAGTGTAGCTTCATCTAATTCCCCGGTAGGTGGCAGATCATTCACGCTCTGCAAAACCCTGGAGACAAGTGGGGATCAAACTTCTGCAGAGGGCTGCTCACATCCTCCTCTTCCTCCTCTCCATCTGGGACTATCTTTCACAGACCCTCATATAGATCCAACATGCACTATGACATTAACTTATTTGCTACCTGTGTTTCCACTTAAAAAGGCCATCAGGCTGTTTTACCTGAGAGCTTCAATGACCTCCTCCAGGTAATGAGGGTCCTGTGGATCCACGGGCTCATTCAGGTAACCATACTGCCTCAAATAGGACTGTGAAGGCAGAGTCAGACATTAAACTCACTTAAAAGAAATGTATATTTAGTCAAAATGTTTAAAATGTGACAAATCATCTCACCTTCGCACGATCTAATTCTGTCCATTGCACCACTGCACTAATAGCCCCGCTGATGTCGAGCAGCAGTAGCAGCAGCCAGGTGTAGTCCATATTCACGTTTTCAATAATCCAGGGCTGATGAGCAGAGGCTGAGAAGTGCTCAGCAGAGTCCCACAGTCGACTGTGTTTGTTCTCCGAGCGCTCCAGCAGTTTTAACTCAGCCGGGCATGAGTCAGCCCTGTGGCTACGATGATCCATCCCTGAAGAATGAGGATTACAAGAGAAGTTGACCCCCAGCCAACAAGTCTGCTGTTATATTGTACAGCTGTTCGGAGAGGACAGTACTGCTGCAGTGGTTAACACACTGGATCAGTGTGTAGGGTCCAGCTTCTGTTAAACTCTGTGGAAAAAGGTCAATCACCCTAAACAAAACCATATAACATTCCTATAGTCTTCCCTCGGGTCGCTGCCTTCTTGTTTACCCCCTGGTGTGACATACAGGAATGTATTAGTGTTTAATTATGGGATTTCATTTCCACATTCCTGTGATTTTCACACTGATCCCATCCTAGACACCTATTTTTTGTTTACTACCACAAATGGATATATCATTGGACTGATCCATGCAGAGATGTAACAAAGACCAGATATAGGTTTAGTATGGACATGTTGTCAACAACTGTGATAGACTGGCGACCTGTCCAGGGTGTAGTCTGTCTGGGATCAGCTGCAGACCCCCATGACCCTGAATAGGATGAGCAGTGACAGATAACGGATGGATGGACAGGTTTTTGTCAACAACAGTAATTAATTTTGTGCAAAGCAAATGTGGTCTGAGGGGTTTTAAGGCACAAGTGCTTGTTTCAAGTGCAATTTCAAGTGTCACATATGACTCCTAAATCAACTGACAGGCATTTTAAAAGACTAAAGACAACAACTTTAACCAATCTATTATACTTTACTGACAAGTTTATTCCCACCGCTGCTGTGTGTTAATACATCAACAAATATCATTTAAATATCATAAACAAATAAAATGCTTGTTTTCCTATTACAGCTGCCTTAATCAATACTTCCATTTACATAATGGCACATATGTGGTAAAACAATAATGTCGCTATCAGGGAACCGCCAGAGAATCATGACCTAACGTTTAGCCTCTTTTAGCTCATTGTTTTGGTTTTTCAGTCCAAACTTTTTATTGTATGGTTCAGTCCCGTGGCTCTCAACAAGCTTATAAAATTAATAAAATTAATAAAAGCTGGCGCCCAGCTGTCACTTGTGGCCCCGCACCAAAGACAGACAAGCAACCAGCTGGTGAAAGTCCCAGATATTTTTCTGAGGAGTTTACAGAGACCAGAAATGAGTGAATATAGGATTTAAGTGAATCTGGGGGCCAGAAGCACAACTCCAAAGATACCGTTGTTTAGTATCTGAATGACATTCGTGTTTGTCAGTTCTTCTGCCCCAAAGACTCCAAGACTGAACAGAGCTTAAAGACCAATTCTTGAGTTTGATATCATTTACGTGTTGGTTTTATAAATTGTTAGAAACACGCTGCAGGTTCATATAAAATAATCATGTCTGAACAATAACACTAGCTGGTTCTTGCATCAAATCTGGTGTCTGGGCATTACGTAACCTTTTGTTTTGCAATAATTCCATGAAAGAGGAAAGACGGTTATAATAACAGCTTTTGTTACTATTTCTGTTTTAGCTGACTCGAAATTGAATTCCTGCTCGTTGAAATGTCATATCTTTTGATAAATTTAGATCAGTAGAATTTATACACACATTGTTTTAAAACACAAAGCAAATGTAAAACCCTACAGACGTTTTAATTATGGAGTTGCGCTTGACTGTAAGTTGATATTCATCATCTTTACAAAAAAGTGGGCCAGTTCCACACACAACAGGAGACTGTTGTGTGTGGAACCGGTCTAAGTGTTACAGCAGCGTTAGCCGACAAAGCAGCTGGTGTCAAGATGTGAGTGCATGGTAGATGGTTCTCATGCTGCAGCCTCAGACCTGAGACAACACACCAACACTAAAGGTTTGTCTTCACATGCCGACAGCAGAACTTAAATCAAAATTTTCCAGCAAAGACATTTTCATATTCTGTCTATAGTACGGTAACCCAACTCCGAGTGGAATCTAGATGAATTCCTTGTTAGACTAGGTGTTAGGCCCTCGGATTGATTTGCAAATTAGCATTATGCTAAGGATGACTCATACAATTAGGTTTGGCTTTTTCTGATCCTTTTCACAGCCTGCAGTCTGCTCATTCCTCACTGTATCACAAGTGACAGAGAAATTAAACCAAAGCTTTAGTGCGCTGGTTTGCATAAACACCAATGTGACAAAAGTCTCAGTATTTGCTGACAGGAATAAAAGAGTCAGCTTCATCTGTTTCCTACTATAGGCTACATGTCATCGTTTCGAGTGAATCGTTATTACTGGCAGCAAAAAGAAAGGAACAGAAAGAAGGAACACACATAAAGTGGGAGTAAAGTGGGCTTTTTTATTATTTTGGGCCGTCTAAACAGGAAGTCTGCATCTGATAATGGTGTGTTTGATCCCCCTGAGGGTAAACACAGCATGTACTTGTTTCAAATGATCCACTTGGATACTAGATGTTTATTCATCTTCTAGTGAAGTGAGCGGATATTTGCCTTTTTTGTTGGCTGACTTTGATTTCTGTCATTTCTCCTAAAACAAGTAGTGGTTACCCGTGACTACACACATACTCATAGCTGCGTCAAGAGTCGGAAACCAACACAATTCATGGACTTTCACAGCAGGACCGCATTGATGTGTTTTCTTTATCTGTCAGCAGAATTCTGCTCACGGCAATTTCCGTCATTTGTGACTCAGAGACGGATCAAAATGAAAAGTTTATAACAAACATGATTGCCAAACAACTTTCCAGCATGTCAATAGTCCCAGGATACTAACAAACAAATTGAGATTGATAAAGATTTTTATCCGCTTACAGGACAAAAGTTAATTAAGAAATCACCCAAATTTTGGATTGCGACTTAAAGCCCAAGTTATGCTTCCGCGTTGACACAACGCAAGGGGGCTTGCGGACCCCTTACGTCCAACGCAAGGGCCTGACGTGCACCTCCCAAAAATCCTAGACGCGCGTCGAGGCGACGCAACACCAACTCAGCAGCATTGGCTGTGATTGGTCCGCTATACAACCGCTGGAGACCGCTATCCGGTTTCCACTCATAAACACCGCCATTTAAACTTTTAATAGGCTACTTTTATGGTTTTCATCTCGTTTTATTGTTTGCACCTTCTCGCTTTTGCACAAAGAAATAAAACACCAAGTTCTGAAAAATTGTGGATGTTTAAAGCCGGAAAGTAAACAAATAGGCTATAAGGAGGCTAACGACGATATACGTCAAGAGTCTCGGTCGGTTGGTCAGTCTTTACAAAAAACATAGCGCCCTTTACTGGTGTGGCATTGAATTGCATTTCGACACGTAAACCCAACGCAGAACCATCACGGTCTCCAAGCAACTGCGTGGCCGTTGCGTGATCACTACGCGGAAGCATAATCAGGGCTTTAAGAACTTGATGGGCCTCAATGTATTAATGCACGGTGGTGTAGTGGGTAGCACTCTCGCCTCACAGCAAGAGGGTCCTGGGTTCGATTCCTAGGTCAGCCCCGGGTTCCTTCTGTGTGGAGTTTGCATGTTCTCCCCGTGTGAGTGTGAATGGTTGTCTATCTCTACATGTCGGCCCTGTGACAGACTGGCGTCCTGTCCAGGGTGAACCCTGCCTTCGCCCAATGATAGCTGGGATCGGCTCCAGCCCCCCTGCTAAATACAGGATAAGCGGTAGACAATGGATGGATGGATGGACTTAAGAACTTGATAATTAATTGCAGAGTTGATTACTCAAATCACTGAGAAAGAGACTACATTTTATCTTTCTATCCTGACATGATACCTCATCTTTTATATTAATCATTCCTCCCTTCCTTCCTCATCATCACCTTCCTGCCAGCTGCAACCGGCCGCCTGAATCACTTATATCCTGTTTCCTCTGTTACAACATTTAGTGAAGAAAAAAAAAATCCAAATCCAGAAGAGACAGTATTTTGTTACCAACAATAATTTGTCCTGTGCATAATTCATCAAATATGATGATTATATTAAATTGGTTGAGTTTATTACTGTATTTTACAAACCTTCAAAACAAGAAAATATAATCACACCAGACAGATAATTGTGGTGTCATCTTTTAGGTTTGTGGCGGTGTCTTTTTTCTGCTAAGACCCTGCCCTCTGCTTGTATTTCTCTTTTCATCTTATTGGGGACTCATCTAGGCGTCAGCAAAGAACATTTGGACCTCATGTGGGGTTGAACTCCCAGCCAGCCAATAAGCAGGATGTGCAAATATTCTCATTCGCAGGTGAAACGCTGCCCTTGGTCACGCCCCTCCGAGGCTCACAGACCTCACAGGCCTGACATTCATTCAAAATCTAGCAACTTCCAGCAGGTTTGTTGGGCGGCGTGGATGTGTTTATCCATCCATCCATCCATTGTCTACCGCTTATCCTGTATTCAGGGTCGCGGGGGGGTTGGAGCCGATCCCAGCTGTCATTGGGCGAAGGCAGGGTTCACCCTGGACAGGTCGCCAGTCTATCACAGGATGTGTTTATCTTTTGCTTAAAAAAAAAACAATAAGATGTAAGGTTTTATTCTTCTGTGCCCTCTTTCACTTGCTCGACTGCTGCTGCCTTCTCTCTTTCTCCCCCTCTTGTGGAGAGGAGGGACGTTCGCTCATTTCAACAGTGTTTACAAACAGCAATTGTTCATGTAAGGTGTCCTTGATTGTCCTGAAGGCACCCATTGATAAAATGTATTAGTATTATTAATGGGACTACATATTATACCCTAAATAAAAAAACTGTAATTTGACTCTTTGGGGTCAGAGAGTGACAGCCAGTGGGAAAACACTGTAAAGCTGAGTAGCACATAACACTGTTACTTTTAGCCTTTAAATAAGAATATTAATAATAATAATAAATAATAATAATAATAATAATAATAATAATATATTGACTATTTTTCAGTTCCGACACTTTTTTGTTTTTGGCACCAAGCAGCAATCGACGCAGCGGAAGTCCGTGTAAAATTAGAGCTCTTTATTTATCAACAACAAATGTTTACACAAAACACAGTGTAGTCAAAACGCTGTTGAAGAGGCCTGACGTCTCCAGTGTGCTGTAGAGTTGTCTGCTCATTTCCACAGTGACGGGCGGTACTGTGGAGGGCAACTCCACTACCTGAATGGTATACAGCTGCTCAGACTAAACTAAAGAACTGGTGATCTACGCCACAGACAGCAGCTCCCAATCATTTTCCTATAAGCAACTCAAACTTTTCCCATAAAAAGTTATTTTAATCTTCTCACATTCAAAGCCACAAATAGAAAAATGCTCCCAATGTTTTAAAACTTCAAATCTGATTCCGGTCTCAGTGAACGCTTGTTCTCTCTAAAGTAAAGCGGTCACTCCATGCAACTCTAGTAGCATCATTAAAAGTAATGACCTATAATACATTTAAAAGGTGTTTTTCGCATTACGATTCATATTAATCACACAATTAATAAAATGTTTGATTTAGTTGCTTTTGTGAAAGTATCTTTGAGTATCTGGAAGCACTATATAAAAACTGATGAATTAGCATTATTATTATTAATTCACCCCTTTGCATATACTGTGCACATCTTTAGCATTGAGAATGACAATACAGATTACAAAAATAAATGTTTTTTTTTCTACAAATCCAAGAATGATCTGACTCAGGTGTTCACTTAAGACCAAAGTGTTGAACATGTTTTGGTCATTTACGGCCTTTAGCGTTGTTCTAGATATTTCAAATCTCAAAGGCAACATGATAGTATAAATACTTGATACATTTCCCCCCCCCCTCCACTTTTCCTGCAGAATCAACGGCTCAATTCCAATCCAGCCACGCCACCCTCTTACCAGCCACTTCCACTCCGTTGGTGCATTTGCGTATTAAGTGCCACCCCAAACCAGCAGGGAGTGGAAGTGGGTTATAAAACCATCCAACAGCGAGTCTACATCATTGGTGACCAGCTGGACTGACCACGGGCCACGCCGTTTTTATGTTCATCGTTGAGCATGCTCAGTAATGGTGTACCTGTTTTTTCACCCCATCAGCAGCTGTAACCCCAGAATTTATATCTTCAACTGTACAATTTTGCATTATTATTATTTTTGCACCATTTTTATATTTGTAATATACATATTCCTTATTTATATTTTTTCCATTTGTATTGTTGTTATATTGTAGTATTAGTATACTACACTTATTTTACATCCTTATTTCTTAGTTATATTTTCTTAGTTATACAGCTTCCTGTTTCTTTTCCCTTCACCTTATAGAAGGGTGGTTCATTCAGCCATGAGTGTGACTACAAATGGAGTTGACTTCAGCCCGGAGTGGGAAGGTGTACGGACCGGACTGGAATTAGGCCAAAGGGACAGATTTAAAACAATGTCCACTCTGATGACTCTTACGGGCATGAACCTTTTGGATTTTTAATGTGGATCAAACCACTGAGTCTATTCCTCGCTCTCATCCTCTGTGATCTTGACCTTCACTCTGTGCCAGGCGTTACTCAGCACACCTCTCAGATTCCAGATGGGAGGAACTGTGTCAGGCTGCATGTTGTAACTGTTATCAACCGCCTTGCAAACTATCTCCAGCTCCTGAGCCTCTGGAGGAATAGGAGCCGTTACCTCCCACAGCTTCCAGGCCCAGGCCTGTCCCGGTGGGGGCGAGGGTGCTGGTGCTTGTCCCTTCTCGCTGCTCCTCATTTGGGCAACCTGCCATGTCTTCCCTCCATCCAGAGAAACATCTACACGTACCACCTCTCTGCCGCCGCCGCTCCAAGCATATCCCTGAACCGTCACCTCTTCCAAACTGCGATCAACTACTGAACCATCTGCCGGTGTGGTGATAGCTGACTGGATAGGCAGCTCTTGGATGGCTGGAGCAGACTTGAAGTCCACTGTGTCCCAGTCCGTCCCGGGGGAGAAGCCCTTGTAGTCATTCTGCTGCCAGTGGCTGCTGCTTTCTTCTGCACTCACTATGATCTTTCCCAGCCATTTCACATTGCGTGCACCAACTGTGCCTGGTACAACAACGCGGACAGGGTAGCCGTGGTCTGCAGGGAGATCCTCGCCATTCATTTCATAAGCCAGCAAAACATCCCCCGTCTCACTAACTGCCTTGTTAAGAGGGATGGAAGCACCGTAGGTAGTCCCGGACACATCTTTGTCCAGTCCTTCAAACTGAACATGGAAAGCCTGCTTGGCCACATCGGGCCCATAACCAGCGGCCAGCAGCACATCCCTCAGCCTGGCACCGCCCCATGTGGCGTTACTGATCGCAGCAATACCCCAGTTCAGTCCTTTCACCTGCTTGACCTTATTCATCTCAGAGCGGCGGTTACCAGCACATTGCAGCGTGGCTGTGATGGTGTGTTTGGGGAATCGAGTCTTTAACTCTTCCAAAGACAGCGTCAGCACTCCTCCAGGTAATCCCTCTACACGCAGCTGATATGAAGCCGGGTCCACCTGAGGGACTGGCAGGTGGTTTCTTTTGAAGAAGACAGCAGAGGGGGTGATGAAGCTGTCAGAGAGGATTTCAGGAGGCGGCTCAGCATTGAAGGGCTTGAGGTTGTTGATGCGCAGGATGGGGTGTCGCTCGGGGTCAGAAGAGTAGGGGTCAGATGTCTGAATATTCTTCTGCTTCTTCAGGTCTTCTGGATTCAACTCACCAACCTTGTATTTAACCACACACACACACACACACACACACACACACATTTACAATAGACCACATGGGACTTAATGCTACAAACCATCACACATTTTCAGATGAACTTTACCGTTCATCTCAAATGGCCTGAATGCAAATCAAATGCAAGACATTCAAATAACTGTGTTGTCTACAAAGAAACGCCCAAAGAAAAACAAAGTGTTTGCACGCTGGGTACACTGTTAAATTGTTAAATATGGAAGTAAGTGAAGATTGACGCTTTGACATAACGATATTTGATCTGCAAATGTATAAACTCAAACACTGGCTACAGTGTTTGCTGCAAGCAGCCAAGTCTTGTCTCAGCTTTGTGTTTGATGGAATATATTCCACCCAATGGAAATCTGCTGAAATGCCTTTTTTCCCTCCAAGGTACTCCGTTATTCTACATATAGTTCACTAGTTTCATAGTAATTAATCAGATCTTTTTAACTTATCATCAGATTTGGTAGAATAGATTGTGGGTTTTTTTTCTAGACACAAATTAAGCTTATTCTTAGATAATCAAAAGAAACCAAGATTCAGCCCACCTTGTACTCTGAGAGCATTTCCAGCACATGTTCCTGGTTGTGCACAGCATACAGCGCCCAAAAGGGTTCAAGGGCTCCACCTGCCGCCAGCAAGATTTTATCCCCACCAGGGTGCATTGCCACAAACTCGGTGATGTCATAGACGCCACCTTTGTAAGTGACCCACACACCATCTTGCAGAGAGCGGTGACTGGTGACCTCTTCCTGGCTGAAGATGGGGAAAGCTGAGGTCTTCTCTATGGTCTGCACTCTAATGATGTCTTCCTGCTCTGCCTGCACCGCAGAGAAGAGGGGAGGCATCAGTTTTGTGATGATCCATCAAAAAGGACATTTAAAGGAACCCAGGAATTCACTCTGGAACTTGAAACTTGAAAAGAGTATGTTGCAAAAATATATTTGCTTAATATAACTATGACTAAAAGGTAATTTGGATTCCTATGTAATCCCTTTGTAACTGTAACTATTTGTCACTCTTAGACCTCTGGTTCCAGGGTGGTAAACTGGTTATGACAGTGGCAGTGTTTGTTCTCATGTTTACACAGTGACACCACTGGGCTGGCCGTGTTGATCCACAGAAATATTTGTTTTCCTATTAATTAAAAATGTTGAAAATTAAAAAAAGGAAAGGTTGCCAGTAATCTGATGTCCCCTATACTTTAGTGGGTGTGATTTAGTAGATGAGTTTGCAACCCGATATCACATAAAAAAAATAAGCCTAAGTCATAAGGTAAAAAAAAGCTTTTAAGTCTTTCATAGATTTATTATTACTGCCAATAAAAATAAGTACAAAGTCTTGTAACGGACATTTTGCAGCATCACTGTGTTAATTATTCACGCAAATATACAGGAGAGCTGCACTGCTTCTTCGAGAGGTTAATGTTTCCATGTCTCACTGCATATGTGAGAGCTTGTGCAACTGTAAAATTGTACTGTTTGAGTAGATGAAAGATGCATTTTTACTGATTTTTAAGAAATGTACTTATCCATCACCTTGAGGCATAACAAAGTAAAAGTTCTATATTTAAATTTAAAATACATAATAAAAATAAATGCATGCATTTGCAAAGTGCAGTTCGGGGAGACGATGTCATCATCCGTTTTTAAATTCCTCAGTATTAACTTCTTGTTAAGCAAACTGCTGTTTATGCATGTTGAGTCACATAAGATGTGGGAGTAAAAATTAACACATGAGCTGGCAAGTGACCAACAGATGAGATAGGTTACTGCCGTGGCTGTAAATAGAAATGAGTGTATGACTGAAAGGGAACAAAGCAGTCTGTGGTAGTTTGGCAGTTTGTGTTGACCAATTTTGAGCATATTCTAGTCCTGCTCAATGTGTTAAGTGTCCTGAGATGACTTCTGTTGTGATTTGACACTATGGGCCCTAGTTTCGTAGACCAGGCGCAGTCAGCTTTCAGTGCACCTGCGCCGCGCCGACGGGGTGTGTCCGCCTGGACTTTGCAAGTTTCGTGCACTGCGCAGGCACACCTCCCGTCTCGCCCACCGGCGCAAGTGGGAAAGAGGGAGGAGAAGAAGGCGTGATTGGGAGACGAGGAGGAGACGAGGCGTGGACTGGGATTAATACAGCCGATTCAGATCTTCACCAATCAAATGAGCTCCTCTCCTCTCCTTTAATGCGTTAGGGGAGGTCCAGTGCAAGATCCGTCACTTGACAACCCGATGACAGAAGCAGCGCCGCCGCTCCCACCACGTGCATCACACGCTGTGCGTGCGTATCATAATAATAACAATGCTGATATTATAAAAAACAGGAGAGAGAGAGGGAGATGTTTTGGCCCGAGAGGCTGAGTTTCCGTTACGCGTGCCATCCGCCTTTGATCTGACGTCAGATGTGACGGGACAATCTATATAGATATAAATACACGTGTTGATTCATTAGTTGCATTAAATAGTGTTTGTTGTGATTATTTATTGCATTTAAATGTGCCTGGAACTATGGAAACCTGCCTGTGAGGGACGTGTGCGCACTGCGCGCCGGTCAGCCAAACTTCCACTCCGCCAGCTGTGATTCGCATTGAATGAATGGACTTTATTTACGCCTTGTGCCTTGCGCCGAAAGTAGACCAGGTCGGAGCTGGCGAGCTTTCAGCGCAGTCTCGGCGAGGCTTTTTGCCACGAAACCTCCGCTACGCCAAGCTGAATCTGTGACGCCTCCCCCTGCTGCGCCGACACACCCATCTTGGCGCAGGCGATCCACCAAACTGCCAAACTGACGGTGCGCAAGGCTGCGCGGGTCGAAACTTGCACTGCGCCGGCTCCGCCACCCTGCGCCGCCCTGCGCTGTGCCACGAAACTAGGGCCCTATAAATAAAATTGAATTCAATTGAATTCAATTGAAAGCAAATAATTTCCCCGTAAATTATAATTACTTGTATTATTATTAATTATGTTATTGAACTAAGGTTTAAATTGGACACATAATACTTTCATAATTAAGATTGTACTTTAAACTGCACATTTACACCTTTTTGCTCTATTAACTGGATCCATTTTGAAAACAGACTTTTCAAACAAAGCGTTTGGCAATGAAGTGTACTGATTATTATTTTTTTAATTCTTTCGTCTATAAGATGTAAAAAGAAACCATTTAAAATGCTCAAAACAACTTAATTTAGTCTTGGCACAACAAAAGCAAATTAAACATCGCCTGCCTTTACAGATCTCATCCCCTCCTAACCTTGTGGTGGTGGAGGCCATAAGCCAGTACAGCTCCGGTACCGACCAGCAGTCCTGCCAGGGCATGCCTCCAGCTGGGACCGTGGGCACGCTCATAAGATCTCTGGTCTTCACTACTGCTGCTTCTGGTCCAGAGACGAACTGCACACGACGTCACGGCAGGTGCCACTCGATGGCTATAATATTAAAAAAAAAAAGTTACATCTATGCAGATCAAGCTGATGTCAGGAATAATACCTGTTTGTTAAAGTGCTGTACCTTTGAGTGTTGAGAGGGCCAAATCGAGTAAGGGTGTGGCAACGTCTGAGAAGCAGCATTGCACTGATGTTCTGGAAAAAATGTGTTGAGAAGAAAAGTTTATTTCACAGTAAAACAAACAGAAAACATCCTGCAAAGAATGTCTATGTACAAAGATCTTAAGTTACACACAAAAAACTCAGATTATTTCTTTTTTCTTTTCTTTTGCCAAGCAAACTGTGAATTAACATCATTCTTCAGAAGCATTACACAACACCCCTTAAACACCTGCACCCATTGATTTCTATGCATGCTCCCATGCTTAGCTTCGAGATATGCCACCAGGCCCGGAGTGGCTAATCGGGAGGACCGGGACCATTCCCGGTGGGCCGGTCTGACTTTTGGGCCGCGAGGGCCGGTGTTCAATTATTATTTTTATTTATTTTGTGCCGGTGTTCAGTCATGGCACCCCTTTTCCACCGAGGCATTTTGAGGGCCGGTTCGGAGCCGGTGCCCAATCGCGAACCAGTTCTTCCTGTTTCCACAGACAAAGAGCCGGCTCTCGGCCTGGAAAACTGGTTCCCGAGCGGCTCCAACTCTTTGCTGGGCTGGAACTGGGCCCGGCTTACGTTAGGGGCTGGGGACGGGGTTAACGCTCGAGGCAACGGGGGAAAATACGCCGCTGCGGAGTTTTACTAACGTTACTGTTCCCGGTAAGTTTCACTTTTTAAAATGTTTCACCTCGTTGCAAACCAACGACACATTTCTGTTTAGTTTACCAAGCTAGTGATTACGTTCGTAACAGCAGCAACTAGTGGCTTTGCTTCCTCGGGTAATGTAAGCTGACCGGCTAGCTAGCCAGCTAGCGTGATATTGCTAACAACAACGTTAGCATGCCACTTTCTGACTGCCGTTGGCTCGCTAAACGTTACCAACTACCAACGTAACATAACATCTGTGTTCGCAGCGTCGTGGACACGTTTGTGATTAAACCGCTGTTCTCTGGTTTGTGTTTGTAGAGCTGTCGGACATCGGCGATACTGAACGGAGGTCCAACCTGCAGATGACTAAACATCAAAAACTCCGATCTATTGATCACACACTGTTCTACACTTTAAAAATGATGTGATTTTAGTATTTTGTGTATTTTATTGTTATTGTATTATTTGCCAAAATAAACACTGAAGAGACATGTCTGCTATGCTTGAAATGAGCGCTGCGGGGAAACCTCGTATACAGTGACGTAATGACGTGGTTCTCTGGGCTCTCTAGCCGGTGGAAACGCAAACAGGTTCTCGGACGGTTCGCAAATTGAACTAACTGCGAACCAGCATGGCACCGGCCCGGCTGTTGAACTAGGTTCGCGTTGGTGGAAAAGGCTTATCAGGAGTGGGTATCACGTGTATGCTGTTACCGCTGTCGCTGGTCATATCAGGGAGCTGGCGGTCTGTTAGATCATGCCAATGAAACTGGGACGCGGACGCAGGTTAAGGGCACGCCCACCAACAAGAAACAGACCAGACGCAGCCTGACGTTACGTACGTGTCGTGCACTAGTCCGCACACTTCAGTGGTGTTTGCCTAGCTCCAACCACAGATGTACAAGCAAAATAATAACCCAAAATGGAAAATAAAAAGAGCAAGGGTGGCGCAGAAAAAGCGAGGATTAAAAAGAGAAAAGCCCTGGAGACAGATTGTCACAGATTGACACAGCATTGTTTGTCATGCGTCAACTTTTCAGAGAAGCAGAATAAACAGAAAAGAAAAAGCATACTCTTGTACAGTTTCTTTTCTACTTGAAAAAACATTGATAACCGAAACCTGCTGTCTTTACAGTCAACTTTTGGTCCTGTTAAAATGACCGACTTAACCTTCAAACCCTTCAACTCCTACTGAACCGACCAACCAGCAGTTACTTCAACCTACAAAAAGAGCCAACCAGCTCAGGGGGAGTGAACAGAACAGAAGAAGGCTGAGCTCTTCTCTAACCACAGAAACACATATCATTTACTCCAACATTAAGTGAACAAAGTTCCAGTTTGTCAAGCATACAATTAAGAAACTAAATGAAACATATTTCCATTTAATTGGAGGGACTTCATCTGTTGACTCTGTGATAATAAAGAAATAAAGTTATGAATTATTTACGAGAAAGATCTGTGCCAATCTGCGACTAACTGGAGGGATAAAGTACACACTTCATCAGAGCATCCGACCAAAATTAGGAGCATAAACATCCCATGGAAAAGAAAAAGGAAGTAAACAGTTAATAATAATAATAATAATAAGAAGAATAATGATGATGAATAAATAAGTTGTGAGGTGAACAAAAAAGCGTCCACTTACAGGTTACACACAATGAGCAACAGATGGAGAGGAGGTCTGCTTTATCAATCATCTACACTTGACTTATCACTAATATATGTCAATAATGGCCCTTAAGATTACCCATGTTATCTCTGACCAGCTTTCAAAGAGATAAAAAGGAGGCTGTAAGAGTTATCTCCTACTGTTCAGATAGTGTGTCACTGCACTTTCGGTAATGGAAACAGCTGATGCTGCTCATTGTGCCTGACAGAAATAACTCACGTCAGAATAAAATGAAGTTACATTTAAGGCTTTTCAACATGTAAATAGACAAAGTGAATTGTAAACACCAATGTCTTAACCATGTTTCAATTATATAAACGTATATAATTAGTTCTAATGCCACTGGACCGTGTGAGATGATTTTCACAGTCGAAGAAGTACTTTCATTAAGGTTACTCGTCTTTCTCACAGCTGTAACGTTACTAATACTCGTCGTTTTGCTCTTGTGTTTTTGCCAAATGTAACACATCCGAGTAACTTTAACCACAGTGTATTTTCTCATGCTAGTTACGGGTGTGCTGCGTCGGTGTAGTTGGATCACAGTCAATCCTAACGTTAAATATCATCATATTATTCACTGACATACATGTTAGCTAAATACACAGCGCGAGCCACGCCGATGTTAACACTTTTAAGGGTCGATACAAAAATTCGTCTTACAATAAGTAGACATTACG
Source organism: Chelidonichthys spinosus (assembly GCA_029853015.1). NCBI lineage: Eukaryota > Metazoa > Chordata > Actinopteri > Perciformes > Triglidae > Chelidonichthys > Chelidonichthys spinosus. The sequence goes on from CM056822.1 coordinate 16,756,520, forward strand.
AAATAATAACGGAAAGAAACTATAACGTAAAGCCAGTAGCTATAGCGCGTCATCGTCATCACCATGGCTAACTTAGCTAACGCTGAAGTTAGCAAGCTCGCCACTGATAGCCTGCCGTTCCGTCAACTTCTGTTATGTTCATAAACATAAAATGGACGCTGGTTTCTGTTTGTTGGTGTAAACCAAACCACCAGGACTACTCACTTCTGTAGTGTCGGCCGCCTGCTTGTGCTCAGATGCTCTCTTCTGTTCACAGGCGAACTGCCTAGATGCTGCTGCACAGTTCAGAGACGTTACTCAGAAACGCTGACCATGAGGCGTTCAAGACAGCTGGTCATGTGGCAACCCAAACCTTTCCGCGGAACAGGCGAAAATATGTCACCCGCATAAAATAATAATCGTTAAAGGACTTTAACACTTCTTCTTCCATCCTGATTAGTCATTAACGGTTTGTTTGTTTTCTTTTAATTCATCTCGTGTCATATTCTTCATCGCTTCAATTCACTAGCCATGTCATAAGCGGTCTAATAAACGTCATTATTGTGAATTGAACCCCTTCAGGGTGATTAAAGATGAAATAAAGAATGTAAAAAACAACAACAAATGAACATTACATGAGTTGTGCTTGGTGTAGTCTTAGAAGAAGACTTAATGTATTTATGATTGAACACTGGTTACTGGAAATCTATCTAACAAATGCTTCATAGTAAGCAGTTGTTAACCATTATCAACATTTACCTTAAAGATACCTTAAAGCACCATGAATGGTGGCTTATTAGAAAGAACTAGTAGAAAGTTCAGTAACCTGAACCCATGACCTGACACTGTAGCAGTGTCTATTTAATTGTCACGTGGAATATTGATAACATTTTCCATGGGAATATGCACCGAGGTGCACCACAGAACACTGTTTTCCCTGCAGGTTAGACATGCAGCACATCTCATTGTTCTCCCCGACTCTTCGACTCTGTGTGTTTAGTGGTTTATTATAGTATAATTAGTAGTTTAACTCATACTATTCCATGAGGTTACCTGTATTCTGCACTAATTTCATGTCATGTGTTACATGGATCGATCTATCTATCTATCTATCTATCTATCTATCTATCTATCTATCTATCTATCTATCTATCTATCTATCTATCTATCTATCTATCTATCTATCTATCTATCTATCTATCTATCTATCTATCTATCTATCTATCTATCTATCTATCTATCTATCTATCTATCTATCTATCTATCTATCTATCTATCTATCTATCTATCTATCTATCTATCTATCTATCTATCTATCTATCTATCTATCTATCTATCTATCTATCTATCTATCTATCTATCTATCTATCTATCTATCTATCTATCTATCTATCTATCTATCTATCTATCTATCTATCTATCTATCTATCTATCTATCTATCTATCTATCTATCTATCTATCTATCTATCTATCTATCTATCTATCTATCTATCTATCTATCTATCTATCTATCTATCTATCTATCTATCTATCTATCTATCTAACCCTAACCCTATATTGACACTGATGAGTGGCTTCAAACACCACATTCTGGACAAAGTTAGCCATCTATTCAAACAGCGGACCAATGCTTCTCTGATGACACATCATAAACAACTGTATAAATAAATAAATAAATAAATATATATACTTATTATTACTTATTAGACTTTGTCTGTTTACAGTCTGCCTGTACCGACTGCTAGCCTGTTTTTGGACCCTGTATTTAATAAATGACTTAAAGCTCTGTTAGGAGTATTCTTATTTCTCACCAGGAAATCATGAACCGATTTCCACCACACTCTGAACAAAACCTGAATGCGACTGGGTTTATGTGATGAACAAAGCAGAGAGGAAGTGCACTGTGATTGGAGGTTTGAATGACTCACAGCGTGGTAGCAGATAATAGTGTTGTGTAAAAAAACAAGACTCACCAGAATGAACATGTGGACTGAACAACATGGTGTAGAACACAGCCCTAACACACTTGAGGGCCTGCATGACAGATAAACAACTCAAACCAGACAACAACCTGATGACTCAGGCGACTAGTAAATACCCAAATGCATGAGCAGCAGTCATGAGCAGCCTGGCAGTAAGGGTGGGTGGATGGATGTCTCCTTCCAGTATGTCCTCTGAAAGGAAAGAAAATTAAAATAGAAAGAAGCTGCAGTGAAGATGAACCTCTTTCTAGCTGGCATCCCTTATCAGTGGCTGTCAATGAGGAAGTCTTTATCAGGAAACTTTAGAGTTCCAGTCAACTACAGGTAGGCCTACATACAGCAGATAGGCGTCTTTTTGTGTGTGTGTGTGTGTGTGTGTGTGTGTGTGTGTGTGTGTGTGTATAACCAGATAACGTTAACTATTGTTACAGAACCATAATAAACACATAACTTTAATTGGAATGCTTTGGGAAGTGATTAAAGAATAAACCTATTTTTTATTTTACACCATTTCTCACATGTCACAAACTCAGTAATCATTTGCCCCATTTCTACAATTAAACAAAGTTCTCTTACTAGTTTTTTATAAAGCATTCCACCTTAATCACACCAGCTGTATAATGCAGCTGCTTCTGCTCTTCTTGGTAATGGTGTTTGTTTTTTTTGTTTTTTTTTACAGAAAAATATGCTTTCTTAAATAAATAGAAACAATGACCGTAGTAATTCTTCAATCCCACTTCAAGATAAACCAACAGTTTCCCTTTCAATGCCACATTTTAACCTGAGATAACACATATTTGAGAAGCAGAATGTTACAAAAGAAGTGCATGTTTAGATTAGACTGCTGTTGAAATGTGGCTGAGGTTTGTCTGCTTCTCTTGTTTAAACTGTGTGAGCCATGCCATGTCTGGGGAATCCAATCAAAACATAACCTGCTGCGCATATTGAGTCAGAATGGAGTTTCTATGGAAACCACAGATTCACTGGACTGCACTGTCTGTGTTGACATTATTTCCAACATCCCTGGTAGATTTTTTACATGTTATCCAGGTCATTTCTATGGGTGTTTAGATCGTCCAATGTCCTTATTGCCCCCTGACACCCCCATGAAGTTTGTGAAATTAACCAGAACATCCTGTTGCTCACTGAAACATTTACACACAAAACAATTCCTCATGCTTATAGTTAAGGCAGAGATCTGTCTGATAACCACGTATAAATATCAGACCACAGCCAAACCTAACACACACATAAATCAATATTTGTTTAAGAAATAATGGTATGCAGTTGGGTGCAACATATTTCGTTTTTTTCGATTGCTAAACGACAGCGGGCAAAACTGGAGCCGCATGTGCAAAACTCTAACAGTCTGCGCCACAACAGTTCATGTGGACCAAACGCTAGCTTGTTTTTCATTGCTTGAACACAGTTTTCAAAACTCTCCACACTTCTCTCCTAACTTTAACCACAACCTGCGCAACACTGTGGATTAACAGCACTTTGTTCTAAACACACTGCTGTCAAAACTGTAAACCACACATTCAAAACAGAATGATTTCAGCCCGATGCATTTCAAACACTGATAATTGCAATTTTAGCTTGGTGAACACACACGCAATGGCGCAAAGGGCAACAGGGACGCTGGACGACGTGGGAGGGGGCTGTGGGTCTGGTGGTAAGCTGGGCAGACTTTTGGAAATTGCCACAGGTCCGACTCAGTTTCCTCCTCAGGGCAACCTATGACACTCTGCCCTCCCCCCGAAACCTCCAACAGTGGTTGGGCACTGAGCAGGCCTGCGACCTATGTGGGACCGTCAGTGCTTCCCTACATCACACTCAGAAAGCAAGACTGCGCGATCTCAGGGCAGGTAGGGATGATGGCACAATCAGGTGCTGAGGAAACTGGCAGAGGTGGTGGAGAAGAGAAGGCAAGAGGCAAGCAATGGGAGCCAGCCGGGTATACAGCAGTGGACCCAGTCCCTGAAGGAGGGGGAAGCGGGGGAAACTGTCAGTAGGAGACCAGCTCCCACCCTGTTGTTGCCAGGCTTGGATTGGAGAATGGAGTTGGACTTGGGCAGACAGCTGCATTTCCCAGGAGAGATCTGCAGCACCACACTACGGCCAGATATGGTGCTGTGGACCAAGGTGGAGAGGTCTGCGCTACTTGTGGAGCTGACTGTGCCATGGGAGTAGGGGATGGATGGAGCCTATGAGAGGAAGAGGGCAAAGAACACCGACCTAGATGCAGAATGTAGGGAGAATGGTTGGAGCACACAACTCTTCCCAGTGGAGGTGGGAACCAGGGGATTTGTGGGAAGCTCAACAACTCGCCTACTTAAAGAACTAGGGCTGAGGGGCAAGGAGCTACACAAAGCCACCAAGGAGCTGGCTGAGGAGTTTCTGGCTTTGGCTGAGGAGGCGGGACAAAGTATGGGGAGTGAGCAACTCCTGAGAAAGGCTAGCTGCAGGGGGTGACTGGGAGACGTCCCTGTTCACTGTCCCGCCACCAGGAGATGCTCTGGGCTAAGGGGCGAAACATCTGTGAATGGTGGTCCCCAGCTGATGACCCTGCAGCTAGCATAAAGGGCACCGGTGGAGGTGTGGCAGACCTAGAGCCCAGCAGGTGAGAACACCTACCTGTTCAAACCAACTATATATATATATATATATATATATATATATATATATAGTGATATCATGAGAGGCTACACGGCTCTCAGCGGGACAGCTCAAGTAGTGCGAGGACACAAGGTTAAAGTATAGTCAAAAGATTTTAATACCGTCCAGGATCAACAAAACGTTCCAGTTTCCAAACAAAAAAGGTTTAACAAAGGGGAAGGTTGCTCTTCAACAGTCTTAACTGAACAAAAGTCTCTTCAGCCACAAAATCATAATCCCAGATAGGCTCAGGTAAGCGTTCTCCTGTAACCGGCAGCTCTTCAACCTCCACACTCCTCTCGCCACTCCCTGTGACCCAGCTGCTATAAAACAGCCCATCAGCTCATCCTGCACTGATCAGCCTCAGGTGTGTTTGCAGGTAGGGGTGGAACTCCCAACTCCGCCAGCAGATGGAGCCATAGCTGTGTGGGGTTGCAGCCATCTTAGGGGGATGTAGCGCCCCTCCAGACACAGCCTCTCGTGACATCACAATATATATATATATATATATATATATATATATATATATATATATATAATATACATATATACATATATATACATATACATACATACATACATACATACACACACACACACACACACACACCCACAGTATACACTTTTTTTAGGAAATGGCCCAAGGATGATGGGTTGGTGGAGGGAGAAGAGTGGCAGGGGAGGAAGACCTAGAAGAAGACAAAGAGCTGTAACCTTCAATGAAATACGGGCTTCAAAGACCATGTTGTAGATCCTGGTCTATTGTTGACACAGTTGTCAACAATAGCATTAGTCATATAAAACTGCATTACTACAGACAAAATACAAATATATATCTATTGAAGCAAACTGCTGATGTTCATTCCTTCTTGTAAACCTAAAAAGACTGGTATGTTATAAAATTCATGTGAAAGATTTCACTATTTTCTTTAAAGAAAATATTGATTTGTGTGAAGTCACTCAAATATTTCAAACTAAAGATGAAAAGTGTCTAACTTGTGTATTGGTGTTTGATGGCAATGTTTTTACTGTGTTTTTACAAAGTGACAGTTTGTGTCGCCTCCATGATGATTGTTCAAAGTGTTTTGCTGCACTGAGCCTGTTTTGCAGGTGATGTGAACGGTTTATCTCAGGTGACTGTTGGTGATGCAGACTGTGGTTAGAGTTGTGCACAAGTGGCACGTTTAGTAGACAAAAACACTGTAATGTATCAGGGCTGTAAATGTCAGAAAGACTTTGTTGTTGAGTTCCCCAAATGTCATTTTTTCTTTGTCATATGTTGATCTGTTGCATCTTACATGGATTTTTGTATGATTTGATGGACTGAGATGGATGATCAGGTAGCTATTTCAGCTTGAAAAAAATGCTGCGTATTTGCTTGTACTTGTATAGCAATAAAAAAAAATTCCCCTCATGTTTCACCAGATTATTCAGTGCATTTCATTATGTTTGGATGAAATACTTGTCTATATCTAGCTGATAAATGCAGGATGTCTCGTTTCTCACAGTATAGCTTTTTGTTATGATGTAAAATATAATGTTTCAACAGCTGTTTGGACTCAGAACTTTGTGTATACAAGTTTAATATTTTGACAAAGCTTTACTACAGAATTTAAATACAATATTCTGAAAAATTGGCAAAAAATAAAGAAAAAAGGCAAGGCTCTACCATGAGAGTGTCTACATTACAACATGGAAACTGTCCAAACAAGTAACAACTGATACTACTTTTCTCCAGGGTTAAGCTGTAGTCCGTTTAAAATTCACATTTCAGTTTAACACGGTCGTCCTCGCTCTGACTGGTGGTATCTCTACTGCCCTTCATGAGATAAACTGTTTTATTGGTTGTTGGACAAAGAAGGGCTGACTGGATCCGTTTGAACTGCCAGTGTGTCCTGTATGTTCACTCCTCTGTGGGATGGCTGACATTCACTGCGGTGTCATCTTGGCTGCTTCAGCTTTTATAAGTGAGATGAGTTCCAAGTTAATGAGGAACACAAAGCGAAGACCTGCGATCTGAAGAGAGATACAGTACGTTAGGGCTGTGTCTTATTCCGTACCACTCAAATACTTCACGGTATCATCCTCCACACACCTCCACCACTGAGTTGTTGTTGAGTTTCCACTTGTTACCAGATAGAACCGGTCTGCCATCTATGTAGATGGGTCTTCTGCCCTCATTGGCAATGAAGAAGTCTCCATTATTCTTCAGTTTAATAATTCCTGTCAACATCAATATATGAAAAATCATAACCATTATTTAAAAAAAATATATCAAGATCATTTACTTACTTTCAGGAAAAGAATACGTTCAAAACTATTAACAGGCTTTGACCTTTTGAACCTGAGACAAAGTTCTTGCTGGGCAAATTCTGAATGACTGTGATCCTCTAATGAATACAACTTCCACGTATTTTGTTGATGAAACACAGCACAATAAATATATATTGCCCCTCGACCAGAATGCTTTGAAGAATGAATAAAGTTCCTGGAGAGTACTACCACAAGGGCAGGGACCATCTGTGTTTATCGTGGTCATATACAAATGAGGTGAGTGACGGTGTTGTGTGAAAAACTGACTGTCAAAAATGTACCAGGTGTGGTATACTTAATTGGGCTAAATAATCTCAATATCAAACACATGTCAAATATATTATATAAGTATAATCACTTAAATGCTCCAAAAACATTGTTTTGCATGTCCTGTTACAGCCTGACAGCATATGAGTTCATTCACCTTGTTTTCTTGATATTTTCCAGGCCGGTCCCTCTAGCGATAGATCTACATCTATCGGTTTGTCCTTGGTCGCCCTGCCCAACGTAATCTGCGTAAACAGATCAAAAGATCATTAGCATCATAATGAAAACACATCTACACAGACAGGAAATTCTTTTCATTATCCAGTTTCTTGTCACAAACTATACCCCTACATTGTTCCTCTGTAACAACTGTTACTTAAAGATTTCTTACCTCTCGCGATCGCATGAGGTAGCGCACCATTCTTCCTCGTAAGGCTGCCAGTGTCTGGTTGTCAAAGTCAGGCATGCTCATCCCTATTGAAACCATGTCACGCCATTAAGTTCCAGTAAACTGGATTCCTCAAAACAAATATACACTTAAAAGCCATCTGTTTGGTGAATGAGCGTTTCCATACCTGTGATACTGTCCACGAGGACCTGCCAACGAGGCAACTCCTGCTCCAATTGTCTGATCTCTTTTTTTTGGTGACGATCAGAAATCATCAGCTCTGAATGTAAAGACGAAGGTAAGGATTTTATGTCAACAATATGAAGACAATCAAAGACACTTCATGCTGTGCAAGATTCATTTCATTCAACTTGTTTTCTTAATAATCCAATTTCTTACCATGTTCCAACACCTCATCTCTACTCTCCCTATATAAAAAAAGAAACACAGGAAAAACTGATCAGCGATGGAAATGTATGGACATACAATGTTTAAATGAGAAGGTGATAAAATACTTCCATCAGCAACAAAAACATGACATGATCACAGCAAAATGAAAGATGCTCTTACTTTAACTTTACATCATCAACCATCTGCTCAGCATCAGAGAAGTTGAGGACCTGGTCACCTTTCGGGAGAGGCTGGACTGCAACATACAGTCAGGGCCAACAAGACAATTACAAACATTTCATTCATAGTCAATTTTAAAAGTGATGATTCATGTGTGATATACTAAAAACCAAGGTAAAAGGTAAATGGGATTCGACTATTGGATGAAATGAATAAGATCTGATGAGTTCAGGGATATTGGAAATTCACTGCAGTTTTCGTTAAGAATATTATACCAAAATGAAAACTTTGAGTGCCGTGTTAGTTGTCATCTTCTGTCAAATACTTTTTTTCCATATTACAAATAGCCAAATAGACACATAACAGTTTGGTTGGAGGATAAACAATTTTTCAAAAATGTAACTAAATAAATCATGAAATGCTTTCAAGTTATAGTGGTATAAATTTGTGGGGAACTTCACTTACCGCTCTGGTCATCCAGTAAGTAGTACTGCTTCAGCAGCTGCCAGTGTACCAGCAGGCTCTTAGGGGTGCGAGATGGGTGAAAGACACCGGGGTGTTTGCTCAGAAGCTCTTGGAACACGTCCAGTTTGGGCTGACTAGTCTGTTCACGGACAAACGTAATACAAAAACATTTAGAAAAAAATGAGTGATCGATTGTTTGATTTTGATATATATTTGATGCGTTTGTTTATTTGTGAAACTTTCCTCAAGCAGCACTTTAACTTACTGATCCGATCTTTGCCAGCAGAGCCTCTTCAGCCTGACTGAACAGAGCTTTGCTTTGGATTGCTGCAATGGCTTCCGGGTGAAGCTGACGCATGGCCTGCCATGCCAGCCTAAACAGAGAGTCAACAGAGAAAATGTAATGGCATAACGAATATTGAAATTTAGAGGGTGAGGTGAAGCTGTAGCAGGCTCGTCTCTTCTTACTTTGAGATGACAGGATCATAGAGGAGAGCGTACCACCTCTCTTTAATTTCCCGCAATGTGAAACGACAGCTGAACTTGACTCCCAGATGAACAGAGGTTAGATCTGTGGTCTACAGACAACAAACAGACTCATTAGATCATAAGTCTGACAAACTAGTGACATGAATTCCTAGAGACTATCCATGCTGCTCACCTGCAATACTGCATTGATAAGTAGGAGGTCATCAGTGGGTTTCCATCTTCCCAAGTCTTTAGTAATATGTAGAGGCTGCTTGCTTTTCTTAACTCTTTTTGTGATGGGTGCAGGGTTAACTACCATGGTGAGAGGCAGTGTGAGAGCAGTTCCTGATTTTGTCACCTGAGAGAGTTGCATAAAAGGCACACAAAAATGTCCATCAACCTCTGTAAGTTAATAACCTTTGCTATGAGATTATTCAAGAATGTTTGGGTGCTAGATGTTTAATACCTTTTTTTTCTCACTGGAAGAAGGTTCACTCCCTGAACAGCGGGCAGGCTCTATTACAGGAGGGCCTTTGACTCTACTGGACGACTTCACAAGACTGCTCTCCACCAATTCATCGTCAAACTTCTTTCTCTTTATCGATCTACATTATTGTGTAAAAACATATACAGCAAACTATAATTTGTATGCCATCAAACACACAATGATCATTATATATATATAAATAGTAGTAACTCAAACCTGGATGAACTTCTACGCTTGGGAACACCACTGCCAAACGCTTGCGTTGCTGTCCTTTTCACATCTTTTACTCCAAGTGACTCTTCGTCCTCCGACCGACTCTGAGCACCTGCTACTGCCATCGGTGCACCAATCACGGAGTCACCTGCTTGCATCTGTTCAGCCACAACACACACCGGGAAATAATCCAAATCCGGTCAGGGAAGCAGGAATCATGACATGATGAGACTAGACACACTTTCTGTTATAAAGCTTTCACATGGATCCATCCATGGAGTCATAGTTTCCATGCAGCATAAACTGAAACAGCAACTGGCTGTAAAGGTTGGGTTAATTGTGAGAGCAGCAGGTCTGTGGACTACAGGAGTTTGTGCTGTGCTCTAAATAAATCAGGAATATGTCTTTCACCCGTTTGTGACAACATCACAACACTGTGTGACAGCATTATATATTAGGCCACATCTTTACGTTAGTTCAGCTGCAAACACAACGACTGGACAAATGAAAGCAACGTATCCACCGTGTTATTTTACAACTCTTCGTGAAACCCATTTTCAAGCAGCTGTGTTTTTGTTTTTGGTACACAGGGGAATGGACTGGCTGAGCGATGCCTTTGTTTACATGTAATGTTAGCCACCGTGCTCCTCCTTCTGCCTTTAATGTGTAATATTTAGTATGGAATTAAATAGCCGTAGCGAGAGAGACAGCTTGCGCAGACAACACTGCACTACAGTCTATTTGGCTAGCCCCCTTCATTTCATAATAAAAAAACAACTCTCGTTTATATTAGCTAGTTAGCAATAGCTTAGCTAACAACGTTCTTCCGACATCTAGCGTTAGTTATTAAACAAATAACGTTAGCTACACTGTCTTATCACTCACCTTTCCTGGCTATTTTCCTTCGGGGTGTTGTATCTGAGCCGTTAATTGGAGTCCGTGTAGTCTATTTATGCCTTTTATAAGCACCTCGGTAGCTAGCTACATGGCTAACTGGCTACATGAATTTGACGTTTGTCCGTTAGTATTAGCTGCGCTGCTAGTCTGTTTTCTTCCCGTGAGGTTTGATCGTGGTTGACGCATTACCGCCACCTTCTGGACCGGAGTATAAGACATCCATACGTAACCCCAACAAATATACAAATTAGTACGCAAAGAAGTGATCATTTTGCTTTAATTGTTATAGGCCTACTAAAACTGCGTTGTTGTTGTTTTGCTCATTGCTTCATTGTGCATTTAGACCTTTTGTTTGGGCAATATCATAGTAAATTGTGGAGATGTGCTCAAATGCACGCAAATGAAAATGTAAATCAACTCTGATTGTCAGACAATCACACACGCACATCAAATATTGGCTGTCATTGACTGCAAAACTATCTTACTTTTCTTCCTACAACTTAACAGTGATTTTCGTGAAAATTAATGATCCACAGCTGCCGCATCACAGCTCACTCCATGTGGTCCGACACACAGGAACTTTGATACTCGGTATTGTATTTCTTAGAAGTTGCTTTGTACGTGTTTGGGTCATTCAGTGGTATAAACTAAAAATACACGTCCGATCAGTTAGACCAAATATGATGCAGTTGATGGTGTTGGAGCAAGTAGAGTTGAAGCAAATGCTGAATCATGACAGAGGGGATTGTTTGTGTGGGCATCACATTAACACAAAATAAACAAGTGATATTATTGATGTAAACTGCATTCTCAATTCGTTTGGCAAAATAACATCCGCAAATAGGCAGTTCAACTTGAAATGTTTTAATGACATCTGTAACAGTTTTAACATGTTAAATTATAATAAATACAGACTTCAGATACTGAAGCTTATTACATTTACAAAATGGTGGTATTTCACTCATAAAAAAAAATACAGATAAAGTTGCATTGTGCTGCTATTGTGGCATACAGTTACACATTCAAGACAATAAAGGCAAAACCTGGGTTCAGAGTGGCCTACGTTTGGTATTTTTTATACAGTGGCGCCATGCATTCCTACACAGGAATCATTTAATGTTCACATTCTAAAATACACTTTGAACGTCATATCTACACAAAACTCTCACAGTAGCTCAATAAGAGCTGAAGAAACAGCTTATCCATTTGTCAGTATGAGACTCTTCTAATCCTCGAATAATTTACGGCACACTGTGAATCTCAGACTAAAATACAAAAAACACTCTTAAAATGAATTATTTGCACATCCAGGACGCCAAGAGTGCAGAAGATCACAGGTTATAATCAGATTTAGGAATCAGCTTCAAATACAGATATGTTGCAAATTCCATGCAACACAAGACAGTCTCACTCACTAGAGAGATAGAGTCTGAAGGTTGTCTATTGAAACGTACTGAAGGAGATAACTAGCTTCCTCTGCACATAAAAGTGCTTGATGGCGATTTTAGCCTAAAAAAACTCACAGTGTTATATTTGGAGTTACACCGCTCCCAGTGGAAAGCCTTGGTGATGAGCTGTCGCTGCTCATGCATCTGTCCTTTTCCACACGTCCGCCTCCACACACTAGGCTACAGGTACCGAGGGCTTTGACCTTTGCCGTGCTGAAGGTTGAAGGTCCACTCTAACTGCGTGCAACAGGCGCTCGGTTCCTGTGATAACTCCGTCTGCTAGCGCTCTCTGCTGCGAAGAGACTCGCATTCTCGTTCATGTAACAGATCAGCACAGGAGAGTGGGTCATCGTTCAATAAACTGGAGGTTAATGTCACTTTCAGGAACCAGAAGCGTCCGTGTCATGGGCTTCACGCAAATCCCTTCCGGGTCCGGCTTCACGTCGAACTCGATGAGGATCTAGTTTGAACAGAGAAAACAGATTTACTTCAGGGCCACTGGAATGCAAAAGAAAAACACAAAACAAATGCACATTATGTGCTAAGTGTAGGTTACTGACTCTTAACGAAAATCCCTGGATTAAGTAATCAAATTAATTCATTAGGAATTGGATTTACACAATATCTTAAATCCCCTTCTCACATTATTCCAAGAAAAAATGCTGCAAGGGGATTTGTCGGAAACACTGCTGCTTCTGACAAACTGTATGAAATCGTAAACCATCTAAATCACTTGTTAAATAATTACAATAATCTGTGCACATGCAGCATGTTGCAGAATGTATATTGAGACAGATATATGAAATACTTTTGGATGACTGAGGTTATAACTGTTGGGATTTTCAACAGGTTGTATAAAAAAAGGACCTATCTATATCGAAGTCTTTAAAAAAAAAGTCTAGCCAACTGACCCTGGTGAGAGCGAGGTAGAGCTCCAGCTCAGCGATGCGACGACCTATGCAGCTGCGCTTTCCCACCCCGAAGGGTACGGAGGCATACGGGTGGTGAGTCTGGTCCTTGTTCAGCCATCGATGGGGCTGGAATTCATTCGGATTTGGAAACACTGTTGGGTCCCGTGATGTTGCAAAGTGGCACAGGGTAATCAGAGTCTGGATGGAAAGATTTTACCATCAGATGTATGTAACATTCACATTCAGCCCATATGAAGGACTCCTCACAGTGTCGCCACATGAGATGAGACAGACCTGAATCTATCACAGAGTACGAATTCTATTTCCCTCAACACACTCACATTTTTAGGGATGAGGTAACCTCCAACCTGGATGTCTCTCTCCGTAATGACTCTTGCATTGGCAGGAATAACGGGGTACAACCTGGAAAGCAAAAGTACAATAGTGTGAGCAATCTGACACATGCAGATTGAAAACTACATGAAAATATTTTGAGTTATACCTCAGCACTTCTTTGACTGTGGCCTTCAGGAGAGGCATTTGGGCCACATCTGCTGCCTCCGGGATGCTTCGACTGCCCAGCACACTAAGCATCTCATCCCGGAGCGACTCCTGCACCTCGGGGTGACGGGACAGCTCATACAACGACCAGGACATCGTGCTGGAGATCTGAAAGGATAGGTAGGGTGCACGAGAGGTTAAAGGAATCAGGGAGAACCAACAGCAGAACCCAGCGAAGAACACGACGGAGGGATCGTTCTTACCGTGTCGACTCCTGCGAGAAGCAGCTCTGTGACGTTGCTGTAGACCGTCTTCATGGGCAGACCGGTCTGTGACAGGAAGTAGGTGAGATAGCGGCCCTCCACCTTCTCTCCACGGGCAACCTTCTCCGCTTCAGCCGTCAGACGCTGGTCGATGTGACCTCTCGCTAGAAGCACAGAGATTATAGGTCATTATGACAGCGAGGGTGCACTATGTAATCTGATGCTGAGACTAATACCTGTATGTTAAGACTCATCGAGGATCTGAATGAACACGTTTAAAACAATCTATGCAGGAGATTGAAGTGCATGTTCGGCTGTCCCTCGGGCTAGCTCTAACTGTTAGCACTCTGAGCCGTGAGCCACCAGCTCGCTGTCACCATGGTGAAAGACACTGAGAGGCAATCAAAATGCTCCCACTCCTGTAATTTGCACCTATATTCTCATGCACTAAAAAAATCATCTCCGCTGAGAATCAAGAAAACAGATCTAGTTTTAGAATCACTGTGCACTTAATGCATGGATTTTGGTTCTTATTAAGGAGGATGACTTAAGATCACCCTACTAAAGGTCACTTCAGAAAGCTCAGGTAAGAGCAGAGGCGGGTCTTCCATGGTGGCACGGGGGGGCACGTGCCACCCCTGCATTCTGATTGGCCACCCCGCGTGCCCCCCCAATGGTCATTGGCTCGTTGGTAATGTCAATCATCGTGTAAAGTTCGCTACACACACGGCGCACGTTAAAACGGAAGTAGATGTGAAACCTAAAGTGACGACCGTGTTAAGGACTCATGAAGGCTTTTATTTTCGAAAAAATACAAAGGAAGTAGCTCTGTGGCTCTGCGGTAATGAACTCGTTTAACTTCAACAGTCGGACTTTCTTGCAACATGATGCTTCGGTAACTTACCGGGTGCAACGAGTTAAGGTAAGAACAGAACACTACAGGTTCTTTAAAACTGTCGGTCACAAAAATGTTTTGCCAACTTCTGTTAAATTTGCATGAAAAACTGCTCTTAAACAACACGACGACAGGTGTGTTTTACTTTAGTTAGCTCTCCACCTGAAAAAACGTCAACACATCTCTCCACTGTTTCAGTAACGTTAGCATCTGTCGTGTGTTTTGCGACATGAATTAATAGTCAACAACAGAGTAGCCTATCATCATTGTTGCTACTGTTGGTACAGTGCAAATAACATGCTTTTCATTGTGTTTGTGAACACGTTTTCAATGTATAGCCTACTACAGTATGAAACAGAGGCAGGGAGATATCTTCGATTTCTTCTCCAAGAAGAAAATTAGCAGGGAAAGTGCAGGTGACCAGGATGAGAGTCAAGCTGAATGCAGCCAGGCAGAACAGGGTCAAAATTCCCAGGGCCAGAGCCAGACCAGCACTTGATCTGATTGTGATACAGGACATAAAATTGTTTATAAAATGTAAAGAGCTGAGAAGTTATTTTGAAGTGTCAGCACTGAGCAGTACATTGAGTTTTACTTGATCTGATTGTGATATAGGACATAAAATTGTTGACACAATGTAAAGAGCTGAGCAGTTGTTATTGTCAATTTCACTGTGAGAATTTGAGTGGCAGTGCTGTCCTAATTTAATTTTGATGTTGTTGCTTAATCTTAATAAAACACAGAACACTGAGCATTTTATTCTATTTTTTGAAAATTCTATTTCACATTTTAATTTTATTTATTTTTAATATCATGGGCTCTTTTTTTTTCTTTACATTGTTTCAGTGGTGTTTAAAACTGATTACTAAACAGAACTGCTATGTTCACTGTACAAAGCTTTCTCCCCCCCCCCCCCCCCTCGTTTCTGTTACTTTTGGGCGGCCCCCCCAGATTAATGGTCGTTACCCCCTGTGCCACCCCACAAAAAATTCTCTGGACCCGCCCCTGGGTAAGAGCAGGCAGGACGACAACCCAGTGCTGAGTGGAAACCAGTAATGACAAATAAGAAATAATGGGCGGAAGGAAAATGATCATGAAATGTGGAAAGATATAACTATAAGATATATGTTTGTTTTGGTTTCATGTGAAGCGCTAGCTCATGAAATACATACAATCACCACTTTAATATTTCCAAATAGGCACACATTTTGCCTATTGGCCGACACTGAACTCAAATGATTAGGATACATGACCTACCAAAGTCAAACATGTAGTCCCAGCACTGACAGAAGATGTTCCAGGGTTTAGGAAACAGCTTGTGCAACCACACTGGCATGGCCATGGTAAGAAGCGTCATTACAAACATGGTGTTGATGGACTGGATGAAGCGCTCCGTCTCTTCTGGGACGACCTCATCAAGGCAACCGATTCTGGATTCAAACAACACCGAGGAAATGCCTGTCAAAGGGGAAATAAAGGGAAACGAGGAGGTGAGAAACACACGGCACAAGAACTAATAGAAATTTACTTTACACTAGAAAAACTATATCTGAGGCTTTTTTGAAAGTTTATTTTTCGAGCTTCCACTCAACAGCTTCCACGCAGTCACTGGACTGAAACTGTGTTTAGTCTGAAAGAGGAAAATGAATGAATGTAGCGCCCTCTTCATGCAAGAATAACTGTTGAGGAGTCTAGAGGCAGGGAATGTGCAAGGAGTTGCCCTGAGCTCAATAATCAAGGGTTATAACCGCTATTAAGCCCAAATTAAGAAAAGTATGCCTGAAATACTGTACTTAAGTACAATCTTAAGATATATTATACTTTTGACTGGGCTTCATTCATCTGACAGCTGTAGGTAGGAACTGTTACTTTACAGATTTTACACACAAAACACACAACAAAAACTACAACATTAAATTAAACTGACAAACTACAACATTAAATGCTGCTTCAACAGAAATGCATTTGTGATTACCCAATGTATATGTAATATATATAATTACATGCCATGCTGATTTCCCTGGTAATAACTTTGAATGCAGGACTCTTACTTGTATATGACTATTTTTATGCTGCAGAATCGCTACGTTAAGTAAAGTTTTCAGGTCAACTAAAGGTCACTTGTTCTTGATAAGTTATTGATGGAAATGTTAAGGTTTTTTTGACAGTCATGCATGTTTAAAATGTCAGTGTTATCATATGATACTGCTTCCTGTGCGTCCCTGGACCTAATTACCAACGTTTACAAAGTGCGGTGCACCCCCTGGTAATGCACGATGTCGCCACGCCTCGATACCACATGAAACCTTACCCTCAAGGCCAAAGCGATAGAACTCGCTGGCGATGTCGGTGACGAGGCCCTGAGAGCGTCTGCGGAGGCGAAGTTTGGCGATGAGGTCGCTGACCACACCGTTCAGGGTTTTGTCGTAAGCTTCGACTGCTTTGGGTCGCAGCATGTGCTTCCCCAGGAGACTTCTCACCGACTGCCACTCCTCCCCCTCACTGAGAACACACACAGAGTAGAGATTGTGTTAGTACAGCAACTGTGTGCACGCAGTATAACTATACTACAACAGTGTTTCAGGAGTATTAAACTGCTGAATTAAAAAGGTGTTGAGCACAGTAAGAGGTATATAGTGTAAAGTCTAGTTAGTTTGACTTCTCAGTATTGAGTTCCCTTGATGGTTTAGCTTGACACTATCTTGATATTCAATGGTTTCCAATGAGAGAGAAGAGAACAGAGCAAAGGCAGCGAGACTCACGCTGTCAGGAGGCCATAGTGATGCCCTCTGAGCTTCCTGTAGTCCTTCCAGGAGGAGAGGTCCGAACGCATGGGGTGCTGGCCCTCCTGTCTCAGTACCTGCTCGATGAGCGCTGGATCGGCCACATGGACCGTCAGGATGGGGCCAAAGCTTGCCTTCCACATGGGCCCATACCGCTTCAGTCCTTCCAGCTGGGTTGAGAGAGAACAGGGTGACCTTGTGAAAACCCTGCTGGCCATCAAGGCCCTGGATTCACTGTGCTGTAGCTGGCCCAGTGAAGAAATGAAGATGCATGCATGGCTTTTCTAAGCCACTAATGATTAGATAATTTCCACTGATGGATGCTTAACTTGACAGGCACAGTTTGATCAGCCTGGGGTTGATAAAGCACAGCTAAGCGGACTTATACACTGTTTAACAGATCACCTCTCAAAAGGGAAATTTGGATTAAAGCCCGCTCAGCTCAATAATATGTTTCCCCCTTTGTCAGCTGGAGCTTGTGATGAATTATTTATATGTGTGTTTGACAGGCTGTCCCCCAACAACCCCCCACATTCAATCATCTAACAGACATGCATTCATCCTCATCATTTATGTTGCAGCCTAAACCTAATGTGTGTGTATGTATATATATTAACGTAACGTCATCATTTTACCTGTAACCCGTGCAGCCGTGACAGCCCCCGTTTGGCGAACAAGTCCCAGGCGAAACTGGCGACCGACGGTCCGGGCATCTCGTCCAGGGTCCTCAGCGCCTGCGGCTTGGCTGATGCGCCCTCGGTCCACCTCTCCATCCACTTGAGCAGCGGGAAGGCGCTCCGGCCGGATACTCTCAGAGCTTGTTGCAGCATCCTTTTCACGGTGATCATGAAGCGGTGGCCGGACCGTGCATTTTCTTGCGGAGGCAGTATTTATAACGCGGGACCTGCTCTTCGAACCCGCGGAGATAAAGCTGCACTTTTTTTTTTGTTGATCTGGGCCAATCATGGGTGTCAATGCGGCGCAGGCCCCGCCCCCTCCCGCGGCTTGAAATGAGACTTTGAAGGCGTGAGCCGAGTGGAAGGTGTGTCCAATCAGAGGGCTGATCTCGGACCATCCCAGACAGAGCGCACGTGGAGGTCCTGGATAAAGAATACATTAGTTCTCTGTTAGCCTGCTGTTATCTCACCCCCTCCCCTCCCCTCACCTCCCCTCCCCTCACCTCCCCTCCCCTCACCCCTCCAGCACTTTGCTCTCTGATAGTCCAGCAGACGGACATGTTTTAAGTGATCACTAGAAATGAGGTCTTCTGTGCTTAGTGGAGCACTTACCCTTCACATCAAGGCCAATGTTATGATAGACCTCATTGATTTAGGCAGGCCAAAACCTCAAGAAGAGACGGATGAATCAATAACCAAAGATAACTTAGGATAAAGCAATTATTTCTTAACAACCCAAACATGCTCATTATAAATAAGAACGGGCCCATTGAGTGGCGACAGTGACAGAATTTAAATTGTGATTTCAAGCTTAACGTGGAGAAAACATGCAGGGACAGCCTGTTTATTTTAAAGGATGGGGGGCTTTGTTTACCCAGCTATGACCAATTCTTTTGCTGACTTGGTGGGTTTCAAGGGAGAAAATCCTGATCTGATTTCATTTGAACTGGAATGTGTCCAAGACATCATGTGTGCCTGGGAAGTAGGCTAGAGCCTACTCAGAATCTGCTTGACATTTGCTCCTGTATTTCATATGTTCTAACCAGAAGTCTTGGATCACGGCGTTTCACGGAAACACTGAGGACTGATTGGCAAACACAGTGGGACAAGTGAGTCACGTCCCAGCATTTGGATTTACACCTGGTTGACTTTCATATCGATTATGGTACATTCCCACGTGTTAGACGCTTGCATTATAGGCCTGAGATGCATCGTCTCGTCTCCAAGGGAGTCCTGGCAAGTCATTGCGCTACATCAGACCAGACAGTTTTTAATCATTTTAAATCATATGTTATGAGCACAATAACCAGCAAACACAGCAAATACCACCACAATACTGCAGGCAAATGATACCCTAAAAGTACACACATATATATATATATATACAATATATATATGATGGCAGCAGCTTACTCAAGGTCGTTAAAAGTGACATATTAACAGGTTTTTTTCTGTCTAATGATGCGCAAAATCTAGTATAATGTTCTAGTCATGAACAGGCAGCATGGATTTCTGAGCAGCGATTAAGGGAAGCGTATTCCACGTAGCTACATCACATGTCTAATCAGCCTGATACCGGGTAACATCTGACGTGATACATGACTTTTTGGTGTTCTGCCAATGTGTTGGCGTTCTATAAAGGTCAGGAAAAGTGTGCGTGATTTATTTGGCTTGGGGGGCTGGAGGAGGATTCAACCTCATGAGTGTAGCCTGCTGCTGCTTGTGTAAATTGGCTGTGATTCAATCCAATAGGTCTGACTGAAAGGTAAAAATGTCATTCATTTATCTTGGTTTGATGATGGAAAAACTATGAACCAAGCGAAGTGCCTCTGGGCTGGTTTCTTACAGATTTATGCAGACCTGGTGATGTGGAATAACAGTTTAAGTAACATCCGCAGCGGCCATGATTGATCAGCAGTAGTCTATAGCCCATCGGAAAAATAAGCAACTTCAAGGATGTATTTAAAGACAAACATGTGCTAAAAATGTATGTATGACAACAGCATGAATTAGATAAATAGCAGTAGTAAGACTGAGATAAAACAAGAAAAAAGTCGGTTGCACAATGCTGTCGAGTCGACAAAAATGAAATGGATGACACTTGACATCAGTTGAAGCGGAGTATTACATGAAGCCTCCAGGGAAGTAGGCTGATATCGGAAGGTCATTTGTAAGCAGTGTAGCAATCCCCACGTCTGACCTGCACTGTTTACAGTACCTGACCTGAAACATGTGAATCACATGTCTGTTTCAGATACCACAAGACAGAATGAGGTGCCGAGTTGTGAGGATGAAAGCGCAACACGGACAGGTAATCAGAACATACAAAGGCTTCCTGGGTGGGAGATACTGCTGAGTTATCTTCCGTTATGAAACCTAAAAGAAATGACCTCTGAAATTTACATGAACACATAAACAACTTTGAAACAAGGTCACAAGTGATGAGTCTGGCTCTTGTGTAACACACTGCCAACAAATGAAACCAAAGAGTTGCTGTTGTAATGCTGATAAGAAATTTGGATTTGCTTTACGTCTGTCTGTTCAGGACTGCACACATGAATGAATGCATTTCGTCTCATCGCGTTGAGGAGGAGGTAATGTGAGGGAAATTCCTATTAAATCATGTATTTTTGTGGGCATGGCTGTCTGTCGATGACCCTTTGATCAAACACATCATCTGGGGACAACTGGAACGGGGGCTGCAGGATGTCAGACCTGTATGTAAATTCAGCTGCATTATAAGTGCCGACAGAAAGAGTGACTCTTCAGTCATTCCTGTGTCACACTGGGAATGGCTCATGCTGCAGCATTAAAAGATCTTCAGATTTGGATATTGTGTCTACTGGTATTTCATTCTCACCTAAACTCTCACCTGCTTTAGAATTAATATTCCAGTTACAACGACAGTACCAAATCTGCACATATTGCTCTGCATGGTGGTTCTGATGCTCATCTTCAGTTTCTTCGTTCAGCAGGCTGGTAATTGAAGACCACACAAGAAGCTGAGAAAAATGAAAGCCTCCCCCCCAAACATTTTAAATTAATCTGCCCTTGGCTGAGTAATGGAGGATTAATATTGATTATGAAAAACATAATAAGAAATCCTGTGGAAGAATGGCTTCTTTGTACCGTCGTGTGGTGCAAACTGATGTGGCCCAGTCGTAGATCATTCTGCGCAGTGGGGATAGCCTTGGAGGTATTTCCTCTAACTGCATTGGCCCGGTGCCCAGAAGGGAGGCTGCTGTACTCACGGATTAGTGTGTTAAAGTTCATGGCTGCAGTCTGCCTGTCTGGGTGGTATCAGAAAAGCATACACACACACACATATGGGGGTGTGTGTGTCTGTATGAATGAGTGAGTGTTTGTCCACCAGTTGTGCCTCACTCAGCATGCTGGTAACGATGGTATATTTAGAGTGATGGGGTCGACCTCAAGCCTCCCCCAGGCTTTCTACTGTTATATGTTTTTTGATTGGCATTCGTTCCCGAACATTTGCACCAGCCGTCATGTTCCAAAACGCTCTTATGAATATTTGATAAACTGGATGTTATTCAACAATATTAATTATATAAAAATAGTGTGTATACAATTAAATTGTCAGATTACATTTTTGTGACATGCAGTTACATTGTTGTTTATAAACATTCAAAATCCATCCGTCTTCCCCGGCTCAATATGCCAGCATGAGAGTAAAAGAGAGAGAGAGCCTAGCAGTGGTTGAGCGAGCTACAAAGTGAATGAAGAGAGGGACCAGCGTTAGTGAAAACAAGGTTGTGAATCACAAGAATAAAACATTATTTTCTGATAACTACAGATAAACTCCTCTACACAAGACTGCATGCTTCATCCTGCTGTGGCCTGCCTGCTCTCTCTGCGTCTGCGTCAGGCCTGAGAGGTCTGGTGTTTGACCTGGGAATGAGAACGGGCTGCACATCTTATTGGCTGGGGGTTGGATTGGATTAAGATGGAGTGGCATAAGCTGAACTAAATGTATCGATTACTTTTACATTTATGTTTATCCATATAAAAATGTTTTATTCATTATATTTCATTACATTATATTTTTGCTAACAATTTCATCATTTTCAGTTACTACTGAACTAAACTAAACTTTCTATCCAAATTTTAACTAGCAAAATGTATGTATATAGCACGTTTCATTCCAGGTGGAAGCACAATGTGCTGCACAACGCGTGAGCGACCACAACTAGTAGTGTTAAGATAAGACATAAGTAATTTACAATGAAACAGACACATAAACTATGCATGGGAATTAAAACGATCAAGAAGTAGGAGTAAAAATGTAAATAATCAAGTTCAAGACTTTTTCAAGATTCAGCATTCAACCAGTTACAATTTAGTAAATTAAAACAAAAAATTATTAACACGTAGGATAAACCTAATCAAAAGTTAAGAATAAAATTAATTAATCAACCAGACTCTGAAAGGCGCAGCTGAAAAAAAAACTTTAATTTTACGATAATACGATAGTATTGGGGCACACCAACAGTTATCTGTATCAGAGTTATTAACAGCATTTGTCAAATGCCCAACAGCTGCTTTTGAGCACACAGGATATGAGGATGTGGTAATTAATTCTAAAAATAGAGCAATACAATGACTGACTGAATAATAATCTCACCATACTTAATTGATAATTGATTAAGATAAATTAAAATTAAAGGATTGACACAAGATCTGGACACAAGATGAAATATGAGAGTTTTTCATTTTGGCTGTGAGTGATGAAGCATGTGATGGATACTGAACTGTCTTTGTTCGTGGAATATATGTAACCCATCTACCATATATAACGAGGGGTTTCACAGAACATATAACTCTTGATGACTTCTCACTAACGTGCAGATCATTAACAGTGCCGGGTTGTGTTCACAAAGACAAATCACTCCGGGCAGAAGAACATGTGATCCAGTATGAATGAGTCTATTGAGGACATTTAACGAGATCTAAAATATCACATATCAAGAATAAAACTTTACAAATGGGTTTGTGCTCGGCTGATGTGTGATTGAGAAGTATTCCATAATTAAATGTCTTGTTTACATTTTCCAGATGTACTCCTGGTACACATAGAACTAGTGGACGTTAATACTTTTATGCAACCCTGATTACATTCTCCCTCTCTACTGTTTCGACTGTTCCCACAGCTTTGGATTGGTTTCCTCTGAAGCTTGTTTTCATTCTGGGGTCTAAGCTCTGACAGGACATTGTTAAGCGCTGCAGCATCTCTGTATACGTGATCAGCAGTTAGGCTGTACAAAACACAGTATCAGTAGTAGTTTCATTATGCTCAACACTGGGATGCAAATTGGAAAAATCATTGGATGCTGTAATTTATCTAGCAAACTATGTTGCTCCTCACACAGCCCAGTGGTTTCCATCTTATAATTGTCATCAAATGTAGCTTAAGATGGCAATAAAAATGTCACATTTGGGAAATCCTTGAGAGTTTGACAATTTGTAAAATAGATTTATTTGCAGTCTTGCTCACAAATAAGATGAAAAGATGACACCACTCTGCAGCCAGTTAGCTTAGCTTAGCAAAGGCTGGAAACGGGGAGAAACAGCAAAAGGGCCAACATCAGCAACCCAGCACTTATGAAAAGTCACCAATTACCATGTGATATGTTGTTTATTTGAAAAAAATAAAATAATAAAATGGCAGATGCCATTGTTGTACCGTAAATTAACGTTAACTAGTCTTTTGCTAAGATAACCAATCATCTCCAACCAGCCTACATTTTCACATGAGGCTGGTAACCTTCACATCGAATGCTCCTTAATAACCAGAATAAGTGTGTTTCTCAAAATTAACTATTTGCCAGAGATTCATTCAAACTTGGCAATGAGTTCTGCAGAAATATTGTCATGGAGGATACGGAGAAACAGAATGGCATGGTCAACCCAAAGCAAAAATAAAGCAACTTTGTGCAGCACAAGAAGACACTAACGTTCCCAAGAAAGAACACTTTTGTATTTTATAAAAAGAACAAAGTACAGATTTAGTGTAAACCAGCATTCTGCAGAGCAGACCTGAATGATGACCACTTGGCACTGTGGCATATATTTGGTCCTTTGATGACTGATTTAAATGATGAAACAAAAGATTTTCTGAGACGGTTGATCATCTAGAAGAACGCTGCTTTCAGAAAAAGAATCTTGAAGAATTTTGGTGTCAATATTTCAACATGATTCTTGAGATATGAAACTTGACATCCTTCATTCAATACAAATTCAGCTTGAATCCGAGATGGGAAGTAACAAAGTACTGCTGCGCACAAAATACCTTTTATACTTATACTTGAGGAAAGAAGTTGAATCGGTACTTCTACTTTTAGAGTTTTTTTTAACACAACTATATGTATTTGTTTATAGGATGTCTGTGTTTTTGACACCTCTGGTTTGAATAATAGGCATCTAAAGTCATATTTTTTTGATAATGGTTTTTGGGCAGATAGATGACCAAACTACTGAAGGCCGGGCTCAACCAACACAATGGGGTATTTATTCCTTGGATACGATTCACAGGCAGCTACGCCGCGCAAGGAAATGAGATATTCAAAGTCGTCGGAGACAGAGAGAACACTCGTCTCCAACTCTTTGCTGAGGAAAACATTAAGTTAGTAGAAGTCTCTCAGTCTAGATCTGAGAAGCCCAAGTGAGGAAGGATTTGATGCTGCAAGCCAGCAGGATGACAGACACAATATCACCACAGTTAATTCAGCTGTGGGGAGAAACTAATCAGGTTTTCTGTGGAAGTGCAGCAGCTCAGTTGGGTTCAGGCTGAGCTCGAGGCGGCAGGCAGACATCGGCTGCAAAGGTGCAGAGCTGAGTGGAGGAAAGAGAAATTTAATTGAGTCTGCAAAAAAATAGGAAATTTCATGACTATAAATGTAGAAAGAAGATCAGGTCAGACACCAATCCTAGTGTAGAGTAGAATCAATCTTCTAATCTAATTCTCGGCAAGTGTTTTTCAAAAACCTCAAACTATGTGAGAACCTGGTTGAATTAAATGTTAAATTATGTAAAATAGTAGACAATAACAATGGCAATAACGGGCTCAGGCTCCTCATCAACATCAGATTTGATGGACTAGACTAGACTAGACATTTTCACACCAGAGAAAGTTCTGCAAATACTTTTACAAAGGTTTTGGGCAGAGGAACGACCCAACTATTGAAGGACAGGAATAAAGGCTCAATGACAACATTTCTTTTCTTGGATGAGTCACTGGCAGCCATGCAGTATGAGACATCAGGAGAGTTGGAGACAAAGAGAACATTTTGTTCGTCGAGTTGAAGGGTCTGAAAACCTAATGCTGGAAACTTGAGTCAGTAGTTTTACATTCGTCCAGATCTGAGAATCCCAAGTAAATAAGTACATTTTGTCGTATATGTCAGAATAGAGAGGAAAATCAGGTCGACTGCATATTCATAGAATTTTAAGTTCAGTTGTCCCTGAATACTGGACACAATCCAAGAGAATTTAATGTGGAATATGGCCGACTAATGACTGACCTTAGCAGTGGATAGGAAAGTATAAAGTGTTCCAATATTGATAGGATTTTTTACTAATGTTCATGCATGTTTGTATGTCAAGTTTTCCAGCCTCTAGGATTCTATCACTGAAACATGTGCTGTCCTGTTCATAATCACCAGCCCCTGCAGCAGCAAACAGGCTTCAAACCTGCACCGTCTGGAACACCAACCTGTTACATAAATCATAAATCAAGCACAGAAAACCACTATACCCATTAAAGATAATAAAGCAGATAAAGATAATACAAATGGGGTTGTTGTGGACATCATAGGGCAACACCTGGTCAATTTGTGGTTTCAAATAAGTAAATTCAATTTAAATTACATTAGAGAGAAGTTCTGGTAAATATACAAGTATTAATTAAACATGCTTTTCAACAGCTTCCTCATAAAAAGCAGGAAAGATTTGAAACATGAAGATGTGATTAGAACGGACAGATTCTGATGCCAATACTGCAACTCAACACTGTGAAGCCAACAAAGTTTTATCATCTAATGGATTTTTTTGTAATTTCAAACTGTTTTGCAAGGTTTAATCTGAACCTCTTCAATGTTGAGTAAAGTAAGAGCTGTTCCTCTTTTTCTGATTAAGACCCCAAAATAACTACAATGCACAGTCCTTCCATTGTCAGTTCAATTGGTCGTACTGATCACTACAGTCAACCAAACCCAACGCTGATTTTTTGTTTTACAAAAAGAATTTATAGCTTTACAGAAAATCCAAAACAGCACTTTGGTGGTTTTAAAAGAAACGGAACTGAATTGTTAGAAAATAATTTTTAAAAAGTCGACAAAGCACTTCACAAATCTTGTCTGAAAAGAGATGCTAATATAATTTAATTCTTTTGTGAGTTGAGAAATTAAATACATAAAATGGAAAATGGGAAAAAAACTCAAACCCTTCATTGGGTAATGATGGAAATGTTTGTCCCTTGATATCACTGTTCACTCGCAGGGAGAACGGGCCACAACCTCCAGAGCAGCATTATCCTCCATGTACATGCACGACTGCACAAAACCATTATTTCAGTTCACTGCATGTCCAAACTGTTAGTTGGTCTTAGTTGGGATCCTCAATCCTCCGGAAAACTGCAAGGAAATTCTTCCCTCCGTTTCTCTGCACTTTCTTTCCTTCCTCTGTACAGCTACCCAAACGACTTATGACGACATCGTCAACCTGTCAAAATGAGATGCAAAACAATTTGTTTAAGAAGATGCCGTGGCAGATAAATTATTCACACTGTTCATTAACTTAAATAACGTTGTCATTATCATGATTGGAGTCCAATCTTTATGCTAAACTGAGTTCGCTGGCTGCTGATGGGAGCTTCATACTTGGCGTAGAGATATACAAGTTTTAACAATCTTTTCCTTTAGACACATTTTGTTTCTGATTACTTTAACAAACACTGATTTTGAGGTTATTTAACAATTTATCTTGTGTGACTTCAAGGTCAATCATTTTGGAATAACACGTGAACATTCCCAAGTCTGAAAAACGGAGGTTATTAGGCTATTGTCTAAATTAAGCACAAGGTTAATCTGCTGATGGCTGCAGCTAAGCCTCAGGTTTTGCAGATAGACATGCGTGACATTCACTTTCTTAGCATTTATCCCAAAATGCTTAACTATTCCTTCAAAGAATTTCCGATCATGAGTTTGACCTCTTTTCCTCCACTAAGTAGATGATTTGCAAACACTGGGATGAAAAGCTCCGGATAACGTACCAGTTCTTCGTCAGTGACACGTGTGAACAGTGGATGTTCAGTGAAGTGCTTCACCATCCAGACGTGCACTTCCTCCACATCTGTGATGGTGTACACCAAACCCTGACAAGCCGAACAAACACGGGAATTTATTTACGCAGTCCTGGAAAAAAAATGTTACCCCAGGGGTTGAACACACATTCATTTATCGATCATAAAACCAAACGATAGCATTTATCGTAAAAATAAAATGAAATACTTCATTTTCTTTCCTTTTAAACACTATCCAACATTCCAGCTTCAGAGTTACATGGTTTCACCATCTCTGGAGAGCAATGGTCTTTGCTAAAAAAAGATAAAAATAACCTACAGACAACACAGAGGTTAATCACCTATGTCTCTGGAGTTTACTTTGGCGGCTGGACAGATAAAGTCACTGGAACACGGGTTTCTTAGAAAACTCAGCTATGGCACATATTTCCACAAAATGAGCAGTATTGTTTCAAAGAAGGCAGGGTGAGAGACTTTGCGCCTGCACAGATTCATGTTAATCACACTTTACTGTTTCATGTGTAGTCTGATTCCCACAATATTCACTAAAGAACAATGGCCGTCATTTTTAAATTGTGGTTCATTTTGGTATGAAAGTGCCTCTATAAACGAAGCTTTTCTTGACAGCCTCTCCACCCACCATTACAATTATGGCTGCACGCCAATGCCAAAGGCCCTTGTAGAGCTTACACATACGTACTCACACATGTACACACAATACGTGCATGCACCAATGTATCAATGCACACATGCATGGAAAAACTATAAAGACAAATTTAGACACAAGCCTCCCAACAACATCCATCAGAAAATGTGTCTAATTCCAGCATCCCGCTGTTGTTCTGACAGGCAGGAGCAGGGTGTGTGCAGACGTTTTGCACACTGCAATCTATGGCAACTATTACTGTTCAGCGCCATTAACTCTACGGAGGAAATCCAATTCTCCGTCACTGTGTCTCCACTGCAGATATTTAACAACCTCTGATATTATAACATAAGGCTGGTGAGAGTGGGAGTATATATATATATATATATATATATATATATATATATATATATATATATATATATATATATATATATATATATATAATACTGCGTATAACACCAAATCTGAATTAGTCCGCTGCTGAAAATAGTCCCCAATAAATGCACGATTTACTGCTATTTGGGTAACATTTTCTAAACACTACAGTGCCCAGCTGTATTTAAAAACAAATCACTTAACCACATATATTAATAATTTAACTACATTTTTGTGATGCTTTTTTAAATGACCCCCAGCTTCAGTGGGAATGAATAGGCAACAATAGAGACCCAGATTTATTGTATGTAACAGTCTTTTCATAGGATTTGTTCCAGTGTGAAGTGTGTTCTTTAACTGTATTTTGGCTGACCATTTAAATGGCAAATTTCAACCTAATTTTGGAATTAACTGACATTTCATCCATCTATCTTCATTTTACAAGCGATACTGAGCACCAATATTGTGAAAAACTGGAACTTACAACAATTGTCGTAAAACTGTCTACCATTTTAGTCTAAAAATGTATTGAGTTTAAAAGATACAGCCTCATACTTGAGAAAATGAAACCAGTGAATGTTGTTTCTGCTCAATAAATGACTTCAACAATTACCAAAATAATTGCAGGTTAAATTTCCGTCTCACTGTCTCAAGCATACATACCCCGATTCTCAGTGTGTAGGCATACTCTGCCAACAACGTGGGACTAATAATCCTCCACTTGTGCTTGGTCTTCTTAAAGTGAGGGTCAGGGAAGAGGAAAAACATCTTACTGAGCTTAAAGACAGAAAAAAAGGGTCAGAATCAGTAACATAAGCACAAAATAAACCAGAAGTAGTGCCTTTGGGGCATATGCTTCCACCAACCAATCAAATTTCAATTAACATTCATGTCTGTCCAAAATGTCATCACTGTTTTATGAGTTCACACTGATCTTTGAGCGCAGATATCTTATCAGTTCATCCTTGAGGCCAAATATGAAGAATTTTCCTGAATGTTTTCCTGAGATATCACCTTCATGAGAAAGGGTTGGACGGAACGTCTTAAATGTGTTCCCCATTATAGTTTGTGGTTGGTTTTAAAGCATTGCTGATTGCAAAACTGGAATTTCCCCGTCTCCGTCAAAGACGGAGACGGGGAAATTCAAGTGAAGTGAAGGCAAGTGAAGGCTCCATTGATATCAGTCTGGCTGGTACATTAAAAACTACTCCAGTAACTTTAATGTCAGGTATAGACAGAAAGGTGTGGGGATAATCACAAGGGAATGCTGTGGCCTCGGGGGCGGCTTCGCTGATGATGGAAAAACCTTAATCTATTTTTGGTTACAAAACACACCCTGATGAAGACAAAAGTATTTCATGTCTCTAGAATAGGCTGATTCAACACTTTTGTTCTCATCAGGTCTATGAAAGACAATGCTAAAGCAAGCTGCAGCTAGAAACATGTTCATCCCTGGTAAATCAACGCGAGTCAATAGATGTGCTTTATGAAGGAGCTGAAGGGAGTGTCACTGTGTGCAAAATAAAGCACATTGATGCGAAGCCAAGACAGACTTCTTTTTCAAAACCAGACAGAGTTCCTCTGAAAGATTTCCAATCTCACCTCAACAGTTTCGACTCAGGGTGTAGAAATAAGTGTAATTATTTTTAAATGACCCGAAGCATATAAAAATAAGAGTAAAAAATGTAATCAACGTATGTTTTTTTTTTTTAATGAAACACCTATGTAATTTGTATTTCATAAATGTGTCAGTGTTACAGCAATTACTCTCGTGTGTTCACTTCTTGGTTTATACCCGCTCGGGGCATTTGAGGTGAGGTTTTTTAACGAGGGTGCCTAAATATACCCTGGTACACTAAGCCCACTGCATAATCTAATGCGACTTTCAACAAGTCATAGATTACTGCAGCTAATTGGAACGGATAAATGCACTGCTCTATACTCAGCTGCCTTGCGTGTCAGTCAAGGACCCCATTGTTGTGAAATCCTGGATTTAATGAGCAATCTGTATAAATTCATTCAGTCCATATGTTGCACATGAGGAAAGTAATTATTTGTAGTGAGAAATGCGCATATTCTTATTACCTTGGCAGCGCCAGGACAGACTGTCAGCTGTAATTTAAGGTATTAGAGGCCACGTCGGACACGCTGTTGTAGAACCGCAAGCTCCAATGAACACTTGTTAAATTATATATACACACACATAGAGGCATTGGCTCACTACAAAAAACACACCTCCAGTTGTATGTAGCCCTGCAGGTACAGTTCGTAAAGATGTACCGTTGTACCATTGATACTATACACCGTGGTCAAACATAACTGTCATTAATACTTACATAACGTAAGCTAGTCAACCTACTGAAGTGCTGCTATTGACGTTAAAATGTCGTATACATACATATACATACATCACATTCTTACCCAGACCTCAGCTTCAACTGTCTATGGTACTCGTTAGTGGCAACACAGAGATGGGCTTGCAGAAGTTAGGTTAAGTTCTTGCTAGTTGACTGAATTTGATGAATTTGACCTCATGAAGTTTTGTGGATTGAAACGGTGTGAATAAAGTTATTGATGGTGTGCAGGATCTTTATGGTTCAACTTTGTTTACTGGTAAACCGCATGGCCGCCCCTCTGCACAGCTGATACGCCGTTGTCGTGGAAGCGTGGCACCCACCCTCGGGTTTCCCCTCAGTTAATCACCACTGACTTTGTCGGCACCTTTGTCGTAGTTTGCACTGTTAGCTGCGGGCCACTGGCTCAGCCTTTGCCATGTTAAAAAGCCAGTGACAGGAAATATAAATGCTGCCAATCTTGTACATAGCACCTTTAACTGACGAGATTAAAGGGGAATGTAAAGTTTAAAGTGTGGTGAGTCAGGGCTGTTTGAGTTTTAGGGAGCAGGACAACACAGAAGCACAAAGTGTCTGATTTACAAACAGATATATCCTTCAGAAAATGTCAAATGACTGTATATACTGACGACTATATTATATTTCAATACAATTGTAGGAATAGGCAGAGAAACGATTCTAATAAAACTTACAGTGCCAGAACTGCAACAAACAAAAAAAGTGTATACTTCATGAGTTCTAATACCAATGCTAGAAGAAAGCTAAGGAACTTCTTACACTTAATTCAAACTGTATTTATACACAGCTGGGCTTAATGTAAAGCTTCTGAACAGGGTCATTCGATGTAGGAAAGAAGTGTAACAAATTGATGTTGAGAGGACTGCAACTTCTCAAGACCAAAAGTGGGTGGAGGGACTGATTACTAGTGAACTAAACATCCCAGCATCTAATCGGTAGCAACAAACACTCCGGTCTGTTGTGTCAGCAGATGCAAACCTACCTGTCCTTTAGAGAAGAAGTTGGGGAGGTACTTCATCGCATTGCTGCGGATGCAGGCGATGTTCTGGTAGCTTCCTGGCTCACTGGCACGCAGGGATCGGATACGATCCTGAACATAATCGGAAACTTTCACACGGATCTCCATGCCCAGCATGAGCTTATCTGGAAACAGCGGAGACAACTCCACTGAGAGAAGACACAGAGACATGAGAGACGGGATTAACAGAGACATGAGAGACGAGGTTAACAGAGACATGAGAGACGAGGTTAACAGAGACATGAGAGACGAAGTTAGTAAAGAGACATGAGAGACGAGGTTAACAGAGACATGAGAGACGAGGTTAACAGAGACATGAGAGACGAAGTTAGTAAAGAGACATGAGAGACGAGGTTAGTACAGAGACATGAGAGACGAAGTTAGTACAGAGACATGAGAGACGAGGTTAGTACAGAGACATGAGAGACGAGGTTAACACAGAGACATGAGAGACGAGGTTAGTACAGAGACATGATAGACGAGGTTAACACCGACATGAGAGACAAGGTTAACAGAGACATGAGAGACGAGGTTAACAGAGACATGAGAGACGAAGTTAGTAAAGAGACATGAGAGACGAGGTTAGTACAGAGACATGAGAGACGAGGTTAGTACAGAGACATGAGAGACGAAGTTAGTACAGAGACATGAGAGACGAAGTTAGTACAGAGACATGAGAGACGAGGTTAGTAAAGAGACATGAGAGACGGGGTTAACACAGAGACACGAGAGACGAGGTTAAGACAGACATGAGAGACGAGGTTAGTACAGAGACATGAGAGACGGGGTTAGTACAGAAACATGAGAGACGGGGTTAGTACAGAAACATGAGAGACGGGGTTAACACAGAGACATGAGAGACGAGGTTAGTACAGAGACACGAGAGACGAGGTTAGTACAGAAACATGAGAGACGAGGTTAACACAGAGACATGAGAGACGAGGTTAGTACAGAGACATGAGAGACGAGGTTAACACAGAGACATGAGAGACGAGGTTAGTACAGAGACATGACAGACGAGGTTAGTACAGAGACATGACAGACGAGGTTAGTACAGAGACATGAGAGACGAGTTAACACAGAGACATGAGAGACGAGGTTAGTACAGAGACATGAGAGACGAGGTTAACGCAGAGACATGAGAGACGAGGTTAACGCAGAGACATGAGAGACGAGGTTAGTACAGAGACATGAGAGACGAGTTAACACAGAGACATGAGAGACGAGGTTAGTACAGAGACATGAGAGACGAGTTAACACAGAGACATGAGAGACGAGTTAACACAGAGACATGAGAGACGAGGTTAGTACAGAGACATGAGACGAGGTTAGTACAGAGACATGAGAGACGAGGTTAACACAGACATGAGAGACGAGGTTAACACAGAGACATGAGAGATGAGGTTAGTACAGAGACATGAGAGACGAGGTTAACACAGACATGAGAGACGAGGTTAGTACAGAGACATGAGAGACGAGGTTAGTACAGAGACATGAGAGACGAGGTTAACACAGACATGAGAGACAAGGTTAACACAGACATGAGAGACAAGGTTAACAGACATGAGAGACGAGGTTAACGCAGAGACATGAGAGACGAGGTTAGTACAGAGACATGAGAGACGAGGTTAGTACAGAGACATGAGAGACGAGGTTAGTACAGAGACATGAGAGACGAGGTTAACACAGACATGAGAGACGAGGTTAACACAGAGACATGAGAGATGAGGTTAGTACAGAGACATGAGAGATGAGGTTAGTACAGAGACATGAGAGACGAGGTTAGTACAGAGACATGAGATACGAGGTTAGTACAGAGACATGAGAGACGAGGTTAACACAGAGACATGAGAGACGAGGTTAGTACAGAGACATGAGAGACGAGGTTAGTACAGAGACATGAGAGACGAGGTTAGTACAGAGACATGAGAGACGAGGTTAACACAGACATGAGAGACGAGGTTAGTACAGAGACATGAGAGACGAGGTTAGTACAGAGACATGAGAGACGAGGTTAACACAGACATGAGAGACGAGGTTAACACAGACATGAGAGACAAGGTTAACAGACATGAGAGACGAGGTTAACGCAGAGACATGAGAGACGAGGTTAGTACAGAGACATGAGAGACGAGGTTAGTACAGAGACATGAGAGACGAGGTTAGTACAGAGACATGAGAGACGAGGTTAACACAGACATGAGAGACGAGGTTAACACAGAGACATGAGACGAGGTTAGTAGAGAGACATGAGATACGAGGTTAGTACAGAGACATGAGAGACGAGGTTAACACAGACATGAGAGACGAGGTAAACAGTAAAACTACAACATGTGAAAACTGTAGGTGTTCAGATCAGTCTCACTACCTAAAAGACCCCCATATCCACATCCAATGTCAGCAAACTCGACCCGGGGTGTCTCTGTTTCAGAGGCGTTGCGAGTGAAGAAGTCTGCATAGTGCGCTGACCAGTCCATCTCCTTAGGACACACAGGGCTGAGGAGGAAAGATGGAGGTCATTTGACTTTTGTTCTCAAGAAGAAATATAAACAGTGTTTTCTGAGTATCCACAGTAACAGGGATAGTGGTTTTGAAACAGATCTGTTCATGTGTGTTAGTAACTAACAGGGTGTTGTACTAAAAGAAACACCACCAGACTTAAATTAGCAGCTACGTGACTTCATCGTCAACTTCAATGTGATACACAACCCGGACACATGTTCCTCACTCACTAATCAAACGTGTGGTACGCCATCGGGTTTGAATGGGCTCGCTGTCTGTAGAAGCGCTTCTGCGGCATCGACGAACTCATGTTGGATTCAAGTGGAGACTTAACTCCCGACAGCTCGGCGTTTAACGACATATATAAACAAACTATTCCGAGAGAGTCTCCTTCGAGTAGTGTGAGTTTACCAGCGGATGTAAGTCGCCGCGCTTCTACGTCATCACGGTGCG
Source organism: Chelidonichthys spinosus (assembly GCA_029853015.1). Lineage (NCBI taxonomy): Eukaryota > Metazoa > Chordata > Actinopteri > Perciformes > Triglidae > Chelidonichthys > Chelidonichthys spinosus. Next base: position 16,791,371 of record CM056822.1, read on the forward strand.
TCGCTTCAGGGTTGCCAGGTTTGTTGTATTCGTACACGTTTGATGACAGCGGTTATGTATCTAATTCGCGATTTAATCACAGGAGCTTGTTGTATTAGTTGTTATCTGTTCAAAAGTACATTCATTGTTCATTTTCAGGTTGTTTGATTTCAGTAACGTGTAGTAGTAGTAGTAGTAGTAGTAGTAGTAGTAGTAGTAGTAGTAGTAGCCTACTACCCCCCCAACCCCACACAGTAAAGTGTATTTTTAACAAACAGAATTTTAAAAGAAGATTGGGATCAGGGGCTCCCAAACCTCCATTTGGTTTACTTGTATACATGCAAATGTTTTTATGACTTCACAATTTGATCCCCACCATTTATTCAAGGTCTTGATCATATCATATAATTCTTCCTCACATCATCTTGCAGCCTCTTCTCATCATGACCCCCACTCTAGGTGGTCGAGGTGGAACTAATTTATTGACTGTAATTGCTACACTATTGTGTAGTTTCATTGATATGGTGCGAATGTAATCATCATCCATCCATCCATCCATCCATCCATTTTCTACCGCTTATCCTGTATTTAGGGTTGCGGGGGGGCTGGAGCTGGTCCCAGCTGTCATTGGGCGAAGGCAGGGTACACCCTGGACAGGACGCCAGTCTATCACAGGGATGTAATCATCAAAGTTCACCAAATGTTGATCATGTAAAATCTTAATCTGCATACATACACTTACATGGGAATAGTTAAGTAATAGGCTATACAAGTACTTCTAATGTGTATTTAAGTACAGTACTCACCTAAACACTGTTGCTGTGTAAATATGTAGGTGATATTTACAAGTCGTGTGTGTTTAACTATTGTTTTCCCATAGAAACTGTAGCCCACCCACAGTCAAACATCAAGAAAGAGTTCAGGGAACAAAGCGAAAGGGCTCTTAATACTTCCTGAAGCCACTCAGTGATTCATGCTGCTTTTCACTTTTATGATTCTCACTGTGTCTATTAAATGGAAATGCTGCAGTTCCCTCTGGATGTCCTCTGAGTCACCATTCATAATGTTCTCCGTTCAATCTGTCAACAAGGTGGTGACACATTCTAGCTCCCTCCTGCTGTAAGACTTCACAAGAGACATATTTATGACCATAAATGCACAGCAGACCATCTGCATTGTCTCGCTCTCTCTCGTTAGTTATGAGATTTATACATTTTAGAGACTAACAGGGGGTGGATGGATTTTCACTCAGGCTTTACCCACAGTTTAACATTATTTCTTCATAGTTGACAGTGAAGAGAGACAAATCCAGGGTGTGTAGTCCTAATGTGGAAATCCAATTTGCATATATCAAGAGTGTAGCATTTATTTGTAAGCACAATTTTTCTAAGATCCATGAAAATGAAATAAAGCAAAACGTACGATTTTCCCTTTGAGATCACCAAAGTATTTATTGCAAAACATGAATTATGGATATATTTTCAGCAATGGTGTCTTCATTGGGCTTTTTAATGTCTGATCCATTGATGCAGACCCTCAGAAATACGTTGAATAGATGACGGGGGGTAGGACCATTGTGAGAGCACAATTTCACCATCAAACTCTATTATAGAGTAAACTCCAAATCAAACTTAATGACATTCATTGTATTTTATCTTTTCAAAGGAAAAACAACCTACAAACATTTCAATTAAATTTTGGAACATCTGTCACGGTAGTAAAAATGGTTAATAGCTTTAAGAATCAAAGCTTTTTCTTTTTCAAAATGTATACATTTGTTTTGTTTTTTGTTGTAATTTGCTTGTTTTCACAGTCTTTGTCTCTGAAGACTCAGATAAAACTGACATGTTTTCCCTTTGCCCAAATCTCTGAAATATTTCTCATTGTCCTCTTTTAGCCTGAGGGAGACTCAATAAGACTAGAAGTAAACGGCAGTGTTTATGTGGCTGATTAGGATTATATTTTAATTAAATCCCGATCAACACTTTGAGTACTTTTGTCTGTATAACCCAGCCTCACACAGTGGTCACCCTCATGACCACCTCATGGTTGGCTCTGCGCAGGCTGTTGGGTCTTAACTGGCTAAGGATGTGCAAAATTGTATAGCCACAGTGGTGGCTGAGAATAGTCCTGACGTGTCGACTCGCCCTCCGTCCGCTGTCCAAGTTCCTCTCAACACGACCTTTACTGCTGGAACTGATGGGGTCACCTAAGTCCTTCGCTTTCTCATAATTCAGCACTTTCCACTGCTGGTTCACCGCCTGCCAGCGCTTAAAGATCCGGTAAACAGACGATCCTTCATGGATTATAAGGCCTGGGCATAAAGCACAAAGGGGGCAGGTGGGAGCAGGGTTACTTATAGACAAACAGTTATTTGTTCATTGAGAATCAGGAAGTACTAAAAAGTACAATATGCACATAGTGTGAAAGAACATACATTTTCCAAAACAAAAAGATTAATAGACGTGAGTTTGTGAGTATTTGGGACTGAGAAACACGTGCCGATGAAAGTCCTTTTACAACAACAACAACAACAAAAGTAGACACAGAATGCAACAAATATACTCATGCCATGCAAATGTATTATTTCATTTGTGTCTGTGCACTTAGAATAGACAAATATGCCCACGGATACTTTCAGCAAATGACTGTATTGTTGTGCATTGCAGTCAACCATTGAGTTATACATACAAAAGTAAGAGATCAAGTGATAACAACATCTCAACAACTAATGGATGGGTTTCTTCAGACATTCATTGTTTCCAGAGGATGAAACCAACTGAATTCATGATCACCTAACTTTGCTTCTACAGCACCACCAGCAGCTTTTAATTTAATCTCTTCACAACTGTAAAATTGATTTTCCTTCAATTTGATAGAGATATTCATGAGGCCCAGGATGAATCCTTGTAGCTCTGATCTCCTGACCTCCATGCCCTCTGTTGGATTGCAATTTGGTTCCACCTCCATTGTAACTTTGGTGATCTGCTGACTTTTCATGTAGCGAATCATTAAGACAAAACGTATGTTTCTTAGGTATTTTGGACAACCAAAGAGCTGCAAAACTAAGGACGGCCTCAGCTATACTAAACTGGCTTTAGTGCTAATTACTGTAGCATATTTTAGGATGCTGCATGCTAAACTAATAAGGTGAACATGGTAAACATCTACTGTACATATATCCTGCTTAACGTGACCATTGTTACCATGCTGAAGCCACATAGCAACTAGCATGGCTGTACACTCTCACTCTTGTTAATAAGGTGACTTGAACACGTGTTGCTTAAAAGCCTAATTGGTAACTTTCTAATGGTTTCCCAAGTAACAATGTCATTTTGTACTAATTATAGCCCTGAATGAACTTCATCAGAACCAAGTAAATATTAATTTATTATTGGAAATATTTAATTGCATGCTTCGCCGTACATGGCCCACTTTTCATGCTCAGCATACACTGACTTAAATACTCTCTAGATCGCATTGGAATTCTTAAATTCATTCATTAATAAAATACCAAATTACATAGCTTTATTATGGATGTGTAAAATCAAACGTGTCGACCAAATCTGTCAAAAAGGCTTGTAACAACGTGTATTAACATTCACACCGGCCACCTGTGAAATAACACATCAGGGCAGCCTCGGTATCTGTGTCTTACCTATGCAAACGATGTCCATGAAGCCATACATGCCGTAGCATATCTGGAAGAGGAGGTCCTGCCGCTGCCATTTGGCTGAAGGGCTGAGAGACGACCACACCAACCAAGAGATACTGGCGATGAGGAACAACGAGCCCAGGATAATGGCGGCAATCTGCACCTTCTCAATCACAGTCAGAGAGATGGCCTGCCACTGAAAAAGACACAAAAGTGGAGTGAAACCCTGAACTGTAAATTTCAAAACGCCTGTGTGCCAGTGCTTTGTCATTCACTGACTGTGTGCAGTCACTGGAGAGCTACGAAATATCACAGCCTCACTGAGCATCTGCTGCTCAGACTTTAACACTGATAATAAACCCTATATTCCAGCGAATTGGATAATCCCTGAATGAATTAAGCCGTGTCACTAATACCATACCACACCAGTTCTACAGTATAATATATTCACAGTGTTCATTCAGAGATTCAGGTTATTGTCTAGGAATACAAGCAGGGAATAAGCATTTCATAACATCTCTGCTCCAGCATTCAGAGACGGACAACATTTGGTGATAGTGTCTGCTCGTCTGCTGTCTGTGTGCCACACACTTTTGGGTAAATCCTGTGCCAACTCTTTGAAATGTGCAACGTCTCATTAATTTGTTCTTGGCACCTTCCTATGAATCCTCTACACTTCACAAATAAAGAAACAGCATTCTGCGAAATAATTTCTAACTTTATCTGCCAACAGCAATGTGCTTCCTGTTAGGAATCAGTTCATCATGTTGAGTGGACAAAATCAATCCAAAATGCCTTTGAGGAGTTGGCAATGTAAACACTGCATGGCCTCTACTGTATGCCATTACGTTCACCTTATGATCGATGACCGCTGCTGTGTTAATATAATTTAAAGTTTGCACGTGGCTTCCTGCCAAATAGCCTGGAAGTCTAATGTCAAGGACCTATTTTACACCCCAGGAAGAATGTTTTCACATGAAAGATAAAGACAGAGAGAAAACGTGGCTTTACCTGAAGGGGGTTTTTGGTGCTGATGGCCAGGACCTGATACTTAAAGTAGCAGATCTCGCAGCTCCAGGAGCCTCTCTCACTGATCCAGCGGATAAGGCAGGACTGGTGAGTACATCGCACGGAGCCAGCACAGCGACAAGGGCTCAACAACTCTCCCTGCAGGACGCAACAAGCAGCCACATGAGACACACGACATTCAGCTGGATGTTGACGCTCTTATTGAATCTGCCTGTTACAGGATTTGATTTGGTGAAGATGACAGTAAAAATAAAGACCTTTATCATAAATCAATCAACCTGCTCCTCAGCGCTGACAACGTTACTGTTGCCTTTTATCCACTGAAGGTCAGTGTGTTTGTTTCTGTCAGGGGATTAAAAAAGATAATAGCTTGGAGCAAGCACCAACACGTATAATCAGTATGAAACTGTCATAATAATCTTAGATATTTTAGATTAAAGGCAGAGTAGGTGATTCTATTCAGAAACACTTTCTGTTATATTACTTGAAATCCTTGTAACCGATAGCAATGAATAAATGAAATACTCTGACATAAAACATTTTTTAAAATGTGGCCGTAGCAGGACTGTAAAAACCCCGTCCAATCAAAAATGGAAATAATTGGACAGCCTGCCTCTCTGTCAATGATTACTTCCTGATTGCGTGCACTCTGCCGATCTCGAGCACTCGTGTGGCGTTCTGGGGGAGCGGCTTTGAACTGAGGTCTGCTTATAATGTAAAACTGATACTGTAGTATTCCGTCGTCACAATTGGGTCTGGTTTTGTTACAGTTTATGTGTGACGACACTAACTTACGTCTACAATCCACAGGTCCAGGAGTGGTTTCCCCTCTCCAAGCTTTCCTGGTTCATTGTCTGAGTCAGTGAGATCAAAGCGCACACGGCTCCCTCGCTACGTTAACTTTCATTGCCAATTATCTGCTATTTTTATGGTTCTTTGGGGTTCATTGCAACAAACTGGAGCTGCACTTTTTAACTGCAATTTGAGAGAGTCAGTCTGCTGTAGGCTATGGGGTATTGATACCGTCAATTATGGGACGCAGCTGATCCCCCATGTAATTATGACTATGACTATCGGGTACAAAAACGAGTGTGTCTTGTTATTACGAATGTGCTTTTTAAGCATCATGCACTCGTCATAATATGACGTGTCACTGGAACATTTCAGTGGTTGATATGTTCAGAGGACATCATCTGATAAAAGACAACATGAATCACAATGAAATAAAATTAGGTGTAATGGATTTGATACATTTCACTATCTGCTGCTTAACTCCTTTATCTTCAGTTTGCATCTCTTGTGTCACTTTCCCGTAGCCTCAAAAGCAATCACAGGACATCTGGTGTGGGTTTTTTGTTGACAGTATGAGGCTCCCTATGGGCCCTCAAACTGACAACACTTGCACATCTCACTTTATTTTCTGTCTGACTCCAGCCGATGTGCTATAGGTCTTTAATTAGTTGGATGTCTGCAGGGGAAACAAAAACTTTCTGTCTCTTCAAGGTGGATTTCGTCCCCCATTGTTCAGGCGGTTACCTCTCAGACAAGAACGCTGCAAGCCTTTAAAAAATGGTTCACTTTCTGTCTCAACCCGTTCTGGTCTCCCTTATGTGAGTGGGAGGAGCTTGAACTGTCACTGTTTCACAGGTAAATATTAAAGCTTCTCCTGCTTCTCTTCAGTCTAAATGATGCCCGTTGTCTGCTCACATTTCCAGATCACTGTTGAGAATGAATTTCTTCTTCGTCTCACTCCAAATTTTTATTGTATGAGTTTTTTAATTAAATTTGTTTGTACAACTAAAATATAAGTCTACTTGTTATGAGGAGCACAAATATTTACAAATATTTAGCAAAACATATTGTTATATGGGTAAATTCTGGACAAATTCTGGACTTTTTGCCTTCTCTGTTTGCTATTCTGTAACATACTTTAATTCATTTCCAGATTGCACAGCAGCCATTTCTATGGATTATTAGGCTCAAACAACACTCGAGTTTTGAACATGGCCTCTCATGACCTGCTTGACTGGTCTTCCTCAATGTAAGCACCACGTGGTTTGAGCGCCCACTAACCAGCAGGCTGCTGGTCCCCACAGGTTCCTGGAGCCTGTAGGCAAATATTGATGTTTGCTCATGGGCACAGGGCACCACGGCCCTACTGAGTAGCTGACCCCCTTATTAGGCCACACACCTGCCTTTAAAGTACACATACCCTTAATATTTAGCCTTACCTTCTCTGGCCCCTGGAAGCAGATCCGGCACTGCGGTGATCGCATCCCGCTCTCCGAGAGACTCGGGAGGGAGTCTGCGTCCAGGCCTCCCCCCTCGGCTTTGTCTCCTTCCGTCTCCTCCAACGCCAGGCTGCGTGGCCGGGAGTCCGAGCCATAATATTCCTCCTCGTCGTCCCGGTGAGAGCAGCTCAACGGCGGCCAACCACAGCCTCCGATAGCGAGCCCTCGCATCCTGGTCTGCGTGTCCGGGTCCGTGCCCGAGCCAGTCCTCCTGCTTGATCCAGAGCGCATCAGTAACAACACTTTGAGTTCATTGAAAAACATCCGGATGTGATATTTGAACATTCTTCAGCAGCTTTACTACACAGACATAACTGCTCTGTGAGGAAAAACAGCCTTCAGCACGGCTGTTGCAAGTCCATTACAATGTATAATCATCATCATATTATTATTATTATTATTATACTACTAGGGTTGTTAATGTTAATATCATGGCATCAGAACCACGTGATTCGAGTAGAAAGTTAACATCCTATTTAATAAAATAGAGATCTCCGTCAAAAAAGGATGCGGGAAACACGATAGGCTGTCGGATCAGCCCATGGCTCTTTGCATATCCTGTTGTTATAGCATGTGCACCGCGATCCGGCCAATGGGGGAGCGTTATTTCTCATGGATTGAGCCAATGGAGACTGGAAGCCACGACGTGTGCGGCACCAACACCGGAGTCAGAAGGGTACCAACATCATCCTCCCATGCCTGCATTCCCAGCCCGGTTGTTTATGAGCATCCAGGTGTCCTCTCGGTGTTTTCACACCAGCTGAGGACACGATGTTCTTGTCTTCTGTTCCTCTTCAGGCAGGAAACGCCACGAGTTGGTCTGAGGGGGCGGTTGATATTAAATCCGATTAACAACTAAGTCAAAGCCGATTTATATTTCAGTTTCTCCATTTACCTACAGGGAGATGACATTACAGGAGGTGACACGCGTGCATCCTTTGTTGTCTCGCAGTGGCATCCATCATTTCACCGCTGTGTCCTCTTGTCTCCTCTTCTTCTTAGCTGTTTTTTTTTTTTTTTTTTTTTTTTTTTAATTCAGTGGGCTTCGTACCTTCGTTTACAAAGTTACAATCCAGCAGCGTTTTAGAGATGGAAATGAAAATCACATAATAAATTGCAACTTGCACTCACAGTTCTCTGTTTTTCTCCAAATCATCTCAGCGCCACAGATCAGGAAGGAGGATGTCAGCTATGGATTTCTGCGAGCACAACATCAGTAGACTGCATCCGTCCCGTCCAAACAAGCATCATCGCATCATCGTCAAGTCTTCACCGAATTAAATCAAGGCCTTCGTGAATCGATTGGACAATAAAATGCCGCATGGCAGTCTACCTCGACGTGTCCACGATCTGCGGGATGTTGAAACTTAGTCTTCCCACTGTTAGCTATAACTTCTTCATCTGTGCGGTCACAGAGCGCGGTTTTCCTTTAAAACGCTCTGTCCCCTCGTGCAGCTGAGAAGATGAGCTCCATCCGCAGCAGGCAGCGCGCCGACGGAGGCTGCTGTCCGAGGTGCTGATGTTGGCTGTGACGTGGAGGCCACGTGCTGATATCCATCGGCTGATGGAGAAAAGTGTGCGCGCGTGTCCCCATCTCTCGCGTGGTGTCATGTTCTTAAACAGAACAAAGACTCAGACAGTATACAACAGATCCATCATCTACACAATGGAGACTGTCTGCAGACTGTTTATAGATAAAGAGCCACTGCTCCACCATCACAAAGAGAAATGTATTTGTTAGCTTTCTTTAATGGAGAAACTAAAACATATTATACGCATTATGAAATAAACATCATCTCCAGAAAATCGTCAGTTGGTTTGAAATAAATCTGTTACATATCAGAAAAAAGACATGTTGTATAGGCTGTGCTTTTAACAAAGCCACCGACACTTACACGCTACATGTAAAGTGTGCATGCATCAAGGTGATTTCCCACATGCCTATGATCTAAAAATATCTCAAATGATTAGGACAAAGTCATCCTGCCAGGTGTAAATTGGATAGGGCTTTATCTGCCATCCCGAGGCACACAAACACCTGTTCAATTCATCTGATGAGGGCTGTGCATGCTGGGGTGGAAGACAAAAAGCATCCAGGTAACCCTCGAGCCCCAGCCCACCTCTGTCTATGCAGATTGTCCCTGGTCTGAGGGATGGTCCAGGACATCATCTGAGGAACTTCTGCTTAAATCGGTGCTGCAATGTCTGGGAGATACCAGAATGACAACTTCTCCTGCCTCACCCTTGGAGGAACGACGGAAAGCAGCTTTTTTGGATGGATCATCCTGCTCTGCCAGGGTGAACCTAGCAAACAGTGGTTGTTGCCTTGGTGACAAAGAGATCCGAAACCAGTCCCAAATCTGCCTCACAACCACAAGGTGATGACTCCACTCATCTGGTAGGGGTCCATCTCTCAACCTGAGGCCAGTGCCCCTGTTCGCCAGGAGACCATCTTCAACACAGCAGCAGACCGAACTCCGCTCTGCCTGTTGTTACTGCCTGTTGGTCTTCTCACATTTATGCAGTAGGGGAGCCCTCATCCCAGCAGCTTTGCCCGGCTGTCAGTCTGAGTTCAGACAGGGTGGCCCGCAGCCTGCGTGCATTGAGCACAACAACCAAATACTCCACCTGCTGATGTGGTTGGGAGCCCTGCTGGATGGTCTGGATGTGATGATGATGAGGTTGTTGAGATAAAATGTGAAGTGGCTGCAGTGTGTCCACAGGGACCAGCCGGAAGCCTGTTGTACTCATAGACTATCTCGTGGAAGGCGAAAATGCAAGAATTTCCTTTATTTTGGATCTACCATGACGTGGATATATTTGTCTTTTAAGTCGATGGTGGAGAACCAATGGCCAGCTGAACCACTTGATGCTCGTGAGTATTACTAATAGAGTCCAGTAGGGGGCGAAGCCTGTGTCAGTTAGAACTGAGAACACAATGGAGAACAGGTCAAATGTTAGTATCTTGGAAACAGCTGTATCACTCTGAAGTCTCAATACTGTTGATGCTTAATATTTAATATTGATTGGCCCAAAAACAAATCTCAAATTAAATGACTTAATATTATGTGGTGGGGAAAATATTAAGAATTTCTCACTGGTTGATACATTCAGGTTAAAACTTTAGTCTTTAAAGAAATGAATTAATATAAATAATAACTAATTGAATAAAAAACATGAAAATAAAATGGATTCAATTAATGACAATATTTATTTATGTCTAAGCAAGAATTCATATATTTGGGTGGATATGCATGGTATTTGTATTGTATTCTTCTCGTTTTTCTATTGATTTAAATTATCTGTTTTTCTTTGCACATGATCAGTCATAAACTAAAACATCATTATAGAAACACAACAATTACAATAATGACAGCTAGACCTTTTCACTGAGGACATTTTACTTGTCACAGTGCAGACAATATCTAAAAAGGCTTGAAAACGACTTGAAAAGGTGGAAATCTCTCATTCAGAAATAAGTATAGTGTTTGTGCATCAGTTCTGAGGGGCAGAGAGTCCTGGAGCAACATAACATTTGTAGAGAAAGCCTTCTTTCATACTTTAGTCCCAGCCAGAGACAGACTGCATGCTGCTGACGAGCTTCCCTTCTTGTGGTAGTAACACAAAAGGAGCAGCAGGCTGGGTGGAAAACCTTAAAAGCACTCAAAGACTGCCTCCCAGATGGATTGGTTGTACTGGACACCAGAACCATAACTGTCCAAATAGGAGTTTATTTAACCACAAGTCCACCATCCATGTTTTTCCGTGTTCACATGCTGTTTTCAAAGCATTGTACAGTTGTTTGTAATCAATGAAGACCCATACTGGAACAGAAATCAACATTTAATGAAGAGTTGACTTTAACGTAAGTACTCTTATCTCAAATTATTAGTAGAAAAATCTATTCGCATTCAGTCCATTTGTCAATTTGTTGCCCATGTGGACCCAATGTTAACCTCTAACTCCAACAAAGTCTTCATTCAGGTCTGATGCACATCCCCTGTAGGTATATAGAGTCTGCACTGTGCACAACGAAACAACATGAAAACTGGATTAAGAACTGGGCCATGTTGTTATAACAGCAGTATACCGATGAGGATGATAAAATTATTGTTTTTGTACAGATAGACAGAAAGGTTTGTACAGTTTTACTCATCTGTATGCAATACAAACAAATAGACACATCTTTGCTAGAAACTGAACATATTTTCAAATGACCTTCAGCCTACTTGCATTTAGTTTATTGTGCCCTTATTTCTCCTAGCAGCTGTGCCATACCTGTGATTAGCACCTAAAGTTTATTTTATAGCATGCACAGACACAATCTATTGGTTATTATTTGTTTATTTTATGTCTATTACTGTTTTTGACCCACTTTAATTTATATTATTGTGAAAAAATGTGTGGCATGCTAAAATAATGGGTGTGTCTGGCATGTATAGACCTGTATTCATAGCATCTGAAATAAATAGCAGCATGACAGTCAGATACGCGCAACGATAAAATTAAACCCTCTGCAGCGTGGATTAAAACATGATTGTAACTTTATAAAGGCGCGGAGTACAGCAGGGCTTTAAGGTCCTCTGAAGATTTTTTTTGTATTTTAGCTCCGCCTCCTGCAAGAGTTGCCCGAAGCAACAGGAAGCGACAACCCAAAAAAAGAGTGCAGAAGAAAAAAAAAACAGTAGAGGCCGAAATCATAATCTGTTGATTGGCTTCTGGACATCTGATCCAACCGCTGGAGCTGTAGTCCTCCGCCCGGACCCGACCTGCCGCTCCAGACCTGCTTCTTCTTGTGGAGGACTTATACGTGGCAGACTAGTTAGCATGTCCTCCTCGTAAGGCTGAAGCTCACCTGCCGCCGAAAAGACTCGGACGCGGTAAGCGACGTATGTGAACTGTCGTTTCCACCGAGTGTGATTCGTGTTCGTGTGATGTGACACAGATGTAGGAATAATGGAAGTTTGCTGGCGGTGATCTGTCTTTACTGTCTGCCTCCGCCGCGTCGCTACCCAAGTGCGCGAGGAAGAGGAAAAAGTCCGCGTGGCCTGTTGTTACTCCACTTTGTTTTTTTTTGTGTCAGTTTAATTAACAAAGGGCCGCTATGGAGGAGCACCACGTGTCGGGACGGAGGGCTTTCTGTCTGTCCTGGCCCGTGTTTGCCTCCGCCCACCGGCCTTCAATGTCCGGCTAGATTAAGTGGATATATGAGTGGAAAGTGTGGGGAGGGGGAGAGAGAAATTAGAGCTGATAATCAATAGACGGGCTCTTCAGGTGATCGATCAGCTGCTGTTGTGGGACACCAGTGAAACTTCCAGGTGTTGCGCTGAAATCTCGCCCTTCCTCTGGTGTTGTGTCACCGGGGAGGAAACGAGGAGATGTTTTTAGGGTGACAAGTCATGTTGAGCCTAACGACTTCCGGTTGGAGCAGAGGAGGTCCGACGCGTCTGGGGGGACGGCGGAGGCCTTTCAAAGTGTTTAAAATCACTCTGCTGTTTTGTTCTGTTGTTGTCAAATAAATAATGTGAGAAATAAATAAATGTGAGCACGCTGCACCGGGTGAACAACACAGAAAAGTCATGTTAGAGGTTGTTTAGTATAGTGACAGTTTTATTATTGGATGTATTATTATAATAATTTACCAAATAAAACAGATCTTGTAACTTACTTCTACTCGACTACGACTGTTGTACTTTAAATTTACTTGATTACTTCAGTCTACAGTCAATCTACTTCATTTGCAGATTCAGATTAATTATTAAAAATATAAAGTCAAAACATTAGAATCATACTGTATTGACCCTGGATTGACAAACCAGTAGGAGAATAAGGACTTCAACTCAATTAAAATAGCACCAGCTTCAGCATTAAGGCTTTGCTTATGCATCAATAGTTATGATTACATTATATAGTTTATTCTAAAATGAACCCTTCTGCATAATATATACTTTTGGTACCATAATATTTTGATACCGCTTTTACTTTACACAGTATGTTATTTTTGTACTCAGCTTAAAAGTAAAATACTTGAGTACTTCTTCCCCCTCTGTATTTAAATAAAAAAGAAAATAGGCTAATAAAATACAGTGTTAATAATTCAAGTTAAAAACAGTTTGACATTAGACAGTCTGTGCTTGGATAATCACATGTTTTCACCAGGCTACTCTCTGTCTTTGTGGCCCTTTGGTACTCTGCTTCCTTCCACAGCAGTTAACACACAGTCTGCCTGTAGCAGAAAGTTGCTTTACATATTTTAATGAGCCTCATAATATGTGATCGATGTCATAGTTCAAGGAGCTTTCTTAAAGAATCATATTCTGCTACTTAACATTTAAATGCATTTTCTGATAGTAAATGCGCACCAAAAAGTTCTTTAAGTTCTGTACATGTATTAGTATTATCAAACAACATAAAAAGCATTAGAAAAAAACAGAACAATTAAATACAAAATTATTATTAGTTAGTAGTCTTTTTCTACAAGTGTTACGTTCTGTTCTGTTGATGGTTGGGTGCATATTGTGTTATGATGGATAGATCACAATGTTATTATTTTTAGTTTAATGGTTTACTGAGTATGTGGTCCTTTTGACGCTCACAAGTTCTTGTTCCATATTTGGGCTAGTTGTCGTCATGTATAGTTGCCTGAAAATTATGACACAATTGTGGCAAGTTAAGTTCTACATGAAAACAAAATTCTGAAATTAATTTAAAACATTTCAAACCATAAACTAGATTTATATGCATGTATTTATATAAAATATAAATCTAATACAATATTATTAAAATTATTAGTGTAGCCTACTAATTACACTGACTAACTAACTTATATAATAACTAGAAAGGCAATTTTAATTAAAAGCTTATTAAATTAAAAGTTTTTTTTTGCCATTTGAATAATTTAAAGTAGTTCATTCATGAACTCAGACTCCTGCAGGGTTGTAATAAAGGATCTTTCTCTTTATGTTTTATAATTAAACTCAGTAGTTAAGTAATAGTTCACTGGCTTTCTTTAATATGTAGAAAATATTCTCTCTCTTTCTTGCATATCTCACTTTGAAGGACATTATCTGTTTAAAGTCTTTCTCAATTCAGTTCTGATACTATTGACAGGATTTTATTTATTTATTCTAGATATAGGAATGCAAGCAAATTTTTGTCCGCAGACATTATGACTCAACTTCCTTTGCACAAGAGGAAGGAATAGGGTTTTTTCAACATGCATAATGTAACACTTCTTCCATTCGTTGACAACAGATTATATTGACCACATCAACCGTTGTGGTTTGGCATCTGAATATTCAAACCCTTGGCTATACCGCGTAAGTTCTAGACCGGTTAGTGCCATGTTCACCTCCACCAGTTTATGATGAAAAAGACGGTATCGGACTAGTATCGGTATTGGCAGATATTCAAGGTCAAGTTATCGAACATGAAGAAGTGGAAATATGCCATCCCCTAATAGAAAGTACATTTTTTGGATGGGCTATTTATTTATAAATAGATAATTTTGTATAGGATATGTATAGAACCCAAACAATAAAATATACAATATTGCAACATTCAACAGTGATTCTGCATTTATCGATTTTCCTCTCTGAGCTCCTGAAGCAATCGTGTAGTGTGTGTCTCATGTGTCTCATGTGTCTCATGCTGTCAACAAAAAAACATTGATGGCCATTTAAAGTATTAGATTTTGGAGTGCTGGCTTTGGGGGAAAACAGACTGGTGTACTACCGAAGAGAATTAATTCCTTGAAGTGTTTAGCTTTTGCTGGATTAGATTTTTCTTGTTGTGCTGTTCTTACTCTCCCCTGCAGAAACAATTTTAGCTCCGACTTCATGTATTTCACACTTTGTCTGCCCTAACTAACCCTCTGTGCTCATAGTTAAAACACAGTTCTATTGACACATTTTATATAAATACATTTATATAATAAAAAATGTATTCATAGCCCTATTAATCATATTAAGATATTAAAATGTAAATCAATGTTTTGTCTATGGAATTTCAATAATTAGTGACAAAATGCCGATTTCCCCAGACCCCATGTGAAGTATTCAAATTGCTTATTTTATCTAAAAAAAAAACAACAAATATTTCTTTCTTACTATCTTACTAAGTGTCAAAGCCTCACTTTCAAAGAACTGGAACTGGACATTTTTGTAAATTTTTTTTGTGAATTAATATTAGTGTTATACAACCCTTTCTTTCAAATGACTCAGTCGACTGATGGATAGTAGACGATTCTCCTCAGTGTCGAAGTGGAGTATTGGTCGGCTAGAGATATTAACATAAACATACGTTAAGATCAGTGAGGTTGTAGAAGATCTGAAAGCAGGCACACGTTTTTGAGTCGAACGCAAAGATCCCAGTCCAGTAAACTGTGCTGTGAACGCCTCAAAAGCAGGAGAATGGAGTTGGTGAATTGGTTAGAATTAAAGCTAGAAAAGGATGGGACAGAATGGCTGTTTGGGGTTGAGTGGTTGAAGGTGCTTCTTGTACTGGCAGAGTGGCTCCAAAAAGTCCTGCGTCAAGTGTGCTTGCTTTAAAATGGCACCTCATTCAGTGAGTCATTTGACTTCTTTCAGGAGGTTAGGTACTACTGTAGCTCATGGATTATAAAACATTTGGTGAATGTAGTAGAGCGTTGATAAATGGCTCTTTTGGATGTGTCTAAAAATATAACCCACATTTTTGCACTTTGCATTGAAAGTACCTGGAGAGCTCTTATTAGGATTCACTCTAATTGAAGCCAGCGCAGCCTGCCATTAAAATACAAGAAGGGTTGTCTATTAGCAACGCCTCCTAACCCTTACCTTTTAAGCCCTAACCCCTTCTATATGGTGTTGAAGCTGCATCAATCAATATTTTTTAATTAGCAACAGGTCAAATTACTATGTGTAATGTGGATTAATACCCCACAATGCAGTTCCTCTCAGTTAAGAGCGTTTTTCACATCTTCCAGCTTATTGTTTTGGTATTAAAACCATCAAATGTACTGTTTTGATTCTCACCGACATTACCAGCAGGATCAGGCTCTCGTAAACTGATGAGCTGTGACCACTGCCAGCACCACACAGACCAAACAGCAGTCAAACGAAACAAGCATCTAGCTGGTGAACATTCAGCAGCTAAAGAGCCAGATATTTCTCACAGAAGTCCGTGGAGACCAAAACAAAGATCAAATAAAAATAATGGAACTGGTATCCACCAAATGGCCAGAAACTTCAAATGACCAATTGTCCTTATGGATGAGTTAGGAATAAGAACATGTTGGATGATGATAATTGAACTGAAAATGAAATGACTCCAGAGAGGGAATTGTAACCCAATTAACTGGGCATTAATCTATATAGATGAAAGTGCTGTGGCATTATGATGAAATGTAACTGTGAGACAGAAGAAATATGTATTGTGAGAAATATTTTGAGATGAACGTCTGTCGCTCTTAAACAGAGATAATTATAGTTTAATTGTCTCTGATTGAGTTTGGAAATGTTGCACATCACTCAGTGGGACGGCTTCATTTTTGTATCACTGTGGTTAAGCACCTTGATTTTTTTCTTCTTTAGGTATTTAATTCTCAGGATTAGATAAGACCATCCAGACATTTCACCTCGAAACATGTTTTCAGTCTCCCATCAGTATTTTTGTAATAACAAATGTTGCACATTCAACACACAACCAGAACGCTGTTCTCATGTCCTCGGTCCATCACCCTACAGCATGTCTGTCTGTGATGCTGCCTCTTCAGTACACAGCAGTGCTCAAACTAATAAATATCAAGGCCTTTTAAGGAAAGCTATCAAAAAGACTGGATTAAAGGATTTAGAAAACTAATTTCAAACAACATTAAGCATAAAAGGCAGTCGTTTAACCCAGTGCTGTGAGTTTTACTGGTTGTCGGATGCTTTTATGTCCGTTACTTTGCCTGTATTTTTAAATGCATCTTCTTCAATTAGTAGATCTGCAACTTTATTTTCTGCACTTATTCAAAGTATGTGTACCAACTAGATGGGTTTGGGTTGAGGGTCACTTTAGGTAACATGGGAGGTGAGATCCAAGGTAAAAGGAAGTGGGATTGTTCTACTGTTTCATTTGCAGTATTTTCAGTAGAAAAGCTTCAGGCTGCACTTTGGTGTTTAAAAATCTCTGCTTTCTACTTTGTTGGGAAAGTTGTTAACACTGTGTGTGTCGTACTTTGTCTCCCAGTCTGTTTGCTCGTGGCCATGGCCCACGGCGCCAGTATCCAGTATGAGCCAGTGGCGGAGATCGGAGGAGGCGCTTATGGGACGGTTTACAAGGCCCGAGACACAGAGAGTGGGCAGTTTGTGGCTCTGAAGAGCGTGCGTGTCCAGACTGACCAAAATGGCCTCCCGATCTCCACGGTCAGAGAGGTGGCTCTGCTGAAAAGGCTGGAGCAGTTTGACCACCCCAATGTGGTCAGGTAAGACGGCTTTCGAAGTGTCTTGCACTGTCTATAATTCACTGTGAACACCTGCCACACAAAACCCTGCTTTTATTGTACGCGACAGGCTCATGGACGTATGTGCCACCCAGAGGTCGGACCAGGAAACTAAAGTCACGCTGGTGTTCGAACATGTGGACCAAGACCTCAAGACGTACCTAGAGAGAGCCCCAGCTTCAGGACTATCCCCTGGGCACGTTAAAGTGAGAACTTACTGAAACCATATCCAAACTAATCCGCATTACCTCTCATAGATCTAGAAGGGAGAAAACCATTCATATTCCTGTGTGTTTCTGCAGGACCTGATGAGACAGTTGCTGTGTGGTCTAACATTCCTTCACTCTAACCGTGTGATGCACCGAGACCTGAAGCCAGAGAACATTCTGGTAACAAGCCAGGGCCAGGTGAAGTTGGCTGATTTCGGACTGGCCAGGATCTACAGCTGCCACATGGCCCTCACACCTGTGGTAAGAACTCCTCAGGACCATGCTCAAAGCTGTACTCATCCGTTTCTCTAGGTTGCACCTGGAATTCTGTATTGACAGCAAAGTCTGCTGCAAAACATTAACCTTGGGAACGCAAGACGCTACGAACTTCCCGTTACCCTTTTGGCAAAGTCCATGCTAGCTTATCATTTGTCTTCTGAGCAAAATTTACTGTCAGAATATTATAAATGTACTATGTATTTTGTCAGTAACTTATTGTCAAGTCTTGGTTCGAGCTTCTTTGAATTCATATTTCAGGAAAAGGCTCTTTGAGGCAGAGCACTTGCGCAAAATGCTAACTTGCTCACAACGACAATATTAACATAGACAGACAGGAGGCAGGAATAATTTGTTGTCATGCCCTGTAGGGGGCGGGAGGTTTTATTCACGATCGCCAGCAGTTTTTCCAGCATTCAAATAGTTTGGTAGGTATTATTACAGGTATTATTTACCACTTGGGTTAAGCCTGTTAGCATGCTAACACTAGGTAAATATCACCAAACACAAAGTACAGCTTGTTACTTTATATTCATACTGTATAAAAATGAGCACCTAGAAGGTAGGATGTCTTAAAGTGTATGGTTAGGGCTCAGGATAAATGCTGTCGGGGTATATTGTTGACGGACTCCATGTTTGTGTCTCCCAGGTGGTGACGCTGTGGTACCGACCTCCCGAGGTTCTGCTGCAGACCAGTTACGCCACACCTGTAGACATCTGGAGCACCGGCTGCATCTTTGCTGAGATGTTCAGACGCAAGTGAGTCTGGCACTATATGTATTTATGATCAGGGTTTAAATTCTGGTGCTAAATTGTGTGTCTTAGGAAGGTAACGTGAACAGATTTAGATAATTAGTCATTTGGTGTGAAGAGGGCCTTCGGGCAAAGGAAAAGTGGATTAGATTTTGGTGGTGATCTGATTAAGTTAGGAAGTAGCAGAGTTTTAGTTTCATGTCCTGAAGATACCGTTGCAAGGTGGAAGTTTGTGCTTACAAAGTGAGTTCTAGTTTCTCGTGTAACTCCTAAGGCAAGCTCCGAGCTTACTTTAACAAAATGTCACCTACGAAATACATTCATATACTGGTAATTTACTTTTTACCAGACACGTTTTGGAAGAAACGGCTGCTTGAAAAATATTCACTGGCAATTTTCCATCCAGAGAGATTGGCATCTTTCTCTGCACATAAATCAGTAGTAGTAGGAAGGCAATGGTGTACAAGGCACAGCCTCCTATTTGTTGTTTAGGTTATTAGGTTAGGAAAAGATTGCGGTTTTGGTTAAATATTGACAGAAGTCTTGTCCTGTCTTGTTTTTCCAAGTCAGCAAATGAAATACATTGACATAGAACAGTTTGCTGATATGTTAAATGTTAATCTTTCCACTCTGACATAACAGAACATCAAACATGACCTATTCCTTTTTGGCAGAAGGATATATGTTCCACCTTTAGACTCATTCTCTCATTGGTGTTGTAGGGATGCTCATTACTCACAACTCAAACACACCAGATGTTTTTGTACCATAGCAGCCATGATGAGGTTGCAGAGGGTTATGGTATTATCTGTAAACGGATCACATTACAAGGTTATCTGGGGGTCTGGGGAAATCTGGTCTGGAGCATCAGACTGTCGGGAGGTGAACTGGTGAAAAACAGCCGGGCTTTGCCACACTTGTTATTTTACAGTACGTATATGTATTCTCTTCCAGCGTTGCCCCCTTTTTCCAACCAGTCACCTATATTCTTACTGTAGTTGTACCTTACACTCTGAAGTCATCATGCATGCTGATATAAACCAGCGGGCACATTATTTGTGAGAGCATGCTCAAAAAAAAAGCCAAAGTCTTAAAAGGACGACATTTGAATGCTCATCAGTCTTGTTTGCAACTTCTCTCTCTCAGATCAACTGGGAACCACTGACACACACACACACACACACACACACACACACACACACACACACACACACACACACACACAGTAGCTCCATCTAGTGGTACAAATGATACATTGCAAGATGGCAACAATCAAGAGATGTATGCTTCAAAATAATTTAACTTTTGTTAAATGAATTGAACAGTTAGTAAAGTGAAGGTGAAGATCTAATGAAACATTCATAGTATGTAAGTTGATTTGGGTGAAAAAGTAGAATCACTCAGCTTCATGGTAAAGCTGTTAATCTACCGGGTATGTCTAAATGTTACTGTTTACCCTCCTGCACAAATGGGAGTTGCAAATACATTTGAATAACAGATAACAATCTAGTAACTTTGGTACAAACTTCCTGTCTGTTAGACCTTTGTTCTGCGGAGAATCAGAAATGGACCAACTTGGGAAACTTTTTGAGTGAGTAATACATAGTTCCCATCACATTCATCCAACTTGATTATTCATTTTTATACCCATTGCACTGAAAATTATATCATTTCAGACTTATTGGCTTGCCACCAGAGGACGAGTGGCCAACTGATGTCACACTCTCAAGAACACACTTCCCCCCTCTCTTACCTCGTCCAATCACTGACTTTGTTCCAGAGATAAATGAGCAGGGGGCGCAACTATTGCTGGTAAGACTCCACCGTGAATTTAAAATTCAAGTGTCGGTGTATCCCGCCTGGAGGTTAATTTTCAGCTGTGTACAGAGTTGAAATCAGGACAGTAACAGATCGGCGACCTTAGACTCCTGAAGGATGTTCTTTGCTCATCGTCCGCTGATCACAACACAAGCCAGCCCCTGGTGAAATTCACATTACTAATGTCGCTTATCCAGCTGGTTAAACTCAAGGAGAGAGTAGGACAGCAATGCTGTTTAAAGAAAAGGATTCTTTCTGCATTGTCATTTAAAGTGATGAAACAACTGAAAGTAAAGCACATTTTCTAGAGGATTAGTATTTACTTTACCATCAGATCAAAACAAGGAAATGTACTTACTTTTCTCGTGACTAAACCAGTAATTCAACAATGCATTTTAAAGTTCACAGTATATTATATTCTTCCTCTGTATATGATGTAGAAAATGTGTGCAAAATAACAAACACCATTTTAGTCAAGAATGTAATGAAAATAACCAACCCAATGACCAAAGGAAGCTAACAGTTCAGTAGCCTACAGTAACTTCCTGTACCTTCCGCTGGTTACTTGGCAACTGGTCCTGGACAAATGAGCGTGTGGCACATAATCCTGCATAAACTTTTGTCTTTTATCTTGGATTTTGAATGGATTAAACAAACAAGATATAACTTCCCCCTGTATCCTATCAGTATGCCAATCTAAGACACAGTATCGACCTCTGCATGTAACTCTCTGCAAGAGAATGGAAAAGAGTATTCCTCAAAAAGTTGAACTGCTACTGGCCTGACACAACTCTAACAAACTGCTGTTCTTTTTTTACACAGAAAATGCTGACCTTCGACCCCTTGAAACGAATATCTGCCCTGAATGCTCTAGAACATCCCTATTTCCAGGATGAGGAGATATTGACTTGAATGATGCAGTGAGACATGCAGCAAGAGGTAACAGCGTCTGAGTTTAGACCCTGGCCTAACCAGAAAGGATTTCAATGTTCATTCAAGACGTCTGGGTTATGCTTTGGGGTATTTCTTTGTTACTCCTACATCAAAAAGGATGTTTTTTTATTCCTGAGAAATGGAATAAAAATTGTAAAAAAAAAAAAAAAAAAGAGAAGGGGAGTGAACTTAAGGATCACTGGCATGCATTCCAATGTCACAATTAATGATGTTAACATGTTGTCTTCAAGGACAGTACCAGTGTTTTTGATGTTCGATTTCTGTATCATTCTCGTCTACTGGGACGTGATGCACAGGAATGTCTGTCATATCGTCTGAAATGTTGCTCAAGTTGTTTGTACAGTGTTTTGACAGAAGAAAGCGGAGACGTCTTTTCTTGTAACGGGCTCAACAAAGTCTGACAGAAGTGACGCCTCAGGGTTAGATCAGCCAGTCATTAGTGATATCATTGTACTTGTGTTTATATTTATCATGCTAAAGGAACATTAAGAATATAGGTTTTATTGAAAATCATGAAAAAAATGAGAGACACGTCCCAAAAATACTGGTATTGCCCTTAAATTCTGTCATAGATCGTTTCTTTGAATTGAGGACTGAAGGGTTGAACATTTTTGTGTCCATTTGCGTAAACCATCTGATATCAAGCAGCACTGCAACTACAAATGAATAAAAAAAGCCTTTAATCATATTCAAACTTCATTTTTGTATAATTGCTATTATACAGATGACAGTCTTAAATGAATGCATTTTATTCCATGGAAACTGAAATATTTTGTGTAAAATACAATGAACTATATTACATTTTTAAAAAATGAATACATTTAGCTTTACAATACTGTTTTTGTCCTCTAATATGGACCAAATAAACAGTAGGCTGTTAATTCAGCAAGAGATGTCTTTTTTTTTTTGCAGGTGAATTGATTTTGTTGAAATGATTTAGTAAATCACTTCCAGAAAGTTTGGGGTCTTGCAAAAGATCCTACACTTCCTACACTTCCCATAATGCAACTCATTGACGTATTTTTTTTGTCCGTGCCCTGAGTTTTTTACCACTCTCATGTTTGAACTGTAGATATGAAGCTACCACCAACAGCTGGTCAGTGGTGTCGAACAGAAAGACTAGAAGCTCACAAACATGCTTTATTTAATTTGTTCAATACGTGCAAAACAAAGTGTAAATATGACAAGACACGGACGTATGACATACAATGCATTTGTGAGCTTAAGAGGTGCTTGAAGGTGGATTAGCCACTTCCCATTTTTATGCTGACAGATGAGATGAAAATACACAGAACAAGAAATTGAATAACCAAAAATTTCAAACTAATCCTTTTTATGCAATGAAATGATCAACCCAGCAGCACTTAACGAAAGTTAAAATCAAGCTCCAACTGTTTTAGCATTTTCCACCTTCCTCCAAAATAGACAATCAGTTGACATCATTTGTCAAAATAAGAGCATTCCATAAACTGATATATATGTAAATCAAATAACAATCTATGGTGCAAAAACATTTCACCCTGCTGAGTTACACATTGTTACATGTTTCTATTTTTAGATGTTGATGAGTTAATGAGAAGACAGGCAGAGATGGAAGAGAAGTCCTGTAGAATAGTTATGAATGTCCAAGGAAGGTGGTAGGTAGGCAGACTCAGCAGACATTTTGAGTTCCCAAAGGTGTAGATGTATTCACAGTGCCCTCTATTACACATGTAACTCAAAATACAAAGTTAAACTACAAGGAAAGTAACTCAGAAAATGAACTAGCAAATAAAAATAGCAAATCTCCTCCCGAGCACAAAATCCCAGTGCCTTATATTGGGTGCTCAATTCACCCTAGCCCGATTCAGTCAGGACCAATGTACGAGAAGGTTGAACTACACAGTAACCTACATACAAGGAAATTCACTATCATCCCTGGAACTAACAAGCTCATTCACATCTCTAAATGGCTATTTTAAAGGTAAGTACTCATTAAATATTACTTCCAAAATGCAACAAACAAACAAAAGAAAAATATTCTTTCAAACCAAAAACCCTCAACTTGGTTTCGCCCAGTGATGTCAGCAATTTCCATAAGTCCATAAAATCAGGAAATGCTGGGCCGGCCCCTTCCACAGTAGTCCTGCATGGTCGGTATGAACAAAGGAACAAACAATTAAAAACTGTTGAAACCTGCAACATAATAAAAATAAACAAAACTCCTAATGGCTGTGTGTTTGTTTTAATTTACTACAGTGCTTTGATGTAAACTGTAACAATGTCAACACAAACAAACCCAGGATAGTAAGTGCAGCACTGATAACAATAGCAATGGTAAATTAAAGAACACATACAACACAAAACCTAATATGATGCAATATGAAACTACACCTGTAATGTATATAATGAACATTAAGGGACAAATGGTGAGTAAGGCGAGTTCTCACCCACTTTGTCACAAGTCTCTCCCCCTCCCCCGGGAGAAAGCTTGTCTAGTGAAATGATTATTTACTTTCCTGCATCATTACCTGCTAACCCAAATTAGTATCTTCAGTTTCCTCTCCATGTAATTTAATTAGAGTCCACTTAAATCAGTATTGCTTCCTAAACATATTCCATTGTGTTCCCCTATTGAAATGATCCATAGACATCCGGATTCATCCTTTGCATCATCACTTCCTCGCTCAGAGGGAACAGGGACGCAGGCAGAGAAAGCAGGAGCTGCTGCCCATAAATTGCTGTGGAAAAGGAGAGGTGAGAGACGGAGCTAGAGACTAGAGTAGATGCATTGGCAGGAGCAGAGTTTGAGGATTTTACCTCTCTCCCTCCTGTCTCTTTTGTTGTGTCGGCTAAGATATAAAATTGGATGCGTGTCAGTAAGGACCACCTCCACCACCGCGACCACCACCTCACTGCAAGCCTCCCATCCCCAGCCTGTTTGCCGGGGCTGGATCCAGTGTGGAGCTGGTTGTGCGGCAGGCTAACAGCAGGCTAGCGGGGTGGGGGGGAGGGGAAGGGGGTGCTGCGAGGCTCTGTGGCAGCAAGAAGAAGAAGAGGAGGGAAAAAAGGAGGAGGGGCTGTGGTGGGCTTCCTCTGCCTCACAGACACATTTTATTGACTTGCTAATTGGATGAGGCACTCGGAGGAGAGGATGCGGTGACCGAGAGAGGCTGCTCTCGTGAGGAGGGATACAGACACAAGGAAGCATTGCTCGGGATGCGTAAATCTGGCTACTTCGTCTTTTTTTGGTAACTGGAGAGATAACAACAGATGTTTTTCAGCGTCTCCCAGTGACCCTCACACCGTGCATACATAATCTTATGCATGACATTGTCGAATGGATGCTCCAGCTGCCAGACGCTTCGTGACAAGTGAATGATTTCCATTTTGATGTTTTTTGCACCCTGTTCCCTTTTGCCTTTTTTTTTTCATTGACTCATCAGCTGGGGCGCTTTTTTTTGTCAGCCTTGTTTGATGTGCAATTTGATGTGAATGGTAATCTGATGGCGAGATCAATTCTTTATCAAATCAAATGTACGAGGAACTGTGCAATGGATATTCATCAAAAAAAGGAAGGTACGCTATGAGCCGAAGCCAAGACACAGCCTGTAGTAAGGTGGCATTATTCAGCCTGTATTAATTTTAGTCAAACGGATCGGCCGATGTATTGGCTGTTGCATAATTCCAGTCTGATATCTGAGGCTGAGACATCAACACAGAGAAGAGAAATGTCTCCTTAGAGCTATCCTTGTCTACATGTCGGATTTGCACTGAATAAATGAGTTTAAGAAGGAAAGCAAAGGAAACAGAGGTGAGGATTATGAATGAATCAGTGGTAGAGACCAGTAGTATCGCTGTGCATTGAAGAGGATTAAAGGGGGGGCATTAAAAAACAGTCTAGACTTGTTACACCAGTGGTTCAGCATTTAAAATATATTCTGGAAATTTGCAATTCGAAGTGTTCCTCTTTTTTACCACTGACTCCTCATTTCTTTATTGAAGGTTTTTAAAAGGGAACTTGGATTAATATCAAGTGCACAGGCCTGATATCGGACGTAATCAGCTACACAAGGTCTGATCAGGAGTCTTCTCGTCTTGTCCTGGGTGGCCATGACTGAGGTGTGCAGGTCTGACTAGGTCAGAGAGCAGGTGCCACTGTGCTGAAGTCAGCTGTCCCAATGAGCAAGGCAGGCAACCCACAGAGACGCACCACCTACCTCATTTCCCTCACTCTGGTGAAGGTTGAGGCTGTGCCAGAGGATGTAGCAGGGAACCAGGAGGAGGCTCTTCCAGAGGGGGAAGGGAGCCCTAAGAAGGAGGAGGAGGAGGTGAGCAATGCCCCTGAAAAGGAGGAAGGACCTGTATGTATGCATGTGGGGGGGAAAGAAAACACACAGTTGGGAGAAGAAGTGGAACAGGTGCAGTATGGCAAGTATGGCAGCCCCATTGAGAACTGGAGAGATGTACACCAAAAAGACATTGTCTTCATTGGCAAAAGCAAAGACACTTCTTTTGTACATCCACCTGTGAGGCAAATGGTCAAAGTGTATGGAGGGACTACCTGTGACGGAGCTGTGCGCAGAGAGGGGCCTCGCTCGGATGCCATGCGCCCCAAGACGGAGCTCTACAGAGAGCCTCCCATGCTGTTCCTTAAGGGGGAGAATGGAGCAGACCTAAACAGTCGCTCGCGCTGCAGCCTCCCTTTCTCCATCCCTCCACAGGTCAGCCAGCGTCCCGAAGTCTTGATGAGGCCACATGCAGGAGGCAACCCTGCATGCTGGCGGGAACTCAGAGAGGCCAACACGAGCCTGTATCCCTCTGCCAGGACTTTGGACCGAAGGGACAACCGTTTCGGTGACCAGTCCCCCTCTATGGCAGCTTCAACTCTGGGGCCCTACAGGGCGTCCTGGGCTGACAGCGACGGCAGGGGCACGCTCATTCGCCCCGGGGCTCCCATGAGCGGAGGGTTTTCAGGCATAATGAACAGAGACAGCCCTCAGGGGGAGAGATTTAAGATGGTCTCTGTTTCCTTGCCTACACCTCCTGCCACTGACACGTCCAGGCCTCAAAGAAAAGGTACGAGTCGTACCCTGGACAACAGCGACCTACATTCCCCCTCGGATGACCTGAAGAAAGGGAAGGAGGGCCAGGGAGGGACAATCCAGCGCGCTCCTCCCCGCGACCGAAAGATGCTCAAGTTCATTAGTGGCATTTTCACCAAAAGTACAGCGGTGCCAGCCAGCGTCAGCACCGCACCGCCCCTCTACCCAGCTGTGGAAAGGGGCTCGAGTGAGGAGGAAGGTAAGGCCACATTAACCATACTGACTTGTTATAGCCTTCACATGTAATAGATACATTTATATTCACATGATGTCATAAGTTTCTTCTTATTATTATTATAGCTGGTAAAATGAACCAACAAAACAACAGGTGGCAAAAAACACATGACTTTGACTTTTCTCATGTGATTACACAGGATATTTATTGTGATTTACGTTGCCCACTCTGCCGTTGTGTGAACCTAAACTAAAACCTGTGCTCCCACTGAGTCCATGTAATGCTCTTCCAATTCATTCACTTCATATATTGGTGCAAAGTTGCTGTAAATCGCACTTTGTGATATTTCACTATCAGGTATGCATAGATGTGTCAATCTTATTGTCACGTAAATTGGTTTTGAATTGGCACTAAAAGACATTCGGTGTCTTCTCAGGTTACTTTCAGTGAGAATCAGCTGTTGTACTTTCCTTAGATGAGGCGTGTTTTGTTGAAAGCTTTACTGGTGAACAGTGTTTGTGACATGAACGTTAAGAAGAAGTCGATTTGAACCAGCTTGTGTGGCCGAAAGCCTGTCTGAGATCAGTTTAAGCTAACGGTGAAACGGTGTGCTCTCAGTGTATCTGAAACAAACTGGGTTACACATTAAGTTGTAATCATGACAACTAGTGAGTCTATATTATATATTCTATGTAATAATCAGGTGCTCCTTTGAAAAGTAACATAAAAACAACTACATGAGAATCTTCCATGGGAGCTGCAGATGGACAGAAAGCAGCAAACTTTCAAAACAAAATTATATTTCAGATACCAGTAAGGCAGGTATTTGCTATTAAGGTTAACTGTTGTTAAGAACTGTTATGTGGCATCTATCCTTTTAATAGTCACATTTCAATCCATCATGGTATGAATGGGTAAAGCATAGCTCAGATTCATTTATTCATTCATTCATTCATTTATTCATTCATTCATTCATTCTTCTAGCACTGAAACAATTAGCGGATTATTCTTTTAGGTGATTGGCTGAAAATGATCCAACAATTATTTTTGATAGCCAATTAATCATTTTAGTAGTTTAGCAAGCTCTTTGGTTCTGTGTTTTGATGGTTTGGATTATTGGGTGAGGCTGCTTTTTTTCACTATTTTCTGACGTTTCATAGACCAAACAATCAATTACTCGAATGGCCCAAATTAGCTGATAATGAGAACAATGATTAAAGTGCTATAATGATCACTGGATTTATTATAAAAAAAAAACGTGTCTCATTTATCACAATCTGCCTTCACACAAGATCGATGTTTTTCTATGAGCATCCAAGAGATCTTTAAATATAAATGTTAATGTAAAAAAAGCTATGACAAGCATACAACTACCGTAAACTAATACCAGCTAGAAATCGTCAACCATATTAATATTGCAGACAATGTTTTCATAATATGAGAACAGCTCCACTGTATATTTTATAAAACAAATTAAAATGCTGGAACCACAGAAGTTAAACAGCTTTCTGTACTGTCAGTAAATGTACCTGTTTTAAACAATTCCCAACACTCGAATCAGCTCAGTCTTGTCAAAAAAACTACGAAAACCTAATGAAATATTCAAACCCCTTCATTTGAAATAAGAGAAATCATGCAACTTTATCAATCTTTAATCTCTATTGATATATTCTAAAGAAAATCATCTTTGACAGAGAGTGTGGTATTGGAGTAAGCCCTGAATAATTTGTCTGTAGTAAATGGGACATGAATAATTAAGGTTGGGGATACACAGAGCTGTGTTCATCGGAGGAGCGAGGAGAGCGGGAACCTGCTACTTCCTCTTCTGTGCGTGGAGTTAATCAGCCTCCAAATGGAGCCCATTCATTCGGCAACGTTGTGTTTAAGTTTTTGTGAGTGGCAGAGTCAACATGTTGAATGTGCAATTTCATCATGTTGTGTCACTATTTTGATGGTGGATACGCATAATTGATCCAATTTGTTTCAGAAAATATTGGCTGTCGTCGTGTAGGCACGCTTGCATAAATTCAGCATCATATGTGCACAAGGGGACATCGTGTCTCTGTGGCTCTCATAACCGTCACTGTATCCATGAGAGACCATTTATTGTATAAAGACCCCGACTGGATGCTTGTGGAAAATGGAGTTGCCATGGCAACAGCAAACCATGAGAGATGCTATTTGGTCTGTGGTGTGATGCTGTTGATTGGGGGGGGGGGGGGAGTTGAGGAGAGGGAGAGTTTAAAGTTAGAACCTATGTCCCCAGAGAGGTGGCCGGCAATGTGGCTCCGCCCACACTCAACATGACCCTACAGCTTCAGTGTGTGTGTGTGTGTGTGTGTGTGTGTGTGTGTGTGTGTGTGTGTTTCATCAACCATTCATAGAGGTTAAAGCCAAGCCGTTATTCATAGTGGAACATGTTGTACATACATCCATGAAATAAATCAGCTCGTTTTAAGAAGTGTTTTGACTTTGATTTCCTTGACACCAATGGATTTATTTGACTTGTCAATTATCGTCTTGTGGAGATATTTCATCATAATGAAATCAGTGAATCTCTTATTTGTTTGAAGAAAGACTTTATGGCTGAATATTAAACAGATTTGTGTTTCACATTTTCCTGTAGAAAGAAATATATGACCTCATAGTTAAATTAGAGTAATAAAATATGAAGAATACATTTGAACAGTTGCTATAGCACCTTAACTCCCACACTATGACTCCAGTAAAAACTGAACAATTGCACCTATACCACTCTGTATATGTCCTTATTTTAATATATCAGCACCGAATCTGATAATTTACTCAGACTACTGCTCCTCATTGAATCTGCACAGGTAGTGTATTATTATGACCACTGTTAAGGGATGAAGGAGATATATTTGGCCATAATCTCACAAACTATTTATCATCATAACATTTGAAACATAATGCATTTTTTTTTTTTATTTCAACACTCCCGTCCACAGACCTTATCAGTAAACCCAAAGTCGGAAACCTCCAGACAAACGCAGCTGTCATTGATAATAGATCAATGAGCTCCATTGGCTTTTCACAGGGAGTAAACTTTAGTTACACACTGCTGTTCTTAGCTGCGGGGTCGTTTTAGTGAATAAGGGATAGGTTTAGTCGTCGTCTGATACATATCAAAGAATGTCGAGAACTGACAGAGGAATGAGATGCTTATCTCTGGAGATGCTGCTGTCTGCTGCAACCTAAAAATGATGCTCTGTCACTATGAGTCACTTGACAGCAGTTATCCTTTATCATTTCCAAAAGAGCCACCACATAAAATAACAAAATAGAGTTGCACACAAGGTAAACAAAATCATACTATTGATCAACAAGGTATTTGGTCCCAGATTCAACTCTGAAGACGGATTTTCATTTAACTTCTCCCTTTGCAGTTTCCTCTTGAAATAACTTCAAAAATCCTCCTTGATAAAATGTAACAATATTAGATTACGCACAATGCTGCATTAATATCAAGACTCCGGCTGCTCAGTAATAGAAAATAATAATAAACTAAATAAAAAAAAGAAATACCTTTTTTTTTTTTACTGTTCTCTGATCCAAACCTGCTCCCTTCAACCACCTTCTGATTCACTTGTCACCACAGAGCACCAATACTAGAAGAATTATCTTACCATAGCTGGCTGGATTTAAAAATGCATTTTCAAGGCTGAATATAAGAACCAATGACATGCTAGGAGGAGGGTTCCTTTTAACGATAACCACAATAAGGCAAAACATGGCACATTTAACTATGCTAACAACTTAAACGATCTGGCATGCTCAGTAACCCATTTAGACGTTCACGTGTACACTTGATTGAATTATCTGGGTGCTCATTCTGTGTCTATGGGAACTGCAGCCTCTCTGCAGCCAGCTGGGTGCTCTGACTCACTGTGTCCACAGGCAGTCAGAAATAACCCTTTCAAAATTGTCAGCTGGACCTAGTTAGCTTCCTTTTTTTGTCATTGTGAAGCTATATTATATATATATATATATATATATATATATATATATATATATATATATATATATATATATATTTTTGCTCTGTGTTTTTGCTCTTGATGGAGGTTAACCGCCTTTATTTCCAGTTTGCACTATGACAGACCCCCTGTATAACACAGTTCTTAAGGAAGTCTGAACTTATAAAAATAGTTGTCCTGTATAATAGTCCTGTACAATAAAATTGTTTCTTAGCCTACTTTAGCACAAAGACTGGAATCAGGGCGACACTGTTGATGTAAGCTGTTCAAAGTAAAAGTATCTTGGTATCTTGTTATAAAGCCTAGCAATACCAATACATTAAAAACAATTTGATTAATGACGAAGCCCCCTCCCCCTTTCCTTTTTTTTTAGCTGCTTGCACCAGCAGTCAAGAATGGACCATGCACCAAACTGTACAAGAGCTTCACCTGGTAAGAATCACAACATAATTTTTATAAACTGCCGAGTGGAATTCAATACTAATACCGATAATCCTTCAGTTCATATGTTCTCCGTGCTTTGTGCTCTCCAGGGTGTTTTTGGAGGTCTGTGCAGTGGGAAGTCCGCTCTTGTCCACAGACACTTGACAGGAAGTTACCTGCAGCTGGAGAATGCTGAGGGTTGGTTTCACATGTCCTCACCTACAACCTTTATATGTGTTTTTCTATGACGATGTCAGTACATGACTGACCATACATTCCAATTCAATTTAGATGATCCGGTTTCAGGGTATCTTATCAAAGTTATAAGTGATATATGTGCTTTTCCTGCTATAACAAGTCAAAATGTACAGTACAAACTGTGAAAAAGCTTTATAACAACCCTTTATTCCCTCTGTCTCGCCACAGGGCGCCAGTACATCAAGGATGTCCTGGTTGATGGACAGAGCCACCTGTTGATCATTAGAGAGGAGACAGAGGGTGCTCAGGAGGTTTGAACTTGGTTCCCATGGACAACTAATTCAACTTGATGGCGTTCTTACTGTCAGCCTGCTCCTGCCTATGTTGAGTGCTCTTCTGCTCCTCCATTGTCTTCAGCTTGCAACTTGGGTGGACGCAGTCATCTTGGTCTTCAGTTTGGAAAACGAGTCCAGCTTCCAGGAGGTTTACGCAATCTACCACCAGCTCGCTCTCTACCGGCCCATTTCTGAGATACCTTTCATAGTAGTCGGTACTCAGGGTAAGACGCTCACACACACAACGTGTGCTTTCATTCAAATATTTGTAGAGACGGACTGGTATTTGAGATTTGGGCTTTTGTTCTAGATAAGATTAGCAGCACCAACCCTAGAGTAATAGATGATGCCCGGGCCAGGCAGCTCTGCTCAGACGTGCGGCGCTGCACATACTATGAAACCTGTGCAACGTACGGCCTCAACGTGAACAGAGTCTTCACCGACGGTATGAGTGCAAACCAGAGCATCTACGTTTCTGCAGTAGAAGATGCAAATATATCACAGCTATGTGTCTTTTTTAGGCCTAATATTAAGGGTCTTTTTCCACAGCTGCTCAGAAGATCATGGCAGCCAAGAAGCAAGCTGCTCTACTGGCTTCCTGTAAATCTCTGCCTAACTCTCCCAGCCACTCTGGAGGCTCCACCCCAGTGTCAGGCGTTTTTCCAGGACAGGTAACACTGTTATGTGTCATCCGTTCCAGCCTCTGTATCATTTGTCTGCACCTTCCTTACTGAAGTGTGTTGCATATTTGGCTCAGGCTATTTATAAAGGCTGTCAGCATGCTGTTGTAACAAACTCAATTATCTCCCTTTTCTGCTCAATTATCATTTCATCGCTCCCACCCCTTCCTGCTCTGGCTTTTTCCTCTCTTCAGGCCAGTAACGGTGGTCAGAGCAGTGATTATTCCTCGTCACTTCCCTCCACTCCTGTGATATGTCACAAAGAGATTGGCAAGACAGCGAGAGGGGAGAAGCAGGATAGTGCCACGCCTGGGTCAGTCCGCAGTGCCACCCGGAGACGCACCTCCAGATTTGCGGTAAATCCCAGTCAAGTGACCAATTGTACTCTTTTAAAAAGAAAATGTTTCATACACTTGCCCTTTTCTGTTTCTTAGACCTTATCAGTGGTCTTTACTTGATTTGGGGATTAGACTATGAAACTGGTTGAGGTCAACATGAACCCCATAAAGAACATTCACATTAAAAGTAGATCAATGTTGAGTTACTCAGTATATTGCTTTAAAAGTTGGTGGAATCATTCATTATATTAAAAAAAAATCTTTAAGTCACCCCTTTCAAAACATAAATAGTAATTATTTGATTATGGGTAAAACATATTGATTAGTGCAATTTCTGCAACAATGTGAAGCTGAATGGTTGATATTCAACACATTTCTATAGAAGTCAGCTTTTGAAGATAGCAGAATCTCACATTTCCAAATACTTTTCATGGTTTATTATGAAACACCAATTCAGAAGGAAACCCTCCACAATTCGTGAGGTCTAGATTATATTCTTTAACCAATTACCCCATACTTGCATCTGATTTGGTTATTGCTTCTCTTGTGTTTCGTCTAGGGTCGAAGAGGCAGCGACTCAAACAGGAGGAGTGCAGACTGTAAGGGAGATCTGGGCAGTGGACGCTCCATTCCCATCAAACAGGTTGGAGACAGATTTTCACTTGCAGAGGAAATCACACCACTAATCACTCCAATTCAAATGTCTGAAAGGGAACTGCCTTCTGATCTCCCATATTGGCCCCATCAATAGAATAGTGGGTGTTTTTGGCAGCCGGCAGTTCTCATGCTGCCCAAATATGTGAGATGAACACACAAGACATTCGCAATAAATTCTGGCTTTGTCACCTCCATCAGGGTATCTTGCTGAAGCGCAGCGGGAACTCGCTCAATAAAGAGTGGAAAAAGAAGTATGTCACGCTGTCCAATGACGGCATACTGTCCTATCACTCCAGCGTCAACGTAAGTCGTGTATTGAAACCACTATAAAGCATAATGATGCCTAAAGCATCGCTGGTGGCTAGCGGTTGACGTGTCATGGCTGACGTTTGGCTTGGCAGGACTACATGTTGAATGCCCCCGGCAAGGAGATGGACCTGTTGCGGGTGACGGTGAAGGTGCCAGGAAAACGACCTCCTCGTGCCGTACCGGCATGCGGCCTTCCAGTTGGGCTCAACGGGCGCGTCAAAGATGTGCCAGGACCGGAGGGTGTCAGCCCAGGTCATACATACAGACACACACACACACACACACACACACACACTCACACACATATATATTCCTTTATCTACAGCATATCTGTAGCAAGACCCTGGTACTGCTTTCCACTCTGGTCCTTTTCTTTGTGGAGTTGAGGTGAAATATAGAACCTCATGACCCTGAATAGTAATCAGCAAGGGCATCAGTGTGTGAATGACTACAGAACTTCTCCAGTCCTACTCTTTTATTTACTCTGCAGCTCACACAGAATCCGTGATGCATTTCAATTTTTTTTATTTCAGGCACTTTGCTTTCCATTGGATGCTTGTTTAAATTACTTAATCATTGAGTTCATATTTGCGGTCATCTCTTTAGTCCCTGTAAGCGCCAGCAGCCTCCTGCAAGTGGAGGAAATGGAAGGGCTGGGTGGTGCACTCTTATTGAGGAGCAACAGAGGCGTGCAGCGATGTCCCTCCACACTATCTAACCACGCTCAAAGTGTCGGTCAGTAAAGGACTTTCATCCGTGTCTATGTTCTGGCTTTTAAAACATGCATATTTGTATCCCAAATAAATGTAATCTGGCATGTTTTTGTGGGATCCGGTTGGCAGACTCTGCAGTCGAGGGCGTGTCCAGCTCCTCCTCCACCAAAGACATAGGCTCCTCCTCCCCAGTGACAGACAGGAAGAAGCATCGCAGAAAGAAGAGCATGAACCAGAAAGGAGATGCAACCATTGGCCAAGCTGATGGTAAACCCCATAAACTCATGTGTTTTTTATTTTATATTAAGCATCTATCAAATCCACCAAAAATAGAAGCAACAATCGTATTCTGATCATTTCAATATGATGTTAACTATTTAAAATAAAAGAGTTAATTGATAATCTTACATTGGATTTGATAAATAGTTGTATATTATATAATGTGTAAAATGCATTATTTCCTCTCTTTGTCTTGTCTTTCTGTGTCTCTCATGCAGCCAAGCGCAAAATGTGGAAACTTAAAAGCTTTGGTAGCTTAAGAAACGTAAGCAAGACAGGTAATGTTGATCCATCATGTTTTCAAACTCAACGTCAGTCTGTCTGCGTGTGCTTGCCGGTCACATCAGGGGGAGACGTGATATGCTATCAAGCTTATCTAAATGATTTAATTTTCATTATGCACATCTAAGTATGTGGTTGTATTTAATCAGTTCACTAACATAAGAATATTGCTTCGTGGTCAATACTTAACTGTACTGATGAAGTCTTTGTAGTTAATAATGCCAGCCAACTATTAAAGACATATCCTAATTTGCATGATTCCTTTCACAAAAAATATCCCCTGATGAAAAATCTCCTGTTTTTTTTTTGTGTCAGATGAGGATAACTTTGACTTCCTCATCGTGTCGAGCACCGGCCAGACGTGGCACTTTGAAGCCCAGAGTGTGGAGGAGAGGGACTCCTGGGTCCAAGCCATTGAGAGCCAGATCCTGGCCAGCCTGCAGCTGTGTGAGAGCAGCAAAAATAAGGCAAGAGTGAACAGAAGGCTGCCATTTACATTGACAAATGACATGTATATTACAAATAGTTTCATACTTACATCAAAGAGGGCAGAGTCATTTTCTTGAGGTTGTTTTATGCAGCACAATGCTGGTTCCCATAGGCAAGAAAGAGTGTCTGTATTTTCATCTGCTCAAACCAGCTCCTGCTGCAAGTCTACAGAGCCATTTTTCAGGCTTTTGTTGGCAGACACACACACGCAGAATAAGTGCTCAGCTGCATTTATTACACTGCATGAAATGCGAATTCAGAGTTAAAAGTGACATTATCTGCCCTTGGAAGTACATTTGGAGGACCATATAATAAGTTGATGTGCTGTGTATTTGCACACTGGGATTCCTGGACGAGAGCAGTTTTCTCTCGGGACAAGCTTGCCTGGCTCGTTACTTGTTACTGTGGCTACTTTTAAAAGGGATGAGGGCAGCTAATTGATTTTACCCCCCATCTCCGGAAGCAACACACTACCACTACACACTACACTGTGCTGGTGTCTGTTCTTGAGTGGGAAGTACGTCCTAGTCTGGAATGAGTTTTAATTGTCTCCCAAAATTAAAATTGCCACTAGGATTCTGAATAATTACTTTAATCCCATGATGCATTTCTTTATAAGCCTCATGAGAACGTCCCAGGAGGCCAAAACTAATAATTTTACAGCTCTAAATGGTCATAATGATGATCTACCACAGTTCTCACTTGTAGACTTAGAAATTCTAATCATCGTTATGAGATGTGAGAGCAGGTATCAGAGCTCAAGTCACAAAGGGTGAGTTTGCTGGCGTTTCTCTCAATATAACCGTGAACTGTGTGTTTTCCACAGGCTCGCAAGAACAGCCTGAGTGACGCCGTGGTTCTTCAGGCGATCCGCAGCGCAAAGGGCAACAACTTCTGTGTGGACTGTGATGCCCCAAGTTAGTGACACACATTCATAGCTTTTCTCCTCTTTGCATGTGTTCGTGTTATTTCGGTCTTTCCACTGAAAGTCCAAAGTGGACTACCTTCAGACTACACGTATGTATTGGCACAATCTACGTTTGTGTGTGTGTTCTGAATTTCTTATATACAATGGGAATAAGTGTGTTATATTTCAGTATTATTGTTTTCATATTGTTTAATTATTTCAACAACTCATTACCTAAATGCTTCAATGAATTTGAACCATGTTGTCATGAAAAAACCTTTTTACTTCTGTAAGGAAAAATATATACTAAACAATTTCAACATTTTTTATTGAAAGACAAGTGAAGAAAAGAAACATAGAAACATTTTTCACGAATGAGCTGCAAAGCATTTTAACAAATGCAAAATGACTCAACCACACAAAAAATATCAAATGCTGAAAATTCTTCTAATGTTGGAACACTTTAAAGGGCCAGAGTTTCAGGGGATTATAATGTTTGGCACATTGGCCACAGATTAAACAGCCCTCCTTTAAAACCTGTCTAAAGAGGATTTCACGCAACTTGGGCAACCTGACATATGTGAACACAGCAAAATGAAAATGGTAGAAATCTGTCAACCGTACGCACATACTCCAGTTTCTAATGAAGAAACAGCCTGATTAGTTGTATGTGCCCTTCTTTTCTCTAAGATCCAACCTGGGCCAGTCTGAACCTGGGAGCTCTCATATGTATTGAGTGTTCGGGGATCCACAGAAACTTGGGGACGCACCTGTCGCGCGTTCGCTCGCTAGATCTCGATGATCTGCCACGAGAGCTCACGTTGGTTCTCAGTGCCATCGGAAACCACATGGTCAACAGTATATGGGAGGCACGCACACTGGGCAGCCGTAAACCAGCCCCTGATGCTACACGGTAAAGGACTTATGAGTTGTGACATAAACACTTTGAAACATGAGCCACATTCTTAGACAGAAATGGTGTGTTTTCCGTAGCAATATATGGTTGTCATTCTTGAACAGGGGAAAAGACAAGAAGCTGTAAATGTATTTTACTGAACATACATAATTTCTGTTTGCTTTATTTGCTTGTTCAGTGAGGAACGGGAGTCGTGGATAAGGGCCAAATATGAGCAGAAACTGTTTGTGGCGCCGTTGCCCCCTCCCACTCCTGGCGAGGGCCCAGACATCACGCTATCTGGCCGTCTTCTGCTGGCAGTGATGGAGCACAACCTCCCCAAGCTGCTGCTGCTTTTGGCCCACTGCACTAAGGAGGACATTAATGCCCCTCTGAGCCTGGCGTTGTCCTGCAGGTCACTCTTAGCGCTGCGACTGCCCGGCTCTGCCCTGCACGCGGCCTGTCAGCAGGCTGATGTTGTGATGACGCAGCTTCTTGTTTGGGTGTGTTTTCCCTCCTTCTCTCTAATAGGAATAAATATAATCTTTTGTCTGATTGATGTCGCCAAAGAAATGTTTAGGAACACAGATACTGTTACAGTGAAAGTGCAGTGCTTATTTTAAATGTATTCTTTGTAGAAAATATGTTGAATTATGCAAAACTGTCGAGATAATAAATGTTACCCTTCAAGAAGTAAATTCACTCAGCAAAACACAAAAAACTTTAGTCACCCCTTTATATCACATCCCCGGACATAGTGTGCACCATTTAAACAATATATGCAACAAAAAAAAACTAAACACCTTTGTATTTTTACATCCAAATCCAACCATCTGCTCTCTCTGTAAACCAACATTTGAAGTGTGTTTACATAAGCTGTTACCAACCACTTTCAGCCAATAATATCATGACATCATCAATAGATCTGCAACTTTCAGCAACAAGGGGGGTGTGAGTAGAGCCCTGGTCCTCAGCAGCTCCGTATTGCTTTTTGTTCTAATTTTCTCAAATTTAAAGAATTGAAATAATCTCTCTTCTATCTGAACGCCGCTCAAATATTCCATTTCAGCAGGGAATATATCAAAAAATAGAAGCTAAAAATGCAGTGACTTCATTTTAGACTTCAAAGCAGATGAGTCAGCAGACCTCTCAAGGTGATATATAAGTGTGAAAGGCATTAAAGCTCACTGAATCACACCCCGTTGGATCATTTAAGACAGACCGGTCAGGTTGAAGTTGCAATTCATTCCATATGATAAAGTTTCCTTAAAATGTTGAATGCTGCATAATCTAATCCACTTCTTTGTCTCCTTTGTGAATGGGCTTCAGTACGGCTGTGACGTTCGGCACCGGGACGCTCACGGGCAGACGGCTCTGGTCCTGGCTCGCAGCGCTGGCAGCCAGGAGTGCGTCGACATCTTGCTCCAGTACGGATGCCCGAATGAACCGGCCTCCTCCTTCTCTGTCGCCACGACAGTTGGTTTTGCAGCGGCCGCCACGCCCAGCTTCCCTGTTGCCATGACGCCCAGCCTGACGGTTGCCACGACGCTCAAGATCTCACACAAGAGCAGTGGCACCAGCTTGAGTTACAGCACCTCCAGAAGAGCAGTGTCGTAATGTGGCGTGGTAAAAGTGTGTGTGTGTGTGTGTGTGTGTGTGTGTGTTGCTTTGCCCTCATACTGTCCTGTACCTTCACATGGGCCTGCAGGACTGATGAAAGTGTTGCCAGTTGTTTCACTCTCTGAGATGTGTAAACATTGGGGATGCCGGTAAAACAGGCACATCTAGTCTGCTAGAACAATTTAACCAAAACAACAACAAAAACAGAGAATTTTTCCTGAATACACTTTCTACGTCCGGTAAAAGAATAGCGTTATATTCAGATGCCTCTGCGTTCCGATTCAGTAGGACTATATTGCACTGTGTACCAGCCGGTATGATCATCATCCTGCAGTCAATACTCAACTTAATTCTTCAAGTCAAACAGAAATAAAGGAATAATGAAAATAAAAAAATAAAACTGCAATAACTTTAGGATTTCATAGACAGAAGTTAACGCTAAACACTTCATTGACGACGAATGTCACTTTTGAATTCAGAGTGCTCATACTGTGTTCAACACAGCTGGTCGTTGGATGCATAAATAATGTTGTGTAAGCTACAAAAAAACACTTTACGGTGGCTGAAAGAGAGAGGCTGCTTTAAAGAGGATCAAAATAACTGTATAGAAATGCATTGATAAAAAAAAGTATTATAATTCTAAAGTGTTTCATTTTTTGAGATTGTTATTGTAGGATTTGTACAGTTGGTTCCGTCTATAAAACTCAAAGGGTTACTCGTGGCTGTTCAGACATTTCCTGTACGGCGTCTCACGTTGGTATTCCTTTAACGACCACATGATTAACTCTTTGACATCCAAGACTGAGATTTCTATGTTCTGTTGTTTGTATCACTGTGTATGACATGAACACTGTAAATGACGTGTGCATTATGACTCCAGCAGCAGCTCATCATCAAGGCGAGTGTAATACTAGATGTGTATATGCCTTGATTTTGATTGAATGTATACAACAACAGATGGTTTGAGGTTCATTTTTCCAGGATGATGCAGTTTTGGTGGCCTGTCGGGGTGTTTTCATTCTTAATTAACTAATATTATTCCTGCTGTGACGAATAGAACGTATGGTTTAATACATTAAAACTCTGCAAAGGTTCTGATCTATAAAACCGGGCCTTTGAATGACTGTGAATATATTTGTAAGTGGATGGAAATTAACATGTAATAGAGGAATGTTGCCCAATTTAATATGTTAAAAAAGGCTTAAAAAAACAACCCTCCTGCAGTACTGTATGTATTTTTTTCTGTTCATCCGAAGACTCCACCGAGTGTACATGTCTGTGATGTAAGCATCTCTCTCCATTTGTATTTTTTTACTCATGCAATGATTCATAGATCATTCATTATCAATACACAAAGGCTACTGCCCAAGCTGTGGTGTTTTGTATAGAGTTGTGTGTGCTTTTCTGTGTCTGGGCTCATAGCGTCGTCTTATTTCAAATCAGCCAGCCGAGTCGTTTAAAAAAAAAATTCGACCTACTTTTTTCTAGGTCGATGTCATAGATTCAATTTAATAGCATAATACCATGCAGGCTGAGATGGTTTCAGTTACATGGATTCACAGTAATAAAGTGATTTTTGGGGGCAAACACAAAAGTGACAAAATATTAGGAATGTGTTAAAGATTGATCATATTCGTAGATGTCAATGTCCAGGAACTACATTGAAATATCAATAAATATAAGGCTACATTGTAAAGGAACACTTCATGCTGTCACTGGCATTTGCTTTATATCAATCAAAGTGCCAAAAGGAAATACAAACAGAAAATAGTGAAAAATCATCAGCAACATTTGTTTGTCTAAATGTCAGCAGGATAACAGAAAACTACAGGCCTGATTTTCATGAAACTTGGTGGAATGGTGTAGCATGGGCCAAGGAAGAACCCATCACATGTTGGAGCAGATCCGAATCACTGGGTGGCTAAACACATTATTGTTTTGGGTTTTTTTAAAAGTCATTTTTACCTTTTATTGTGAGACAGTGAGAGTGAATTCGGGAGAGAGATATGGGGATGACATTGCAGAAAGGGCCGCCGGTCGGATTCAAAAGGTGCTATACAACACAGGTTCACTGCAGATGACCGAAGTGGATGACAGTGTTAACCTGGGGGCACACCAGTGTTATCGCCAGGCACAGTGCAGAGTGGGCATGTGATATGTTTCATGCAATATAAACTGATCAAATACAGTTAATTTCCTTGTCCCTCCTCTGTCCACTTATTAAAGTCAAATAATATTCTCAGAAGAAGAGATCCAGGAATGTGTGCCAGGAGGGCTGGGACAGGGTGGAGGATCTAAATAAGGACAAAGATTAATTCCACTGGGGAAACATTTACAAGGAACACGTGTCCCGTTAGGAATTGCAGTTTTAACTTAACTAATTAACTAGTTAGTTACACCAATCTGATCTAGAAATTCCTTTAATACTTCACTCAGGTACATTTTGTTGTTAAATTGTGAACATCATTCAAAGGTAAAATTAAGGGATGCAACAGGAGGCTGGATGAGAGCGACACCATTCGACTCAAACTCTCTTTGATCAACTTCCAGTTTAATTATTTGTGTGCTGCAGCACCTTCCAGATGATGCAAGTGTGTGAAGCTTTGCACCGCTACGCTACGGAGCACCTTCAAATACTCAACGCTGAGAGGAGCGTTGCCCTTCAGCACTACTGGAGATGTGCAAGAAAGTGTCTTCAGTTTCAGGCTTTCAAAACGCACACATGCTATGTGTACTTAATTCCTTTTTAATGTATTTATTAACAGATAATGGCAAATTTGCATTTCTTTACTGATAAGGAACACAAAAGGGTAAAATATTATCTAATTGCCAGTCTGGCGAAAATAGATTTCAATAGCACATAATAACAAGTGATAATTCATTCAATGCTTAACATTTCCAATGGATTTACATCGATTCACGTCATACTTACATAACAGTTTGTTAAAGATCGTTCAGTTCTTCATTTGATATGTTCTCATTAATCAAAGCTGTCATTACTTAGCAGCTGCTACACATTCACATTGTTATGTTGGTGCTAATTATTTTACACATGCATTTGGCAAAATTCCGTAGAAGAGAACATCAGTCATAACAGCTTGAATCACACATTGCTGCTGGGAAGGAGATGGACATTGAGCTGTTCCTAATTGAGACCCTGTAGATATTCACAAATTAGTCTTGCAGTTTCAATTGTTGCTCATAAAGTAATATTCAGCAGCAAGTGAGACTGTGAGAATGTGTGAAACATTTTTTTTTTATCAACATAAAATGTGTTTTCTCATCATCTTCACCTCCCACTGAAATCAGGGGTGGAAAACTGAAAACAAGTGGAAACTAAAGAAAATCCATTAAAAACAAAAAGTAGCTGCCAAGAAGACTTTTCCCCCTGTCTGCAAAGTCCATTTTCCATTCTATGCAAGGTAAATGATGTGGAGGGTGAATGCTTTTAATCACTTATAAATAAAAAGTAAGTTTTCAGTGCTTCTTGATGTTGATTTGAGTTTACATGAGTTTTGCATAGTGAGACTTCTCCTGAATTAAGATGGACTGAATCATCAAACTAGGCAAAAATCTTGTTGATGAACTCCCGGAAACGTTTAGCGTACTGCTCTGGATGAACTGTTGAGATTTCTGCTCCTGCCTGCAAACACACACACACACACACACAGTTGTTTAGAGATTACAGGATGGAGAATGAAAGCATTCCTTTACACTTTAGAGATCTGAGGACCGACGGGCGAGTCCCTTTAAAGGACTCCGGTCTCTTACCCCGTGTTTGACAGCCTTGGCAGCGTGAGCAGCTTTCTTCTTAGTGTCATACTGTGTCAGCACGTCAATCAGACCCATAAAATACACCTCCCTCTGGGGCGCATCTACATAGGAGAGATTCACAGCATTTGGTGATATGCATGTACGATTTTATCTGCTCACGTTCCAGCATCCAAGCACATGGCCCTTATAACCTACTTCAATTCACCAGAGGTATCTCGTCAGGACTCACCTACAGCGCTCTGAATGGCGTACACATCCACGTATGGGTCGAACTCGCCGGGACCCATGGGTTTGAAGGAGTTCATATAGCCACCGATGCCCTCAGGTGAGGTGGATCCCGGGGCGGGAGGCAAGCTGTTTTCGTCCTCCTCGTCCTCTTCATAGGACGACTCCATCTCTTCCTCCTCCCTCTCAGCCCGCTCAACGTCGTGGATACCCAGCAGCAGGCTGTAGTCCATGATCCTCATACGCACCAGAAACTGCAGTGAGAGGAGATATACACAAGCACAAATGATGTCAGAGAAAACAGCGGCTGCATGCTCCTCCAACGCGCTTTTCTTACCTCGATATCTCTGTTCAGCCTGTCCACGATCTTCTCCTTCTCCTCGTCGCTCACATAAACCTTTTGCATGTTATTCCTGAAGTCTACGTCTTTATAAGTGGGCAGCTCCTTCACCTGAAAATACAGAGTGAAAGTCAGGTCACAATATTGATCAATCACAGTTGGAAAGATGAAAGGTTTCCACAAACTCCATCCATTCAACCGGCTATTTTTTCAGGGGTTTTTTTGGGGGGGGGGGGGGATTGATGCAGTTCAAACAGTACAGTGGTTTGTTGTTGGACATGCAGCATATCAAACTGGGTAAAACATCCTGAATATATATGCATCCACAGGCTGGTGGCACAGCTGCAGCCAAATGTGCTCGTTACGTTGGATGCTTGTTAAGAGTTATAGATTTAATTAAGCTCTTCTCAATTTACTTACAATTACATTCAATACTACTTATTTCATTTACCATGGTCTTAAAGTTTGAAACTTGTTTATCTCATTTATATTTTATATAATAAGTACTTTTGCATTATATAAACATAGAAACACACATAAACAAACATATCAAACTTGTACAGACATTACCCCACATCGTACTCACCCTTTATAAATACTGTCACTTTATCCATGAGCTCAGTCAGAACAAACTATATTAGACAAGTTACTAACAATAAGATTTAGGGGGGAAGAAGAGAAGGAAGTAGAATATAGATACAAATAGATGTCAAATTTGTATTAGAAAATTAGCATGGCACTGGTTCAAGGGTTCCAATTTTACAAGCGAAAGTCAGTTTCCTTTTCAGGAGAAATACCAGCTGGCCTGTGACAATAGTTGAGTTGACAATGTCTGAGGAGAAGCTACATTATGGGAAATGTAGGATCCAGCATTTTTTAGGAGAGCAGTAC
Organism: Chelidonichthys spinosus; assembly: GCA_029853015.1. Lineage (NCBI taxonomy): Eukaryota > Metazoa > Chordata > Actinopteri > Perciformes > Triglidae > Chelidonichthys > Chelidonichthys spinosus. The sequence continues at coordinate 16,835,412 of CM056822.1, forward strand.
TACATCACTGGAGTACCTCTTTAAAAATGTACACCAGAAATAATTTTAGTGGTGTGAGAAATAGTGGACCTATCTGTTTAGGTGACAGCAACACTTTTTCTTGAACAAGACGAGCCATATATATTAGCTGTGCCATTTAATCTTGCATTATTTCTATTGTTTTTTAAATATGTAACATTATACTATAATTAATGGTACCTTGGCTACTTGTAGGATCTAATGCTACATGTTTCATCATTTCAATGAGTGTGTTTCAAATTTCTCCATCCAAAGAGTACCATACTTACACATAAAGATATAGTTAGATAGGAAGTTAAAGTGGCAGTCCGTAAGATTTGAGATACGTTGCTTCTAGCGGCCTCTTTGGCGGTAGATGGAACTGCAGGAGAGCCTCTGGGACCCTATCTCCGATCAAACACTTTAGACTAGAGGGAGCATGACTCAGCAGTTGGAAGTTACCGATTTCCCATTACAATGAAACGCAACATACGTGAGTAGCTCCATCAGGGGCCCATTTCACAAAGCAGGTTCAACAAACTCCTAACCCTGAACTCCAACTCTGAGATGGGCAACTCTGAGTTTTCGGTTTCAGAACAGCGGTTTTGAATTAGTTCAGTCAACTCTGAGTATGTAAACTCTGAATTACACGCGTGCCTGCCGACTCTACAAAGCCATCATCAATGGAGCTCTGATACTACGATTCACCATGGCAACGGGTAGAGCGTTATTAGATATTACAGAGTGTTTATGTTGAAAACAAGCTCATCCTGAGAAAGCGGAGCAACGTAACTGCAGCAAAGTAGCGATAGTTGGCGTGGCAGACAATTACTGCCCGATCTAATGTGTATAACTGAATGAAACAGTCAATTGATCTAAAGGTAATATGTGTTTATTTTCAACTTTGCAGAGCAATACTGTGGTGTAATGGTTAGCAACGCTGCCTATGGTGCAAGTGACAGTGGTTCAACTCCCGTAGTTCACAAGTAGCACAATGAATGAATTATCATTTTCATTGGGTGTAATCCCCCCAGGCACAGAAAGAAAGTGGCTTCAGTTGAAAATTAAGCATAAGAATATTGCGCAAATACGTTGACTAAGGCATATGATTTTAATCATATTTCACATATTAAACAGTAAATATAAGCAGGTATTTCAACACAGGAATGTACTTAAACATTTCATAAATCTCCCGTTCGCAAAAAAGCTACCTCCGCAAAGAATCTGGTTGCGGATTATGTCGGCGATATGAAATGTTGAAAATGTCGGAGAATATTGTTTAGATAATATCTAATGTGATTGAAAGGAAAGGTAATCAAAATCCTCTCCCGACGCAAAGCTGCTAGAATCACTTTTATTTCCATATCGATTAGGTTGACGATGAAAGGACGGCACATTTTTTTCAGAGTTGGTTCAGATTCCGGAAAAAGGCGGAGACATGTAGGGAGAAACTCAGGGTTTGTTGAAGCAAACCTGCTAGCGAGCAGGTTAGGTTCACGGAGTATGTTACCCGGGTAACTGACTCAGATTTATGCTGAACTGGCTTTGTGAAACTGAAAAACCAGAGTTTCCCTCATCTCAAGGTTAACTAACTCAAGGTTTTCACTAAACCTGCTTTGTGAAACGGACCCCTGGGCTAACCAACCGCTGCTGACTGATGTAAAAAGCGTCACTAATTTTGAATTGTGCATGGGAATGTCGCCACAGACACGGAGATACTATTTCTGGGCAAAGCAGCAAGAACAAGCACTTTCATTAGTGGGTCACATGATCAATAACCATTGTTTTTACAAACTCTTTGATGAAAAAGACAATGAAATAGATGAAAATGTTACAGACTGCCACTATAAGTAACAAACATACTTATTTGAACCCAAACCATACTTTCCTAAAACCTAACCAAGTAGTTTTGCACTTCAGGGGTTTGCACAGGTGCAGTGATCACTCAGGTTTCTGGACATTTGTGAGAGAATGCATGACAAATTACTTTTCGTTCTATATTATACAAACCATTGTGAGGATATGTTGACTGGATGGGGAATCCCCAAGACTGCCGGCCCCCTGCTTAGTCCAGTGTCACTTGGACTAGGCCGTTAGTTCATGGTACTGGGGCCTTAATAGAGCCTTCAAACAGAAACTTCAAGTAGCACAAAACAAACTGGTGAGAGTATAACTAGGGCTGGATCATATAGGAGTCATGTGGGCAAGTCTTGGTTCCTTCAGCTACAATAGCTCCCAGCTCAGGATAGCGACCCATCCTAACACGGTCCATATGATCTTAAATGGCAGAACCCCTAGTTACAGCACAGCCACCCGAATAATAAACACAGACAGTTTGTCATACAACCTTTACCTTAATTTGATCTCACCTTCTCTTTAAAACTTGCTTCACGAGAAACCAGGGAACCCTGAAGAAAGAAAAGATCCCCACAGTCACTAATACGTCATTAATAGGTCAAATACCACTATAAATACCACAATACTACTACTACAAAACAATGTCCACAATCACAGGCATTAATCCTGAATCCTCATCTATACACACTTCCTGCAGGATTTACCTTGAGGTCGTACTTCCTGTGTATGTGCAGTCTGTGGCTGAACATGTTCCTCATGACTAAAAGGTAGGTGTTCTCACTCTCCACAGTGACTCTGTACATGGCCAGGAACTGAGGGAGCAGCGTACTGCCGTGGCAGGTGACGATATGCTAGGAGGGAACAGCGATGAAGAGACAATGAATGGTGGGGAAAGGACCTAGTGGTATGAGGCGGTGCATGAACAAAAATGTAGCACAATTTGGAGGAAGTGTAACCCGCATTAAGCTCTTGTGTATACGAGTGAAGTGATTCGCAGTCCTGCCGATGGTTTCACACCATACTGACCTACAGGTGGCAGGAACACGCAAATAAATGCAACAATGTGCCAGAAAAAAGGCAGAGAAGAAGAAGACAGCCACTACGTTAACGTGGATGCAAACAATGCTGGAATTAATCTGTTTTGCAAGTGTTTTATGTGGAAGGAAATTAATAAATCACACTTGTAAGACCTTAAAGAACTAAAATGTGTTTAGGTGAGTAACACTGAATGTAAACATTTACAAGAAAATTGCAGATTGCACCTTTAAGCCTTGTTTGCTATATTTTTTAGCTTCCAACCACATTTCACAGCTCTCATCTGGGATTTGCTTACTGATTAAGATCATAAGACTTTGTCCTTCTCTCTGTCTCTCTGGGTCATTTTAGTCTTGCTCGATCTCAGCACAGCATTTGACGCAGTCAAACATAAGATTGTTTGGAGATACCGAGGGGGAGAATTCGGACTGTGTTCGGAATGGTTCACCTTCTTCCTGACAGAAAGACCTGTTTCAGTCCCAATAGGAGCCTGCTCTTCATCTCGTGCTACCGTTAATTGTAGCATCCCCTATGGTTCGATTTTAGGCCCTCTTTTATTATCATTGTACAGATTAATCTTCGAAAAATACAAGATTCTGTATCATGGTTATGCAGATGATACTCAATTTTACCTTCCAGTAAATCCCAACAGCAACTTCAAACCTTACTGTTGACTGAAACTAATGAAAAAGAAACTGAAGTTATCATGTTGGGCCCCAGTCACCAGCCTAACAAATGTGCTTGGGGCCCTATCTGCACATTTGCACAATGAGGTTTAGCGAAAGCTTGTTTTTTGTTACACAAGGCAAGTTTCAATCCATGATATTGCTTTAATAACTCGTCCCATGATATATTTAAACTGTTCTCACCACCTTTCTTCAACAAAGTTGAAAAAACAAGAGAGACATTTTAACCTTAAAATGGTCTTTTATCACAATTAATAAATGTTATTCTGTTATTTTGATTTAATATATTTTCTGTTGTTGAATTCAAGCACAAACAAACGTTAACATAAAAATAATGTCAAATTAATTAAATTATTAATATGTATTTTCCTTTACATAGAAATGGGTCTTGGATTCTTAAAGGATCCTTTTTCTCTTGATTTAATTCAGTCTGAGGCAACCTCTCATGGCTTTCGTCATTTCTCCTCTTATTTATCTCTAAAATCCTCTTACTGAATCTACTCTTGCTTTGATTAAATTACTCTTAATTTCTTATTTAATTTCTTTTATTTTTATTGTATTTACATTAAGGGCATTTAGCAGACGCTTTTGTCCAAAGTGACTTACAATACATTTTACATTATGTTTAATTGCATTGTATGCACCTTCTATTTTTATTTCCATTGTGTTTACCTGTATTGAGGCAAATCATAACCCATCCACCTCTACTGGAAAGCACTTTGTTGGGGCTCAACTGCTAAATGTGATATATAAATAAACTGAGTTGACTTGACCTTCATAGCCACAGGCAAAGTAAATAGAAAACTTCTTTTTCACAAACGACTTTTTAACATGTCACAGTAGGAAAAGCACAGTAAATAGGCCTAAAAAAAATCAATAATGGCTGAATTCTATTAACTGCCTCAGACCCAGGCTCCTGGTATTGTGCATGCTGTCTCTGTCACACTATGAAGGCTTAGTGGGACACTTGAATAGAACAGATCCATTATTAATACAAGCAGTAACATCTGTGCTCTTTCTACTATAAGTCCAAATTTCTGCTGTGGAAAACAACTAATGCAAATATACTTTATTCCACACACACACACACACACACACACACACACACACACTAGCAAACTGTTTTATTTTGCCAACGTGTAAAGTCAAATGTTAGTGTCTTTAGTGAGTGCATCTTGACCATCTGTTGGCTCGTTATAAATGTCTGTAAGACAGTGTGTCTTTGCTTTATATTAAATGTCTTTAGAAACTCAAATTGAACCGTAAAAGCATGAGCTCTGGTCATGCATCATTACTCGAAATTCAAACACTCATCCTTTAGCTTTGATGTTGTAAAGCCTTTGCCATGGCAACCAGGGTTATCACAGAAAGAGTGCATTTTCTCCTGGTATACAAAAGACACAGGACAAAATGAGTGGAAAATATGTGATGGATGAACGGTTTCTCTTGATGTTTTCATTGCAAACTAGAAAAATAGATGAACTAACATCATGTTTTGCTCACTGTGAAGGGACAAGGGCTCCTTCTGAAAGTGTGCTTTCCACCCTGCGTTGGTCCTACCTGGTGATACTCAGAGAGGATGTTGTGCATTTCCTCCACCTCCTCACTGGAAATTTCTTTGACCACCAAAGTGCGGTCGTATGATGTTAGCAGCATCTCCACGCGTTGCCCCTCCTCATCTTTCAGTGGAGGACTGCGAGCCAGAGACACCTGTTGGTGAGAGAGAGGCATCCATTAAACACTGAAACATAATTTATAATGCAAACAGAGTGGACATTTTGTCAATACGAGGCGTGTGCTATTGTTATTTAGAACATAAAAAGCATTTTTGCACCACTGTGATGTGCAGAAATTAACACTCGGCGCATACTTCAAAGAGCACATACAGCATGCTTCTCATTGTAAATGCATGCTAAGCAAATGTGTACTGAGCTGAGCAGAGCAGATGATGACACTCGGTCTGCCACCTGGCACATGCAAATATCACACAAAGAAATGCAAATGTAGAAGGGAGCGGCTCAATACATGACATAAAAAAATTCTGTTCTCACATTTTTTTTAAGAACGGAAAGAAACAGTGAGAAATTTGGACGCCCTATGTTTGTGAACGCCCGTTTTAATCGACATCTTGTTGATGTTGATCTGCATTGAACTTGTAGTCGTACCTGGTAATCTTGGTCCTCGATTCCAAAGCGCTCTCGCAGGTTTCTGAACACCTGCGGACAGTAGTCTTTGAATTTGAACTGTCCTGGAAGATTCTCTCTGAGGAACAAGTACATGAAATGCATCATGATACTCTGTGCTGCAACATTCCTCATGCAGGATCTAATCGGGGGGCTACCCAGGAGTACCAGAGTTTCATTAAAGAAACATTAAAGAAGTGTTTCTCTCTATATCTTTGCCCTAGAGCTCAAATCTATTATTTCAGTCCACAAACGCATTTTTTGTCTTGTGATCAAAAATGATGACATGATTGTATGCATGCTATTGAGATAGTAAACAATTATAACAAAATTGTGCTTGTTATTTAACACATACAGTATTATATATGTTATATAGTGCTATTAATACAGGAATATATGTGTGTTTAATGGCACAGTGGTGTCAAGTCTGTCTAAATTGCATCATTGTTTACGTTTAAATTATTTAATTCTCTTTAGTGTCCAACTATTTCAGTTTTTCAGTATTATACACATAAAGCAACATGAAAGCCAACCCACAGTAACAGCACTTTTTCTTTAACTTGAGAAACATAATTTACTTTTCCTCTGTTTATAAGTCTTTACACAACCTGGATTCCTGGATGGATTAAAGGATTATTGAAAGCTACTCAACTTTTCCAGACTCCATCCGTATAGAAACTGAATCTTGAGGCAGACGAGAGAGTATAGCACAGCTATTTTTATTATAAAGAATTCTTTTAAAAAATACATTATCTAATATTTTGTCTGACTGACGCTCATCCACTGTGAGCCCCACAACCTTTTCTGAATAATTCAATCAATTAAGCTATTTTCTGTCTTGTTTGTATGCAATTTACTGATGAGTGGTTACACAACCACTGGAACAAATGCATTTCAAACCAGGTTCATTGTCACCATGACAATCTTGCACACACAATAATCCAGACAAGCTAAATTATTAATTCTTTCATCTATTTAGCCGGTTTGTGTTAGTGGTCGTGGGGATGTTAAAAGCTATTGTCCAGTTTAGAAAAGCATTGTTGTTCTCTAAAGGATGGGGGGGGGGGGGTCTGCACTTTTTCTGATAAGAGCATACAGGCAAATAAATCACAGGAGGCACAAACATCTGTGCAAATGACAGGAAGCAGGATGAAGGTTCCTACAATGAGACGGACACGATTGAGTGGAGCACAGTACTTGTTGAATAGGTGGTTGCTGACTTTGATCTTGGTGCTGGCTCTGAAGTCGTCTGGGAGCAACATGACAGGTACAGGCACCTGGCTCAGCTCGTTAATCTGCGCAGGATCAATTGATTGAACATTAATGAACATATTCACACGTAAATTCGTAATGGTCCCGGGGAAGCAGCCCACGTACCTACCGAGTGGTCGACTCCCCACATTAGCACGCTCAACACGGGGTCACTGGCCCGGAAAACCTCCACTTTCTGCTGCACGAAGTGTTTCTTCTTGGTTTTCCTTTTGGGCGCCAGCGCGTTGAGGGAGTTGGAGATGGCGTCTGGAGAAGACATCGCACTTTCAAAAGGACCTCGGTGTGTGTGAGCAGCGTTTGAGTCTGTGGCGTCCTGTCTATGTAAAGTAGCCCTAAGTCCGCCTTGTAGGAGTCTCTGGAGCGGCGGCGGAGGCGGCAGCAGGTGACCACCTTAACACCTGCTGCGTCAGAGACTTTGGTCGAGTCAGTGCAACGACAAGGAAAAGAAACATGGACAACCTCGGGACAAAATCAGCATCACATCGAGTCTGATGAAGTAATATGCCGATAGTCTCTGCTCATCTCAAGCATGTGAGTGGTGGAAAGTACAGTTATCCACGTAGTATTTATGGAAGCCAGGTCCGCCACTGTAAGAGAAACTTTATCAAAACAATGAGTTTTAGTATCTCAAAATACTCTGTTCTGACAGCGGCAGAAATGGCTTCCAGGCTACTTGTACTTTACTTGAGTATTTCCATTATTAGATATTAGAAATGATTGTGAAAACTGTCACCACTGGTTCTTAAAGTTTAAATTAAACTTTTCGTATCAGCCTTCTGAAGTACAACATTGCAATCGCCTTTTAATAAATGATACGTTTGTTTTGTGTTAAAGTGCTGTGGAGCAATGTCCACCACATTGTCACAGATGTACTGTGAATGAAGGAGGCATGGACCCAAATGCAGTTAAAATGTTTATTTAAATGATAAGCTAACAAAACAAAACAAAAAATGAGTAAAAAAAGTAAGAGTCCAAATCTCAGGGAGACCACAGGGGCAAAAACACTATCAAAAAACAAAGAACAAGATAATCAAAAGCACAGACAGAACTCACAAACAATAATCCAGACAAAGACCAGGACACAGGTAGGACAGATCAGGTGGTGGACACACATCCGGGATAAAACAGACGACCAAGCCAAGGCAGAAAGGAAACACACACAAGGGTTGATTAGGTTCAATGACAGACAGGTGTAGAAACACAAGGACAAGCTATGGTCATGGGGAAGAAAAGAGAGGCAAGGCTGACGAGACAATTAGACAAATCTGGGAGACAAAAGAGGAGGGTAACCAAGACAGGAAGCAAAGCACATGACAACACAAGACAGAAGGACTACAAAATAAAACAGGACACAAAAAAAACCCCACAGTCATGACATAGACAAGAAAAATGCATGACAACACAAGACAGAAAGACTACAAAATAACCCCGGAAACCAAAACAACAAAACCCACAATCATGACACACATGGCCTTACTGTTGGCTTCTCATAACACTTAACTTGAAGTATTTATGAGGCGTAAAGACATGAAAGTATCTAGCATTTCACAAGAAAAAGAAAAGCCAAAATTGAGTGCAACAGATATTGTTGATCCCTCAGATTTATATTGGGAACCTATCAGGGTCCCGAGGTGGTTTGCGATCAATAATAACATGGATTTAATTGTTTTTATTAAAAAAAAAAGTAATACAAAGTTCTTAAGATGCACAAAATCAACAAAGTCTCTCATGGGCATGTTTACAGTTTTTTAACATTTTTAACATGCCTCCTCTTATTGTTCAAGAGGTACATTTTCTTCATGAATGCCAAAAAAAGAAAATCATAATAATACTGCCCCCCCCCCCATGTAATTCTGCATTAGAAATTCATGTTTTTAAAATATTTTTTAATAAGTTATCTAACTAATGGGCAACCTCTCATAAATTATTTATTTAAATTGCGATATTAACAAAAATAGAATATCATAATAAAAGTAACTTAAATAGGTTTAGGATTTATTTACAGCAATTACAATAATACAGTTAGTGGTTAATGGAGTTAAAATGTTGAAGTATAAAGACAAATACGTTTCTGCAGCGTATGGTACAATGTGACATTTGTCTATGAAATGTCATGGTAATTTGATATATTATAGATCTACATCTCATAGAAGTAGATGACAATTATGTCTAATCAATACTGTCCTAATATGTTCAGCAGAGGGCGCAAGGAGACAGCGTGATACCTGATTTGGAAACATTGGCTTTCATTGGTGGAGAGCTGTTTCTGGCTATAACAGCAGAATGAAATGCAGGGGTGTGAATGTAGACAGTGGCACTGGGACCAGCAGGGTGGGTGGGTCCCCACAGTTGGGTGGGCCCCCACCGATGGGCCCTCCAACAATGTGTAAGGTAAAGACTGAGCACTTGACCTCGCCACCTCAGAAATAAGAAGTACTCTTGTTACACTTTAATGGTGCAATTTGCTCTATTTCCTTAGAAAGTCAAATCCCTCCTGTGATAGTTAATTTTTTTATGGTAAAATAATCAGTAGCAATCTAAAACAAACTAATGCTGCTTATTCTACATAAACTATAACAAAAACTATAAATTAACTATAAAACGTATTCAATGTCACATCTCCATTTGATCGTATGACGAGATGTTATGGTAAAGTGAAGTCGCGGTAACAGTAACAGTGACATGCTGAGCACATTGCAAACAGAGCGAGCGGTCGTGCCTTTTGAACATTAAAGCAGCAGCAAATAACTTGGGCCCCCATACTGGGACCTGTCATATACGCCACTGATGAAATGTGAGACTGTGTTGAGATCCTTTAGCCTCCGTACTGATGTTCCTTCATTTTTAGCTCTGATCGGTTACAAAGCTCCAGCCTTCTTTGGTCCAGTCCAGGCTTCACGCATTCTAACAGCTCAGGTCACCCGTCTGTTTAGTGTTTGAGGCGACCCGCATGCCGTTCTTATCCACACACCAGCAATTGCCGCGCTGCTTACCTCGAGACGACCAGCACTGCACAAACAGAACAAACAGGTTGCTTTGACAGCTGGAGATACGGCCACGCTGCTGCAGGAAAGTTTATGTGGTTTCACTTCCTCTTATTTACAGACTTACCTGCTTCTTTCTGAAGAAACCACGCCTGTCACAGTTGGGCATGTAGATGTCATGATGTGACTTAAATACATGGGCATCAAGACCTTTGATAAGCGTAGTTAGCAGTTTACGACATGGAGCCTATGGAAAGAGTTCAACAGATACACGTGAGTGCCTGATTGCAATTCATGTTGCTCTCTCTGAATGCTTAAGCTCATTCACAAGGAGTTTGTTACCTCATCTGGATCCTCGGCGGTTGCTGGGTCTAGGATCAGATACAGACGAAAAACATTTAGCATTGATCACTTGTTACCGTGTCAAACAACATTCACTTCATTTTACTGTGAGGTCCACAGTGAACTCCACTCTTAGTTAATTGATATAATACTAGAAGCACTCATATATGTAGGAAATCCATCTTGAAAATAGAATCGATGGTTCTTCTACTGCAGCCAGTGAGCCATAAAAAAATGTTTTTCATCCACCCACTTTGCACACAGCTGACAAGGTGTGTTCCTCTGCCTCACGTTACAGCATGCTACATTATAGCAGGATTGACCGAATGCTCATTTGCTAATTTGTCAAGTAAAATGAAAGGATGAAAGGCTAAATGATGGTGAAAACCCAAACACCACGAACCTCCCCTAAGCCGGATTTCTGTCTCACCTGCAGTCTTGCCGTTGCCAGTCGTGTTGCTGCTGCTGGCGTTAGTGCAGACTCCCCTGCCTTCCAGGAGGGCGCGGAGGGGCCTCGGGTCGTCCACTGAAGCTACACAACGTAGACCGGGGGTGCAGCTCAGAGTGTAGACCCCACATGGTTCTCCAATGGCCGGAGCGGTGGCATTTACATCTACAGCCGGTTGACTCTGTGTGGATCCTGATGCACAGGCAGGACATCCTCTGGACGGCGTAGTAAACGGCACCGGGTTGGTCAGAGCCGACTGCAGGAGGAGCAGCACCAGGATGTTTAAACACAGGAGCATCTTCACGCTGAAACTTGCCCACTAATAAACGGTCCAGTCTCCTATAACTGACTTTTTGATTGAGGACCTTTTTTTGCACTTCCTGAGTTCAGGTCCACTGACTGCTGTTTGACTGTGTGTTGAGAAGCGGATAGTGATTCCCCCAAGCGAAGACAAAGTGATAATGAAGCTGTCAGACACGACTGGCAGCGGCTTTTAAAGAGTCGAAACCAGTGGGGAAAGGTATGGGAGGGTACGTGATGGAGAATGTTAGTTTTCCTTCTCATTTCCACACAGCTGATCACACCCTGTTTCCCCTTGTCTCTGACACACACACACCACACACACACACACGAATGCTCATACCATTTGTTGTCTGTCATCTTGCAGGATAGCAATGTGTTTCTATGCAGACGTTAATCACGAGCGATTGCATTGTATGCTACTCCATTGCTCTGCCTTTTACCTACAGAGAGGGTCATAATGACAGAGGTGGTGCTCTCATGTAACAAAACAATCACAGCCCAGCGGATGAGTAAATTCACCATTAAAAGTGGTTTCACTATAAACAAGAAACATTGATTTAAATGACACCGGATGGAATGAATCACCACTGGTCGTTGTAGTTGAAATGACTAACTCAAGAAAGAGTATAAAATATAATGAAAATCATCAGCATTTATTTAGTTACTGTATTTACTGTCATTTGAGAGTAGTTGTTAATACTTTTACATTTCACAAGCAAATGTTGTACTTTTGAATCTGATAGTTGCAATTAAGAGTTGTAATTCATTTCACACACAAAATCTATGAGGGGATTATAAAATATAATGTAAATAGCTCTATCTAAACTAAGTAGAACATCAAAATAATATTTATAGTAAATGGCTCCATAATCCTTTGCAACACTTCTGTGATTATCGTGAGCTGACAACGCAAGGCTCTGACATTGATTTGAAATGCACACAGTTCAATAAAAAACTTGAAGAATTATAAATACACCAGCATTATAAAATATTAGAAATAATACTTGTACTGTAAAAACAATACCCTATGATAATAAAAAGAGTAGAAGTAGTTAGTGGTAGTAGGTTTTTCGGCCTTGTTTTTGACAGCAACGATAAAAAAGACATTTTGTTCCCAGAGCGTGTTTACAAAGTCTGTAACTGCAGGGCTTAAGATTCTGAGGAAATGGCCAACACTGAGAGGCTGAAGGAGTGCCACTCAGGGTTGGATGACTAAGACATTAATAGCCACAAGCAAAAAGTCCCACCCTGTGAATTCCACTGTCTGTGAGTCACAAAGAGATTAAATTAGAAGACACGATATCAAAACGTGCCTTTCAACTTAATGTATTTACACTCAGTTTGTGACCATTTCATTGCAGATACAAATACAATATAGTCATGGCGTCGCCACCATAAATTGAGGGGGGGTCGGGACCTTTTAAAAAAAGTTGTTTGGACCCCCCCACATTTGCCATTCAAATATCAGTGCATGACGGGTCTAATTTGTCCAGCACTCTTTTCATTGCTTCACGATTAAATCCATTCCACTTTATCAGTAAGAGAATACCCACAGCAATAGGAATCCACTCTGTGTTTTCGTGGTTTCCTACACACACACACACACACACACACACCTGCAGCACACACGAGCACCAAAGGAAGTTTGCTTCTTGCAGCTACTTGGTGAACGAGTTGACACCAGCAACAGGGGCGTACTGACCATTGGTCATATTTTAATTTCAGATGGTACAATCATGAATCATGGACGTATTAAAACAGGTGATCCTCAGATCCACAGACAGCGTTAAACACTGGAGCTCTGGCCAGGCAGTCAGACTGGGCCAGTTCAATACTGTCAATTAGAGTAGGGGTTACACAGGGGTTACACAGAGAAAACGAAAAAATGTTGAAAGACCAGAATGTGGGAAATTGCATCTACTTAAAGGTCCCCTATTATACAGATTTTCGTCAATTTCACACAGCTGTCAGAGGTCCAACAACAGTGGATTCGATGTGCATTGCCCCAAACCCATCCATGGTCCTGAATTTCAGCTGTCTAAAAGTTGCTCAAATTAGGTCTCCTGAGAACAAGCCATTTCTGTGCCTGCACCTTTAAATGCTAATGAGCTCCGTCTGTCATCGCCTACTTGGAGAGCGACAGAGAGGGTGCCGCTAACGCTAGCAGTAGCATGCGCCAATGTTTACATCGGATGTATCGCTATGGCTCCCCTATGTGTCTCAGGTGAAGTTGCTGGGTCCTGTATGGTTGGGAGAGATCCTTTTACGAGGGTCAGTGTCGAGGCAAAGCCAGCTTTGTACTGACCCTTGTTACTGAAGCAGTCTGATGTGAAGTGGTTAGCACACACATACAAGCTAACACAGACCGTACCCGGCACATAGTCATTAAAAATGAAACGCAACCACTGTCTCTTCTGTTCTTCTGTAGCTGCGACAGAATATAAGCACGTATGTTGATTTGTACAACCAACAACAGAGCAATTTGCGTGTCTAGCTCTGAGCGACGACATTGTGAAACACTGCTATCTCACCGCAGGACACACCAAACTTCACCTCGGTGATGATCGCCCCTTCTCAGTTTGGACTGCTCCACTTTTTGTTCAATCTGATTGGCTCAGCCTGACCCTCAGTCATCACTGACTTCCCTCTGAAATTACACAGAGAAAACACAAAAATGTTGAAATGAAAAAAGATGGTGGAGATAAGAAACAAATGGGTGGCGTGGATAATTTAAGTAGCTGAAATAAAAGCCTTGTGTAAATTTACAATGAACTCTCAGATTAATATTTAGGCTATGTGTGTATGCCACTATATGATATACACTGTGCAAAAGCTTGTTTTGATTCTGTAGTCAGTTATATAACTACTATTGCAAAGGCATTATAAAAAAATGTCAGTATAACAATGACAGGCAGATTTAATTCTTATTTTCATTTCTAGGAACAAGAGACATTAGATACGAAAGAGATATCTTCTAAAAACATGCAAGAATGCACCAGAATGTGGGAAATTGCATCTACTTAATTCCAGACCCCCCCCCCCCCCCCCACGCCTAAACAGGACTCCCCCACATTTCAAATGCTGCTGACGCCCCTGAATATAGTTGTAAACATCAATACATAAAAACAGTTACTTGACTTAAATATCACTTTAGTATAGACCACTTGATCTGCAAATGTACAAACGCAGTGAAACAATGGGATTATTTATATTTATCCCTAATATGTTATGGGACGTCTTCATTAAAGTGATATGGTTTTTTGATGTATTTTTTTAAGTTAAAAAACAGTTTAAGTTTCACCCCAGATAAGAGATGGGAGAGATGGTTCAATGGAATGTCCTCTTTATTGTGACTACAATGCTCGACTTTAGCTACTCATGATTCTTTCGTTTCAAAAGTAAAATAATACGTCATCAATTTTGACTTTATAAAAGGTCGTACTACTATTAAAATATAGAGGGGGGGGGAGTTAAACCTGTATTATAAGCATATTTCTGTACAACAGTCTACTCGCATTTTACAAAACATTAAGGGGCCGACACTTCTTTTCTTACGTACCGGTATGTCAACACAGCCAAAAGACTACATCAACAGGCGGCAGTGCACAGGTTAAGGACTACACACTGTTTCTGTGCTGCAACGTGATTGGTTGAGGGGGCGGGACTTCCGACGGCGCAGGTTGGACATAAAGTGACAGCCTTCACCTCCTCAAAACTGGAAGAAAAACCGATGGACGACGCGTTACAAGTTTTAAAACAGTAAGGAACCAACACGAGACAAACGGGATTTGAATGGTTAGCGTATAACCTTAGATATAGTGGTGTTTACATGACATAAATAGCCAAAATGCTATAACGCTGGAAGCAGCTAGCCGGCCAACCGAGTCCTGCCTGTAGTTTGGGAAATACGATGCTGCGTTAAGGGTGGGCTCGTAAAAGGCTGTTTCGGAGAAGTTAACACGCAACATGTAGCGATATGAGTTGATGGCTCGCTTATAATGTTTACTTTATCACCAGTTAGATCTTCGTCAATTACATCCACTCGTATTCGGACTGATAACTTAGTATTGTCACCACTTTGAATTTTTTTTTGTGAAAGCACATACTTTCCAGAAACAGGCAACATTTAGCCCCACGTCAGACTGCAATATTACACGGTGGCTCCGTACTGTAGTATCAAGACGAGCCACTGAGCCGATGAAAAAAAACATGTTCTCAAGTACTTCTGTATTAAAATAGTCAGATATGAATGTGAAAGCACCTAACACAGCATATATTAAACGCACCAGCGTTGAGCTGATAGATACATTGATGAACAAAAAAGTAATTTGCAATTATATATAATATAATAAGTAACGTTTTCAATATATGATGGGTCATCACAGCCTGATAGATCAAACGGTTGATTGATCAGTTGAGAAGATAATCAGCAGATTGATAAATAATGAAAATGATCATCACGTGCAGTCCTACACCAGTGAAACATTGAGTTTAAATGTCGGCATTTACGTTTGCAGTACTTCATTTAGAGAAAGACCTGACACGCATGAGTCAGGGTGTCTCTACATAGAAAAGCCAGTCTATACTTGAGTCAGTTGGCATTCACACGGGTGGAAGACACCCAGGGGAGACACCTGACCATCACAAGGCTAATACAAATAGGGGACTCACGTCCATGCCTGTTGGCAGTGTACAGTCACTGCCAATGCCTTTGCTTGTCTCTGGAATGTGGGATTAAACGTAAATGGAAAAACACAAATGCATCAACTCCTTGGAAGGGTTTGGCCTGGGGATCAAAGCCAGGTCCTTCTCGTTGTCAGGCAACAGTGGTAATTATTTTGTGTTCAAAGAGGTTTGCTGTGGTTTTAAGGCATCTGCTGTTCTTCTTTGAAGGTGCCCCCCCTCCTCCCCCTCAACATGTTTTTATGTCTAACAAGAAAACATTTTCAATATTTCAGTGAAAAACCATCAGGCGTGAATTATTGAGATAAATTGTCTTAAGTTAAACATCTACAGTAATGTTAGTTGGCCTTTAATACAATCGGTTGGATTTGCTCCCCTGTGTCCCAGATTGTAATGATTTTCAGACATGGACGACATAAACCTTCATTATCGATTTCTGAACTGGAGGAGGCGAATTCGAGAAATTCGTGAAGTGCGAGCGGTGCGATACCGGGAGCGGCTCAAAAGGATGCTGAGAGATGGAGACATACTCAGGTAACAGTGATGAGCAATGCAAACACTCAACTGGAGACACAGATTTGTTTAGTCCGGTTTAGTCCCTCGGTTGGTGCTGGATCTTATATTTGATTTTAATAATATGTTTTTTCTTTTTTCACCTCATTGTAGGTATCATGGAAATTCAGATGAAGTTGGCTGTTTTGTGGCAGCCAGGCCATTGTCAAGGAGAAATCGCTATTTTGAAGTAAAAGTTGATCATTTCCTTTCAATCTATATTAATTAGTATTATTATGAGACAAGCACGACAAAAAAATAACTGTCAGGGGAAAGCTAAATCACACTTGTCATTTAATGATTTAATTTCACTTGTACATCTGATTGATTTACAAGGATTTTCCTTACTTAGTATTTTCAGTATGATTTTCAATGAGGAACCCAAAGCCAAAGTCACTTTATTGCAAATGAAGATAGAAGTTAAAAGTTCTGGGAATTAATCAGGAGTGTAAGCTTATACTGTTATATGTTATCATATGTACAGTGTGTTCTACAGTTAAGTTTCCCTATTTTCCATGTGGCTGGGCAATAATTCAATATAATTTATCAGCTTTCAATGGAATCATATGATGAAATTATATTTAGAGATATCGTGATACACAATTACCTAGTCTAAATTGATAATATTACCGGTAAGCATATACTAACTCAAATTTTCTCAGAAGATCATTTATACCGGTGTATATATATATATCATTTTCTGACATTATCATGATAGAAAATTTTGGCAATATCTCCCAATCCTTATTTAAACTGGGGTTTTGAGTAATTTATGTATTCACACTGATATTTCTTCCTTACAAAACATAAATAAAACATAAATAAAAGCAACACAACAATTTTAACAGTGGTAAAAGTAAAATCAAGTAGTAGTAATGGACAATTAGTGTCCCACAATGCAGTACGCAGCAGAATTAAAGAAGCTCCTCAGCTGGAAATGACTACAACATTACTCACCACCATTGGTTATCTAGTACCCGAGATATCAGCTCAGGTACATTTACAAAAACAAAAATAAGTATTAGTTTTCAGTTAAAATCTTTCTGTTGTATATTTGTCAAAATTGATCCATCTTTTATTTCCTGTGAATAGAAAGTGATAAAGTGCATTCATTTTTTGTACACTGTCAAAATAGTGTACTATGAGTTTGTAGTGTTAACTTGTGTATTTTTAGTATTTCTTATGGATTTAGAACACAGCCCTTGTTCTGTGTTGATGACAGGAGACTGCTTGCCTTTGTCATGCTTAACCATAGAAAAAGAAATCTTGACACTTCCTGGGAACTGGCCTTTTATGAGAAGCAAAGATCTTTCAGCATTTGTAGAATCACTTGGCAGCTCTTTCTACATTGTGCGCTGGGACTGGGAGCACAGCGATTTCTGAAGCTAATGCTGATTCTTCAAGTCAGACACGCCAAAGTCATTTATACCAAAGTCATTTATACCAAAGTCAGAAGCAGTGTCAGCAATTAAGTCTGAGTCCCAGCACAGAAAAAAAGACAGATTAACCTCTGTATGCTGTACACCTTTTTCCTGCTGTTCAGTCAACGTACCAAATTCAATTAGTGTTAAAAAATATGTCTTCTGATCACAGTGTTTTAAATGTAAAACCTTTGTGATTTGTGAAAATATATTTTTGGATCAGAGGAGAACCCGAGTAAGGAGAGCTGTAGTCATCCAGAAATGTATTCACTGAATACATGTGCTGCAGTTTTTCTGCAGAAGATTCAAACCATTAACATTGATTCCCTTCACATAAAAAGTGTTGTTAGCCTTGCTGCTCTTAGTTACTGTTGCTATGTCGCTCAAGCCTTCCACTTCAGCATGGAACATGTGTCGTTTAGAAGGATAACAGACAGATTCTGAACTTGAAATTCTCCATAATTTCAGAGTCCTTGAGTTCAGACAGAGGCAGAAAATAGCAGCCTTCACTTCTGTAGACAGCAACCAGTGATTTTAGGTTGGAAGTACAGCTGTTGCAGGCGGATTTTATCAGCTGTAGCTAGGTAGCCAATTAAGATAGTGTTGACTCCATGAGTTCTTCGATAACTGGTTTTATAGCTGTTTTATAAAATGTTTCTAGCTGACTTAGTTTAAAATGTGGAATATGCACTTGATGCCGCCTCACATGCTATTGCACTTTAATGCCAGCTACAAGTCAGTTGCCTTGTGGGGGCTAAAGTGTCAAATACTGTGCTGTTGGCACCAGCTGTGTCAGTTTCTTTATTTGGAAACAGGCCCAGATAGCAGCCAGTAAAACTCTGTAAGCCAGTATGAAGGGTCAATATTGTACGACGTACTGTTCAATCACAGCTGCTGCATACAGTTCCAGTAGGTTTCTTTGGTGCTTTTGACCTGGCGGATGTACCGACTTGATCTGATGCACAGGCATCTCAGCCCTGGTTTCACGAAGCCAAGGCAGGTGCTGGTTTGTTTATTCCACAGTTTTTTGGTAGTCTAGACACAGTAGTGCACAAACATCCCAGGACAGTCACTGTTTCTCAGTATAAACCATGTTCAAACTTGCCGAAAACACACACCTCTTGCTCCAGTCTGACGTGTAGTGAAACAGTAACTAACCCTCTCAACCTTTACACTTTTGCGTGTGCTTCATCCCTGTGACTCAGTTTGTGGGAGTCACGTAGGAGGAGGGTGGGGGGTGATTCGCGTAAATAGGCATGTGTTTAAAAAAAAAAATGATGCTGGTTGTAGATCTGGCATTAGATTTGAGGGTTCATTTGCATGTTTTACACTGAGACACAAACTTCTCCCTCTAAGGAGGCCAATGTTGAGGTCATGGGAAAGAACTTTAAAGTTTCCTTGTCCTGTATTTGCCAACAGTGCTCCGATTGCAGCACGTCCATGTACGGCTCCCAGGGGATGATGTCATATGGCCAGTATTCACTTATGATAACAATGATGAAGGCCAGCTCTTTGCTTGAGGGTTTTTCACTTTGAACCAACATGCCGTTTTGTACAAAGTGATGCTATATTAGTTTCAGATTGGTTTGGAAATGTCACGTAGTGAAAAGAGAAGCAGTGCCAAACTAAAAGCAAACTGTAATGGCATGTATAAAAAAAAAAGCCTCAAGGAGCAGAAACTGAAAAATCTTCTTGCAAATAGACCAGCGGCACTCAAGGGAGCATTTTAAACTTTTCAGGCAGCTTGTAATATGCCTTTCCCTCCGTAAAACCAACCATCGGATGGGTCGCCATGAAATTGTATGCGAACCCCTCTGACTTCGGTGATCCCCTGACACTGGTAGCAGAACCCAACCTAGGCTCTAGACTCTTGTTCATTGAAAACTAGTGTGACCTGTGTTGACAACACACTAGTACTGTTCATGTTATTTGATGTATCTCAGTGTCTGAATCACCCACGTGTGACGAAAGAAAATAAATTCTGAGGTAAAAAAAAAAAGCCCTTCACCCTTGCTCCCCTTTCATACACCTCCTCTTCCTCTTCCTCTGCCTCAACAGTTTGTTCCGCTTATGAACAATGTAAAAGCCTCCCACGTCGGATGCGTAATGAGTAGTTCATGCTCCGTTGCTCTGGATGTTAAAACAGCTTTTGAATCCAAGGTTGACATCCTGTCAGATGTGTCAGAGCAAGAATAAAAGGACTCCTCACACCATTTAATTAGAAAAGACGTTTTGATGCTCACTTTTCTGATCATCAGGTGGTTTGCAGAGCGTTATGATCCCCTTCCGATTTAAAATTAGGTCAGTTTGGTGACATAACAGTTTTTAAGACATCCCAAAGATAAGAGTCCCTAAAATAAATAAAATAATCAGAAGAAAGGTGGTTTTCGACTGCAGTGATGCTTCCACACTTGTTTCTCGGTGATGTGACAACCTGTGGTGTTTGCAGGTGACAATCGTCGATACAGGAGTGAGGGGAATGATTGCTGTTGGTTTGGTACCTCAGCTCTACAAGCTGGACCATCAGCCGGGCTGGCTCCCACACTCTGTGGCTTTTCATGCTGATGATGGCAAGTATGTGAAAATGCTTATTTTCATTAAATCAGCCCTAGACTGAACATGCACCGCGGCAGAGTAATAAACTTCGGACTGACACAGCATATTGTTATGCATGTTTAAGCTCACAGAACGTTTGTCTTTACAGAAACCTTGCTCTTTAGATAATAGCAAGGTTTACCCATATGAATGTATGGTTTTGTTGGCTGTCATCATTCCTCCTGTCCACACTAAGAGATCCTTTCTCTTTTTGTATTACTTAGAGAGACATACTTAGAAGGAGATAACACAAATGAGCTGTTGATCATGTGCAAATTATTACTGGAAGTATTTTCTGGTGTTTTCCCTTGAACATCTGAAAATGATGAACCTCTTTGATTCGCCATTCAAATCCCCCTACTCGTCTCTCCACAGGCTGTATAACGGAAACACTGTAGGACAGCAGTTTGGTCCAAAATGCTGTAGAGGTGACAGAATCGGCTGTGGAGTGTCTCTGGACTCTGATGACGGACAGCTAACTGTGTTTTTTACCAAGAATGGTAAAGAAGTAAGTGCTACCGTTGCCATCATATTACCTTTTGACCAAATGTATTCAGCCATTACGTTAGTTCCCAGCTACGTTTCCCTAAACAATACTGTATCTGAATGTGGGCTTAGGTCGGCAATGTGGAAATCCCAGCTTCTCCCGATGCTCTCTATCCCGCCGTGGGGATGCACTCTTTGGGGGAAGAAGTGCTGCTGGACTTGAACGCTGACTGGGGGACGGAGGAGGATGACGGACAGATGATTGTGGATAGTCATGAAGAGGACTGGGGTCGTCTCCATGACATCAAGGTGACCGGCATGGTAAGTCCTGTCGCTGAGACAAAGAAAGATATGTATAAAAAACGGATAATTATTTTAGCGATTTTACTGTGAGCGGGTTTGCAAGCCAGGAACATAAATGTAACATAAGTATGTGAAAGTTTGTCTCCCTTATAAAGGTTCATGTCGTGATTTGCTCATATCAGTGGGAGGATGAAGCAGAGGGAAAATCTGCATACATCAGCAAGCTTTAATTAAGGTTGTCTGCTAACTGATGTGGGAAGCTTGAATCCTTCAACCATCACTGGTTTGTGTTGTTGGTTCCCATGAAGGCCTTCCTGCTCATTCTGTGACAAAAACAGACAAAAAAGGTTTCAAATCTATTTTATTTTCATCAGCATTTCAACATTTAACATGAAATATGTATGCAATTTAAGTATTACAACATCTTAAAGAGAACTCTGCTGAATTTTCACATGAAAGTGTATGTTTGCAGCTCTTGGGAAGTGAAACAATGTATACTCTGACCAACACCTCCAAGCCCTGAAACATACAAAGCCTCACTAAATCTGCTTCTGTCTTCTTTAGAATTGTTGGAAGTGATTATATGCAACAGGAATTTAGTCACATACGAAATCTGGCAACAATCATAGTGACTCCCAAATCAGAAAAATCCTTATTGAAGAGCAATAGGGCAAAAAGGTTTAGATAACCCAAATCTCACATAGTCGGTACAAAAATGTTGACGTAAATATTAGCTTAGCTCAAAACCCGATAGGAACTGACCAAGTAAGACTTGACATCCCTTCTGTCTCTCTCTCTCTCTCTCTCTCTCTCTCTCTCTCTTTGTTGTGGACCTCGCTGTGATGGCAGGGCTGCAGTGTGATAGGGACAGGATGAGAGGGGAACACAGCTGAATAGCCCTTAGGCAGTATCTGTATGGCCCCCGCACATTTAATTATCCCTTATTTCTACAAATGTCTGGTATTATAATAATAATAATAATAATAATAATAAATGCATTTTATTTAAAGGTGCCTTTCAAAGCAGGACACCTTACAAGACATTCATAAACAACAACAGTACATCAAATGGTAAAAACATCAGACAGTAATAAATAAAGAAATGTGCTATTGTCATTATGCGTTGAATGAGGCGACAGCCAGTGTGTGACAGAGTATGCCGCTCGGAAAAAGTGTGTTTTCAGGCAGGATTTAAAGGTGGAGACAGAGTCAGAAGTGCTGTCTGACCATCTCCCTGCAACTCATCAATTACATGTGTGTTCGCCTTGACGTAACACAAAACACAGAACATGTTATCAGCAAAGCATGAGTGTTGTTTTTCTTTGACATTTCAAGGCCGATGAAGGATAGCACAGCGTGCTTTGGTATTTTATTGTAATAGTTAAGGTTTTTAGATTACAGGTTTGTGCTTTCCAATTATAAGGCAACCCCTTGTTTCTGGGTTTCTTCCTTTTCCTGCGTTTGCACTGGAGTGGGTTTTTACATCTTGAGGTTGTGCTTACATACTGCGAGAAAGGGAAGAGAAGGAGGTGAATAAAACACAAGTTCTCTGAAAATTAAGTCTGTAAATGCTGATAGATGAAACTTGTTATATATGTATGTGTACGTATTATTGTTATTATTATCCGGTTTTATTGTAGATTTATGTATTCAGCTGCTGATGTCATCTGCCGCATGTAGAAAACAGTTATGTAATCTCTGTTTGCCGTAGCTTTGGTTTTAGTACCCGAACACTTCAGTGCAGGGACAACAAATCCAAATTCGCCCCATTTTTCAAAAAAGAAAGAATTGCGTGACGTTATGACCCATTTTCTCACCTCATCATCTCACGTCCCTAATAGGATAATGCATGAATAAAACATGCTCTTTCATCTTATTCAACTTCGGTCAATACCAACCTCGAGGAGACAGAGACAAAATCTGACATGCTATCACGAGCAGTGAAATGCAGTGTACAGTCTGGGCTGAACCCAGGAGTTTTTGTGTCGTTATCATAATTTGAATAAACTCTTCTAAAGGCATCTTTTTTTAATAAATTGGCATGGAATAGCAGATACAGAAAGTCATTCTTGTCACACGGTTTGATCTCTTTTAGAAAATAATGGTGCTGCAGGCTAGTGGAAGAAAGGCTACCTTGGAAATGGGGCAGGACTTTTGGCTCTGTAAATGGAACAGATGCGCTGCTTAAAGCTTAAACAGCAGACATTTCTGATGATGCCATATGCATAAAATGGGGTGTCACCCTCATTTTAGTTCATGGCCCACATACAGCCCAATTTGATCACGGCACTAAAAGGTGCTTCGAGCGCACAAAGCACCCAACACTCTGTGTTCACTTTTCTCCTTTTTGACAAAGACATTTTTCACAGGCCTGCATGGACAGTAGCCGAAGCACGTGGGATCTATAATGGTGTATCCAGCATATGGATGGCTACTTTTATTAAGACAGCACGACCCCCAGTGGACAATTTGAAAAAATTGGGAATGACCTCTCAAACTTATCCATTGGGTTGGATTGGACCCATCAGAGGATTGGTTCCGGCCCTCGGGCCATATGTTTGATACCCATGAATAACGTTAACACATGTAAAGTCATAAAGTCAGCTAACTGACTCAGTATTTTTAGTTCTATATCTACTTGAGGTGCTACATTTGAAATTCAGAGCATATCTTCTGCCTCCACGCGGCTCTCAACATGATTGAGCTGGCAGCTAGCAACTAACGTTGCTAAGTGCACTAACGGTGCAAACAACAGCAGCAGAGCTGGCATTCAACAGTGTTTACCTGGCGGGGAACTCGAGGGTGGGTGCTACACTTCCTCGACCATGTGGGAAGGCATTATGGGCTGTAACCACCACATGAGTGCAGTGCAGGGGCCGTGAGCTGGCCAGTGGGGCACGCTCACATGCACCGACCTGCTCGAAAAGGAATGCACGGCCAGCCCACAATATTTTTACATAGCAAATAGTTGTTTGCTGCAATATCAATACTCTGAATATGGTATGGAGAACGATTAAGTTAGCTGACATAAGCTAACACCAAAATGTTGTGGTCGTACCAGACTAGATAAGGCTGTAGAACAAAAACCCTGAGCGTCATTAAGCAAGAATGTGTTTTATTGCTGTTAATGTTCCATATTCTCATGTTAGCATGAGCATTTCAATCAACTCAAGTGAGAGAAATCTGTCACTTTACCTGCAAATGGGCCGCTATGTTGACCGAGTAGCTGTGTGTTCACTGCTTGGTGCTGCTGAGCAGGTAACTGTATGCGTCTGTGTTATTTCCACAGCTGCTGGAGTACGTAGGTAAAGGGAAGAGCATTGTGGACGTGGGCTTAGCTCAGGCCCGTCGGCCTCTCAACACACGCTTCCACTACTATGAACTTGAGATCACGGATGCTGGAGAGAAGTGTTACATCGCCCTGGGGCTGGCACGCAGGGTAAGAGCCTTCCTCCTCCCAGACATCAGCACCCCGCCTCACCTCTCACACCTTGCTATTGCTCTCCCTCATATGCACCGCTGCTCCCTCACTGTTTCCATTCTGAGTGATGGATGACTGAAAGAGGAAAAGCTAACAGAATAAATATGGTCTCATTCTATCCCCACATCTGGTTTTCCATAGAAAGCAGGTTGTTCCATTTACATGCTAATCTACCACGTCAACCAGAACACTGCGGTCGAGTAAGTGAAAGGTTACATATAAGATGAGAACATCTGATCATTTTTTTGTGTTAGATCCTTTCAGTTCCTGCTTTATTATCTTCCTCTTTCCACACAGTCAGTCAGCGTTCACAAGAAATAGAAAAGACTTAAAAGTATGCAGGTGTTCCTCACGCAAAGCACTTAAAGGTTGATATCCTGATTAATTATGTGGTATCATATCACAAATGATGACAGAGAGTGATGATAAATACTTTGGAAATAAGTTGGGTCTGAGAGGAGACTTGTTGAATGTTTACACATCAGATATGCAATCAGCTGCCTTTGGTCACATCCGGTTTAATGCAAATGAAGCTGTGAGATGACCGAGGATGCAGTCATCATGGCATTTAAACAACGGATAAGATATTAAGTGTGGCTCAGATATTGTCGCTCCCCGCTGGGATTCTCAGTTATTGGATGCTTATTGATTGAGCATCAGCCTTGCTAATCACACTGCTGCTTTGCCAGCTATGACGGCGCTCACGGCCCGGGAGGCGGTGCATCACCAATGAACTCCTCTGCGTTAGTTGCTGTGTGTGGGCACGTCGTGCCCTCGGGTCAGACGGCGTGGAGCATACAGCTCTGTCATTTCGCTGATTGTTTTCCTGGAATTGTTTTTCTCGATGTGTCTGCGGCTTTGGTGGGGCATTGTAAATCCATCAAACGGTCATTCCTGAGGTTTTGCTCTATCCCCTGTCATCTCCTGCAAGACGCACCAGTCTGCTGATGGGAAGCATCACCTCTCACTACAGAAATCAAAACAAAGGTGTCTCTCTCTCGTCTCATGGTAACACAAGCGTAACAGTTTCTAGTTGCTCGGTGGCTGCTTGGATTGGACGAGGAAGTAATTGTTGGTGGTGACCTCATAAGGGTAGACTTTATACTGTAAAAATTGAGTCTCAAGTCTCAAGTAAGCATTCTATTTTAGTGATTAAGAAGATCTGCCTGTGGAAGATGAATGATTTTTATAACTTCTATTGACTTCCATTCAAGTCAGAAAAAGAAAGAGACAGCGAGACACTGACACATTGTTCAAACTAGTCACGTTCCTCTTTGTCTTTCAGGACTACCCCAAAAACAGACATCCAGGTTGGAGCAGAGGGTCTATAGCCTACCATGCAGGTGAGAGTCGGCTGATCACAGAGGTTCACACATCTGTTGTTGTGTTTTCAAATTAAATCTGGGGCGCCAGGATAGCTCAGTGGTAAAGTGTAGTAGTAAAAAAAATCAAATCCATATTACACTACCACTACCACTCACTATGAACAGTAGGTTACAAATTTGGAACCAAATTGTCCCTTGTGGTTTTTGGTAGGAAGATACAGATGTGTTAGTATTTTCATATCATTGGTAACCATGTCAGTAAACAAAAAAAATATTTCAAAGGTTATTAATGATTTCTATGTAGATTTCTTTAGCTACCCCTTGCCAGACACAATGCATTCCCCTGTAGGAGTGACCGGTAATTAGTTTGTCTGTCTATACAGTATATGTTGGCTGAGCAGGGCCAGTGGTTCAGAAAATGAATGGATGGAATTGAACACAAAGATTTATATAAAAGTTAGCAATGGCAGATGATGTTTCGTGTTTTGAAAAAAAAAAAGAAACCCTTACCTATAGCACTCTGATCGTAGCACTGTTGCTCTTGAAGTACTACTTTACTCAGATGAGGACCTAACAGCTCTTACTTTATCAGCAATGATACGTTGTGGTTTCTTTGTTTCCTTCTTTTGACAAATGTACTTATTGTAAGTCGCTTTGGACAAAAGCGTCTGCTAAATGACCTAAATGTAAATGTAATGTAATGATTGCATCACACGCCCTCATGCATGTGACATAAAGCGCCAATCAACGTCCCCATTGTTCTTTGCAGATGATGGAAAGTTGTTCCAGGGCAGCGGGGTCGGGGATGCATTTGGGCCGCGCTGCTTTGAGGGCGACATTATGGGCTGCGGGATCATGTTTCCACGCGACTACAGCCTTGATGGTGGAGGTGAACACCTTTATGTTGTTTCCAAAGCATTGTTCCTCATCGTATACAACCTGTTATCGTCTTTCTTTTCTATTTCTCTGTCTGGGTTCTTTCAGACGACACAGATGACTGCTGGGACCCCGAAGTGATGCCCAAACCCAGTGAGGTTCAGAATGACTTGTATGCAAGCAATGATGATGAGGAGGACGAAGGAGAAGATTTAGAGGGGAGGAAGGTCACGGTGAGATGCTGTTAAAATCTGGGAATATAAAAACCAGGCACTTTTAAAACCTTCAGTGCAAATATTCATATTGTCTCTATGGTGCCCCCCTGTGTTTGAATAGGTGTTCTTCACCAGAAATGGAAAGGTGGTGGGCCGGAGGGAAGTGGCCTTACCTGCTGGAGGCTTGTACCCCACCATTGGCATGATGAGCACTGGGGAGAAGGTCAGAGTGGACCTGCATCCCCTCAGTGGCTGAGCAGAGTGGAGGGAAAAAAACCCAGCGGAGAAATCAGAGCATGAATGAGTGATTAAGCTCTGGTACGTGTGTGATCAGATAATAAATAATACCTCCACATCAACAGGCCCTAAGATGTTACTTGAAAAGACAGTGCAGTGTAAAAGGTGACTTGCTATAAAAATGAGCAAAATAATGGATGCTAATATTCCATTAATGCCTCACAGAAGTGCTTTAAAATTAAATGGTTTTGCAGAAAATCATTAAACTGGAGGTTTGAATAGGAGACACAATTTGTTTGATGATTTCATCACACAGAGTTAATAAAATAACATAAAATGCTAAAAAAAAGAAAGAAAGGAAGAAAAGGATCTCACTAGAATAATGAATGTAAAAAAAAACAATCAGAGCAGACCCCAGCGAGAGTGGATACTTTTATCAGCGTTAGACGTGTAGCCCGCAGACACTGTGTGCTCATGACCAGAGGTCTGCTGTACTCCCTCCTATCGACGGTGTGCTACTGACACTCAGTGGTGACACTCAGAAAGTCTTCCAAACAAAATGAATGAACAGTGAGTTTACTCTGTGAAGAAAAGTCAGTCAATCAGCTGCTTTATGAGTATGAATGCTTGTTTGTTTGGGTTTTTGTTTTTTGTTTTTTTTTGCAAACCACATGCATTAGGAATTCTGGGATAAATGTAAAGAACCATTTGTTGAAGTCAAATCTAAACCATGTAATTGTTATGTTGAAGAAAGCAGTTTTCAAAGCAAAATTCCAAATCAAGGTTGCTGTTTCAGGTCCTTGCTAGCTGTCATCCTTTATTAATCAGGTAGGATTTTAATTTAACTGTAGTAAACCATCACGATGTACTGTCATGAAAGAAATGTGCAGGTCATAATCACTCCAAAGTCTGTGGGAGAAACGTTTGTGTCCAAAAGATGGGACAGTGAATCAAAATCCAAATAACCAAAATCACGTCAGAAGAAAAACCCCAAACAGACGTCTTATCACTTTGAATGTGTTTTTCCAGAGATATTTGGTGTCTGAGTGTATATGCATGCAAGTTCTCAGAGCATGCAAGTTAATGAAAGTTAAATCAAACTCAGTGGAGGCTTTTTCATGCAATTGGACAGAAAAAGACACTATAGAAGGTGTGATATTGAATGTTTTCTGGGGATCGTAAGGTTATTTCGGATCAAATGGACACCAAATGTCTCAGAATGGAAAAACCGTGTAGAGCAACTCTGTTGAGTATAAAAAAACCCTGTCAGGTCAAGAATAACCTTTCCTGCTTACAAACTTCTAAAATAATCCTAAATGTTGAAAATGAAGCCATACTGTAACTAATATTTACTGCTCTCAGGTATATTTGAAAATCAAAATGAAATGCCTTGTCTTTTCTATGGTTATTTTTGCTATTTGTGAAAGTTATCCATTGATTGCCAGAAACCTGTAATTTTTTTAATGTTTGTTTTTTTGTGTTTGGTCACAAACTCAGTTATTGTTTAGTTGTTTAAGTAGAAGACTTTGAGGTCCCCCCCCCCAATTTAAAGACAGATGTTGATGCTGCTGCTAATTGTGTGCTGAGGAAACAGCACTGGCTGTACTGTAGACAGGGTGTACTCATATTTGGTTTTTCACTTTTCACCCTCATCGTCCATTTTTGTGTTAGTGATTCATCTTATTTCTTAGGAGCTAATAAGGATATTCTGCTGCTGTTGGCTGTCTGCCACACGTTCTTAATATGAAGCACTACAATATCTGTGTGTTATTCATTTTGATTGTTTATCATCAATCCATCCCTTGTGTACATCCTGTCGTGTATATTTTTGATTTAATCTTGACTTTTCTTTTGTTCCCCGTCTCCCTTTTTTACCTAAATCAATCAGGTAAAGCCAAAATTAAATAAAATAAAGAATATTTACACCATGCTTTCGCCTTTCCCTGTTTAATATGGATAACATGTAGTGCTGTCTGCTGACTTTAAATGATGATGAGATCATCTTATACAAAATGCAGACCTTATCTTTCAATCTGTGAATTATGTATACTGTATTATAATGAATATTCTTCCCACAGTTGTCGAGTACTGGAGTACAATTTTGAAAGGAATTCTTGCCTTTTTAAAGAATCACACCCCTGATAATTTCGTACAGCAGGTTTTCTCGTCTGCACGGTGGTGTAGTGGTTAGCACTCTCGCCTCACAGCAAGAGGGTCTCGGGTTCGATTACCGGGTCGGCCCGGGTTCCTTCTGTGTGGAGTTTGCATGTTCTCCCCGTGTAAGCATGGGTTCTCTCCGGGTTCTTCGGCTTCCTCCCACAGTCCAAAGACATGCAAGATGGGGATAGGTTAATTGGTGACTCTAAATTGCCCGTAGGTGTGAATGTGAGCGTAAATGGTTGTTTGTCTCTACATGTCGGCCCTATGATAGACTGGCGACCTGTCCAGAGTGTACCCTGCCTTCGCCCGATGATAGCTGGGATCGGCTCCAGCCCCCCCCGTGACCCTGAATACAGGATAAGCGGTAGACAATGGATGGATGGAGGTTTTCTCGTTATCACTTTATTTTTAAAGGGATGGTATTAGGAAGCTATTCAGGGAAGCATATCATTTGCATCCGCGTCTCCTGTGAAAAGTGCACTCTCGGGAAGCTGGTACCTCCGTGGTTTGAGTTTATTCAGTTAATTTGTGAACTCAAGTAAAAAGTCCAGATGAACTGCAGAGTTTGGATTTCTTTATTTACACATTTTAATTGTGTTTTAACAGCAGTTCAGACTGTAATGCCCAAAATCTCATACAAATTAGTAGAAAATATTCGTCAGGGCCAACATTTTTTCCTCAGCACATTTATAATACAAAATGTTTTATGTACCGTATAAAAACATCCCGAAGGCCCAAGGTGATGATATTTGCTATTATACTGAAACGATAGCTATGGGTTGAAACATAAAAGTTGTATTGTGGTCATGGTGATTAGAATCGTTCAGGAGTAGAATTTGACCAGGCAGATTATTTAGTAAACCAGAGAGCCCCCTGCAGGATAGTGTCATTAAGGTTTACTGACCCGTCTGATTTAAGTTCAGGTGCTGGCAGAAGGCTCAAAACGAGTCAAAGCACAAGACTGCACATTGTCTATTTAACATTTCCAGTAACAGTAAATAGTAGTAGTCATCTTTTTGGTTTGGAGGACTGAAACATATTCCAGAGCATTCACACTTGGATGCTTTTTTGTTTTTTCTTAATTCACAAGTTAAGTTGAGGCAATGTGTAAAAAAACATGACCTACAAAAGGTCCTGACATTTACTCTCCAAAAACATCTAAAAAATATAACGTGTGCTTTTTGGTATAAGAGAATAAGTATTTTCTGCATTCTAGGAAGCAACAATACACATAATGGCTGTTTAGCTGGAAGCAGAAGGGCACTTGACTGTCATTAAAAAGCACTTAAATGTACCGCATATGTTATAATGTTTTTTGGACGCACCACCTGCAAGTAATATGCTACTGATGGTGCATAGAATTATCAAGAGATGATTGGATTTAATAGAGGCCCACCTTCCAGTATAATCAGGAGTCATATAAACGCTGTATTTAGATATTTGCATGGTATATAATTAAAATATTTTTTAAAAAATCAAGCATTTGTACTTTAATTAAAGGCAGTTATTGCAACATAAATGCTCACACCTACTACACATCTCCTATAACACTATTAAATCTGGCAAAGCTACATTTGTGATCTACCTACAAACTGAGAAAGTGGAAAAGTGGTTACATGGTGGATGGACGTGACGAGCGGAATATAAGTTGTTCCTATTAGTCGGAGTCCTCCTCGTCATAGTGGCGGTTCCTCTTGATGACGTCCTCCGCACTCAGCTCCTCCGCGTCACTTCCGTCTTTGTCCTCTTCCCAGAAGCCCACGTCTTGGGAGGCGCGGTTCTGTTTTGGCTGTAAAGGTGGCGAGGAGGACGGTGAGATATCGGGGGAGATGCTTTTGAGAGATCCTTCTTCTACCGCCTTCTTGTCTGTGGCAGCCTTCCCTCTCTCTCCTTCTTCCTGTTGCTCAGCCTTCACATCCTCCTCACTTTCGTGTGCCGTGTCTTCGCTCGGTGTTTGAGGCATCGTCTTCTCATTCTTTCCCTGCTGTTTACCCTGTTGAGGCTCTGGCTTATTTTCCTTGGCTGGTTCTTCGGATGAGTGTTTTTCCTCGAATGATGATCTCCATTCCAGCAGGGATTTGAGAGGCCGACGAGGTTCCCTGGGTCCAACACTGACTGCGGGGCCTGGTTTAACAGCGATTGTAAAAGGCCGACTGCGCTCCTTTAGAGAAGAGCTCCTCCTCAGGCTCTTCAGTTCGGCCCGCTCTGAACTCTGGAAGGATGACGCCACCTCGTCACCTGGGGGCCACTTGGCTCTCCAGGGCCGGCCTGAGGAAACTCCCTCTGTGACTGGACTGAGGGCATCTGTCTCAGAGTGGCCCTCAGCACCTCGGGGAGGCCAGTCGATCCTCAGCCTGCGCTTCTCAGATGGCTTCTCTGCAGAGTCACCCTTCTCCACGGACCGGGCATGTGACTTCTCCAGTAAGGCAGTCAGGTCTGTCACCTTTACCGGTGAGGATGCTTCCACAGTAGGGGTCTCCTGTTTGTCTGAGACACTCTCAGCTGGACGTGTCACCACTGCTGGTCCCGCTTGTTCCTTTGGTGTCATGGCTTCCTCGCCCTGGTCAACGTCAGCTCGAGGCTCCCAAAGCTCCTTGTGAGGCCGGTGGCCGAAGCCCTCATCATAGTTGCCTTTAGCTTTAAACAGCTGGCTGAAATGGGGTTTGCAGTAGACGTTACCGTGCAGTGAGGCGTAGTTCCCAAGACTAGAAATAGAGAGTAGCACAGATATGACTTATGACCAAATGTACCTATTAGTACTTCTTGAACAGTCGGCCACCGAGGAGGCGTTTCAAAATCAAATCAAAAGACGTGATTAATTTTCAGGAAATATGCAACCGTGCAGGACTAACCTGAGCTTTGTGCTGCAGTGACCACAGCGGAAGCAGCTCTTGTGGTAGACATGCTGAAGAGCAACCAGTCTCTCCAGGGGGTACACGGTCTTTAGACAAGCGATGCATGTCTCCCTCGCCGGTGGGCTGAACTTCTAAACACATTAATAGTGACATATATTCATTATCAACAAGGGTTTGTGTTTGTTTGTTGAGTTTTCTTTTATGATTCATGCACATCTCCTGCTGTTGTGATGGCTGACTTACCCTGGATGCTTTGGGTTGCTCGCCGCTGTCCCCTGAAACAGACGAAAACATGGACATGAATAACCTGTTCACAGCCATGTTCAACGTTTATTTACTTATGCGATTGCACACATTAACAGCGTTTTCCATTGTAGGAAACTGGGAGAAGCGCCTGTCTAGTTTCCCTACACTCACAGTGCTGTACATGACATTCACTCATTCATACACTGATGGCAGTCTGCCCTGCAAGCTGCCACCTGCCCATCTGCCCAACATGCACACTCAGCACAACGAGGGCACAGCCTTCGGGAGCAGCTGAGGTTAAAATGACGATGAGAGGTTATTGTAAGCTCTGCGGGCGATCCGAGTGGAGAATAAATCATTTTTCAAGAGGTAGTAAATGTACAGTGTAGTGTTTCATATTCCCTCCCTCATCTCTGGTTTGTTTTTGAAAACATCACAGCACCTGTGCAAATAGCAGTAATCAGTAACCAGGTTACTAGTATTTATACAGGGATATGAATTTCTCTGTGCTCATGTATTAACATCATATCCCATTATATCCCACATCTGATCATAACCCGGACAATTCTCATGAACATTATCCATTTCCATGTAAACACAGTCGGACACTAATGTACTTCAGAAATCAGCTGCAATCAAACCAAACTGTACTTCATTCTTAGAGCCAATGTTATCGGGCTATATTAATATTGTAGTTAATGTTCTATATCAAATGTTATATTACAGGTAATACTGTGTGAAAAACATTAATGTGGGAATATGTCCTTGGACCATCCTCTACGACTCACCATTGCACTCAGGTAGAGGAGTGTGTTTCTGGTTTACGAGTGCAGATGTTTTTGGAGCAAGCACCTCTGGGGCCAGAGCCTGGAGGAAACAGAATGTGAAAGAAAAGAGTGAAATAATCACTGGTGTCAGTAAGATGTTACATAATTAACCATTGTGTGGTTTCCCTATTCCTGGTGAAGGTAGGAAGAAAAGAAAAGGAAAGCAAACCATGTGCAAACATTAGTGGGTAAATCTGCAGTGAAACACACAATGTTGCCTCCTTACTAACATATGCAAAACCTGGTGCATGAGAATTTAATTAGATCAGACCATTTATGAAAATCTAAAGGTGTCAACTCGATTATTGTTTTAATGTGAAGTCAAATGATCACTGAGTTTTTCAATCTACCATTATGGTATTTTTAGATCACTTATGAATTCAGCAATTTGGGAAGTTTATTGGGAAGTTTCTTAATTCTCTGTAATTTAGAAAAGACATAGGCTACAATAAAATAAATAGTTATCTTACAATTAAAGATGTTTAATTAATGTTTGAATACAATCAATTAAAACTGGCCATTTGTTTTGAACTGCAACTAAAAGCACTTTTATTTATGATTTTATTGGCCTTGAAAAATGCGATCAAACACCCACCCTTAACCCGTAATTCATAACATACATTAAAACTTAAATTAATAAATCTCTCCTTTTGTGGTTTTATATATTTTCACCAAGGTTTTATACTTTTATACTCATATTTTAGATATTTTAGAATTCTGAACTCACAGAGCGAGTGGTGCCTTGTTTGGAAACAGCAGCTTGGTACTTGGCCATCTTTTCCCTCATGGACGTGGACTCCAACACTCTGTCAAGCACAGACAGACCTAAAACAGAACAGATACACACACGTTAACTGTATTCTGCAGTGAACACGCATGACAACTATGAACTCATTTCATTAAAACAGGGATTTAAGGTTAGAGGTTAGGAGATGACAATGGGTTTAATTCTGTGTATTACATCAGCCCACTGACGTGTACAGAACTCCAGGTAACAATCCAAAGGGCTGTGGGTATTTGTGTGTGTTTGTCTTTACCGCCATGTTGGTCCATATCCTCTGAGGAAGTACTGCGTAGTGTTGTCCTGCCACCCTGTAAAAGTAAAATATTCAGTTTCTTTGACATTCTCGTATAACAACATTTACATATCTGTATCTGATGCACGTTTTTTTTAGGATCTCCATATTGCTGTGATGTGAAGGCCATTTCAGATTTGTTGTTTGTAAAATGTATTGATTTGTTGATGCAAAATATTTTACCCAGCAGTATTGTTTATTTCCATTAATGGATATTTACTGAGACATATTGTAAAAGTGAATCACTTTGTGTGTGATTTTAGGATATTATTTTAACCTCTGTGTAAAGGGAAAGAGTCGGAAATTCAAATGATTTCTGAGACAAATATATTCAGGTATTCAGGTTCAAGTATAAGCGTCAGAGAAAGATGGAAATCCTCCCACACAGGTTGGCAATTTGTTGAGAAACATGGACAGAACCTTTAGTGTAAAACAGATAAAAGAGATGATGTGGTTGAGTTCCTACCAAAGTATAAAACACACACATACTCTCTCTCTCACACACACACACACACACACACACACACACACCAAAAAAAAAGAAAAGAAAGAAAATCTATTCCATTGTACTTTACTAAAATAATGAGCTGTGTGTGAATGTGTGTGTGTGTGTGTGTGTGTGTGTGTGTGTTTAAGCCCACTTGTTGCCAACTCTAATGAGTAAACCAGACAGTTTCTCTCTGCAGTTATTCTCTACACAAGAATTTTGGCCAATTAAAATAACCCATTCCTCTGAACGCCTTCACTGCGACTGTGGCGTCCTGCTGTGCCACCATCTCCCTCAGCCATCTTCAACCAAACACCAGCTTCATTATAAAACACTCAGAGCTTTAGTTAGAGGAAGACATGGGTGCATTAAGCTACAATATTTGTGTTCACCAAATTAAGTAGAAAGAGTGTAACAAGACTCCTCGTCTACCATGTCATTGTTCACCAGAAACCTTTTCTTTCCTAGTGGTGGTATAATGACGTCAGGCATATGGTAAGGATCTTTAAAAGACTACAACTGGAGCTGGAGACGTTCATCTTCACGTGATTATTAATATGAATTCATGCAGTGTTGTGATGACTGCTGCACAGACACCAAACTGCACAATATGGCATAGATGCTGGAAAAGCAAAACCTAAAAGTGAAGCCCAGGACTGCTGGAAGTCCAGAACACACACTGAGGCTAATGGAAAGTGAGATAAAGCCAGTTGGAGGCGATCCTCTGAAGAAAGTAACAGCCCTGAGTCAGGAATGTTCCTGCATTCCTCTGTTGTGAAAGGTGAAGAGTGGAGTGCTTGTTGTTTTGGGTTAAGAGGGAGAGAGACACTGAGAGAGAGTGAAAGGGAGAGACAGAAACGGGTGGTGGTGGTGGTGGTGGGGGGAGGCTCTAGCAGTGGCATCAGCTCATATCCACACATACTAGTTCCTGAAAATGATTACACACTGAGATGAATCAGTCACACTAAGAATGAAACTGCCAACCTGAACTTGTAGAAAGTCATTTGCCTTTGGAACATTAGTTCTATGCTTTAAACATTGAAATAAGACGTCTTATCTCTCTTTTACATGAGTAAACTAGCTTCATAGTCCCAGATTCACAGTAGAAATCACATGACTGATTGGTGTTTTTTATTTGCTGTAAGGCATGGTAACATGTGCGCTTGTAAATTGGGTTCTAAGTGGTTAAGAGTTGCCTCAAAGATGATAATTAAAGCAGCGTCTGGTTATGCAACAGAAAGTAAACCACGTGTACAACACGGTGCCTTTTTCCCCCTCAGGGATGTTTTACATGGCTGACGAACATCAGTACCGTCGATCCCAACCATCAAAACTGTGGTTACAGTTAATGCCTGCGAGAAAGGGCTGTCAACGCGGGCAAAAAGGGGACCTGGAGCCTCATGCACAAAGCATTCATCCATACAATTATGATTTAAAAACTTTTGTGCCAGTTTCGTGGCCCCTTAAATGATGTAATTTTTAATTGGACTGAGGGGACGTCCTTGTCAGTGCTTGCGGTCTTAAATGTATCAGAAGCTGCCAAAGCAGAAAATGATCTGTCTGTCGCTACCTTGCCCATGGTGTCCTCTTCCCTCTCAAACTTCATCTTCAGGTTGTTCAGTGGCACTCTGGGTTTTTCATAAGATGCACAGGGACTGGTTGGAACGTGCTCTTCAGGCTTTTCAGGTCCTTCGTGG
Source organism: Chelidonichthys spinosus (assembly GCA_029853015.1). NCBI lineage: Eukaryota > Metazoa > Chordata > Actinopteri > Perciformes > Triglidae > Chelidonichthys > Chelidonichthys spinosus. The sequence continues at coordinate 16,872,040 of CM056822.1, forward strand.
TGTGTCAGCCCATCCCCGTCCATCCCTCTCTGCTCTTCACCTTTGGATGCTTCTGGAGCTGCTGCAGGCTTCTGGACACGGGCGGCTGGGAGTTGACCTGGAGGACAGTCCTCAGTGATAGAAGCAGGCCTGGTGAGAGCAGGAGGCCTGCAGTGAGTGCTGGACTGGTTCAGGGTCGGGACCGAGGAAGGCTTGTCCTTTGCCTGCTCCCAGCGCTTCTTCAGAGCACTGAGGTTGCCCAACCGCAGTGACACGCTCTCAGAAGACTGTGAGGAAGACAAGGGAATAAAAGTTTAAATTATATCACAAACTCTTCCCATCAAAAGCAACAGCATATAGTCTTTTCTTCTTCATGTTATTTTGTGCATAGGCGGAATTATTTAAGTATTTCCGTTTGGAAACAAACACGCAGTGCAGCTTAAAGCCCAATTCAACACAATGGAATAAAGGAAAAGCCAGATTCTGAGCTTGGCTTCGCTGACAGATTAGGTGAACAGCTGTTCAAAGTTGGTCCAGGAAGTAAATGTTTTGCTGCGGCCAATGAAGGCAACGTTTGGCTCAAGATGGATATAGCTGGGCTGAGCATGCGGGCAGAATCTTTCAGCTGCATTCCTTTCCACACGACAACTTCACCTTTTCCCAAAAAACACAGAGGGGGGTTCTGTCCACCATTCAGCAATTCATGACAGTAAAACATGTTGAGCAGAAACAGGACGACGGGGGGCACTCTACTGCCCTGCGACCTCTGGGAACCTCCTTTATCATAAAAGAGGAAGGACACGTTGAAAAAAGAGGATGTGAATAAATCCCTCACATATAAGTAAACTACTATAACTAAACTTTATATAATATATACTCAATACATCTTAAAAAACATTATACCAGTATACCCTTACCATATTGTGAAAACAACCATTTCTAAATAAACCCCCTATATATTAATGTTAACCTTCATTTAAAATGATTAGAGATGACAAACAAACAAAAACCCACAATGAGGCTCCAAAAGACTTAACTTCCATCACGTATTAGAACATTAAACTAAATCTAGTCCTTCTACAAATAAGTTACATGACAATGAAGAAACATAGAAGACGAAAAACAGGCAAAATAACACAAAGAGGAAAGAAGAAATTAAGATTAGAATTAGAATTAAGAATTGAACAAAAGGGACAAAACCCCCAGAGGGCACAAAAAAAACTGAGGCACAATTACTGTCTTTGTCAGCAAGTCCAGGGTGAGCGGAGAGAACTGGGTAGTGACAAGATTGTTCCCGTTTTTTCAGCAAAATGACAAAAAAAGAAACCTTTGTGAGTGCGTTGGAGAACCAAAACGAGTTGTCACCATAACTTGACAGCAAGGGAAGAGAGTCCTTTGGTTGGTCCTTCTTTATAGGTCAGTGTGTTGAGAGGCAGCGAGAGACAGAGCTCTCCCAGATGTTAGCAGCGAGACAAAATCTGCTCATGAGGGCTAGTCCAGCCCCCTTTAACACCAGGAAAGTGTATGAAAGAGAGAGAGAGAGAGTCAGAATACCCAGGAAACCAGAGCAGGAAATGATACATTCAGGGAAAAGTTAACCCTTTGTTCGCTGTCCCGGCTTCAACATTTTTCCTCTCGCACATGATATCTGAAGATAATAGCACTAAAATGTCACTTACGTCACTTGTTTCACAAATCGAACAAAGGTTTTACATAAGGGCAAAAAAACATTATACAAAACATGGAAAAATATGGAAAAGACACAAAAATGGAGATTAAAACACCAGGACATAAATGAACAAAGGTCATTCAATATAAATCATCACATGAAACCTGAACTGAGCCGTAAGAGTTTTGTACAGACTTTTACAACACTTTTACACGACGCCCAGATACTGGGAGGTTGAGTCACAAAAACCAGCTCTAATGACAGATGCTAATTTCATCACAATTACAATCAAAAAGATAAGTTTGGGGGCCATCGATTCTCAGCTTTCAAATGTGTTGCATTAACTATACAAATAAAATTGGTAGTCACTTTGTTTAACTCGGTTTAAAATTCATGCAAATGCATTGTACAAGCGGGGTTGACAACTGACTTGATTGATGGAGCTGTTAAATCTGGCATATGAGCCTGAAAAGGAGATTAAATTCATGGATAAAGATGCTTCGATTTTTCCAAATATAATCCTTACTGAGGACAACCAACCTCTCCAGATCCTGGAAAGTCAGACCACTGCACCAAACCCTTGTGGTTTCTGATCGCTGGCTTATGACGATTAGGAAAACTGAGCACAGTTATTAGTTCCACTGTCAATGAGGTCCAACAAGTTCGGAGAGCAGCTGCACCAACCGATGCCATGTAGAGCAACTTTGAGGCCATCGAGTCCATTTGCAAATTGAAGGATCTTGAACCTCAAAAAGATTATCCCCTCTAATGCAAACACTAATTTAGTACACAAAATAAAAAGTCAGTGAATTCATTTATCAGATTCTTATTATAATTATTTAAATGTATCCCTAAATCTTTATATATTGATCAGTATTTGACTCTAAAGTGTCCCCTCACAAGTGAGCAGAGTTCAAAGTCATGTCCAAAAACTCCATAATAATAACATTTGAGAAGCTGTGGTATTATTTTTTTGAAATGCTTTAACTATGTAATTTAACTGATGGACTGATCATTTCATTGGCGTGTTTGAAAAGCCCCCCTTCCCCCAACTCCCCCTCACACAAACACACAGACAGATGGTCTTTTGCGCTGCTCATTCAAACTTATGTTACCCTTAAATATTTGAACTAGACTTCTGTGTCCCTGTAGCAGTGGCATCAGCTCATATCCACACATACTACTGGTTCCTGAAAATGATTACACTCTGATGAATCAGTCACACTAAGAATGAACCTGACAACCCGAACTTGTAGAAAGTAATTTGCCTTTGGAACATTAGTTCTATGCTTTAAACATTGTATAGAATTAAGCTTCCATATAGTATATTTATTTAACATTTCTACAGGATTATAAAAAAGACATCTTGTCATTGTCATAACCAGCCAGATCATTAACAAAGAATACAGAAGCCAACACGCTTTTAAAGCAGCTCGCTCACACAAACTGCTAAACAATGGCCGTTCCATACAGTACGCTCACAGCAATATTACCTTATATTTCCTCATGGTAATGGTTGACTCATTTAATCTCAGTCCTGCTTTGTTTATGAGTCTTTTCAACTGACAAGCCGCTAACCTACAGTTGGAGCCACAAAGAGCATTTCAGGGGGATTACACTGAAGTAGGATTATGGGTTTGATAGCCGGCCCATCGCAACAAGTGGCCAATGGGGTCAGCTATACGAAAAGACAAGACATTCTGCCCAGACATTGTGTTGTCATGGTGAGTGTATGTATGTGTGATAATTAGTTTATCAGCACCAGCGACTGAGCAAATGATGCAAAATACGCAGCATTCACACACTTCAATGAATCATGAATTTTCTTGCAGAAGCGTCTCAAAATTGTGTAAACAAGATGCCGCATCAATCACAAAGGAACAGCTGCAAACTACTAGTTCTCCTAACTGACATGAAATCTCTCCAGCATTCTTTACAGACATACTTACTCCTTTTTTCTTCTCGGCACTTGACACCTCAGCAGCTCTCTGGTACCTGAGAGAGACAGAAACAACACTGACCTCTGGTGACTCAAAACTAAAATAATCCAGAACAAGAATCGTGGCATTTCTTTCTTTCAAGCACCTTGAAGATGTTCATCATTTTTAGATTTTTGTATTTTAGATTTTAGTTTAGCATGCAGCTTTTTAGTTATTGTTTCATTTTCATTTTTTTGTTACATTTCTTAGGGAGTGATATTAAATGACAAATTGAAAAGTATTTTAAACAAGCACCAGTCATGAAATAATAAATCATAAAAATATTGGAGGGTAATTTTCAATACATAACCTATGTATCCATCACCTAACCCAATGTAGTCCTAAAGAGAACTCGTCTTTTCAATGTACTATCTAAACTAACACTGATTGAACTGGAAAATATCATTAACTGCAAGACCAAACATGATATTGTGATCTGAAAATGTATTTAGCGTGTATTTCTTGTACTGTCATTCGTTTTGCGAGTGTAAATTAACCACAAACATTCCTGTTAACCAGGTGTTACTCACTTAGAGAAGCGTTCGGCAAGAGCATTGTTTCTCCCTCGGCCGCTGAGTGACAGCTCCTTCGCTGTGACACGCAAGGACTGCGCCGCCCAGGACTGTCGCTTGAACGGACCGCTTTCCATCTCTGGCAGCTTTCGAAATACCTGAAAAACAAACACAGCCACCATTAACCAAGTTCATTACTCCACCTACTGTAAACTTCAAAATGATTTACCAAACATTTCCAATGCATTTGTTCACCAGTCTTCTTCCCATCTGGTTACCACACAGACAATGCTGCATGGAACAACTATCTTGGCGTTTACAGACTCTGCAAAGGCTCGGCAGACTCGAGGTGTGTTCACATAGAGGAACTATCTGCGGTCTGAGATCACTGATTTGCAAGTTTGTAACATGTTGTTCCATCAGTTTAGCTCGTGCTTTCTCCCACATATGTGATCACACAGTGACGCAAACACACACACACACACACACACACACACGCCCACGTGTTCAAACTTGTACTTCCATTCGTGCTGCATGATCGCAAGATGGAAACACCAGTGTGAGCACATTATCATTATGAGAGGAAAACTCGCCAAGGGCAACATTCTCCAGAGACCAGAGCAAAAGCAACGTCCCACAACTGCAGTGCATAACACACACACACACACACACACACACACACGCACACACAGTGGGTTTTTTTTTAAACTCCACTTGAACAAACCCACACTTAAATAAATGCTACAGACGGATCATAAGCGTCTGGTGCAGTTTGTGTGTTTGCAGAGACGTCCCAATGTCTGACCATGAATCCCCCTTTCTTTGTGCTCAGGGAGTACATTATAACCGTGTGTTCGAATAAACAGTGTTCACAATGGCAAGACCTATTACATCACCACTCACATGCAAAGTTATACTGTTGCAAGTTAGAGTCTGGTGACAAAGTAAAGACTTTGGACTGAACTGAATTTCAACATATAATTGATTTTTCTTCTTTAAAAAAATAAAAATAAAAAAAACCCTGTCAAATGCAGCTACACATCTGACTGTATTACAAACAGTTGGGCCTATCTGTTTAAATAAATACAAAATGCAATTGTATACATCTAATATTATATATAATTATAATTGTAATTATATATAGTTAAATGTAATTACTTTAATTTACTGTCTGGCTAGTGTTTGTTTTTTGGAGATGGGCAAAGGAAAAGATTCACAATGATGAGTCGGAATAGCTCGGACGTTTACTGCTGCTACGGGTTTTGAGGCCTGATGTCAGCTTATCTTCTCTATTGATTAGTTGTATGTCATGCTGTGTATACTTATTGATGAATGGGTATCTGGATTTAAGCACAAAAAAATGAACTCCTCTCTACTTGTCTTTTTGCAAGATATCAAGCCAGCATGCACTGGATAACAGGCGGCCAAGGACACACCCTGAACAGGTCGCCAGTTTGTCGCAGGGACAACACATGTGGACGGAGTCTTTTGCATATCTTCAAACTGTTGAAAGAAGCCAGAGCAACTGAAGAAAAGGAGAACACATGATCTCTCAACAAAAGTTACACGGGTTGTGAACCAAAACTTGACTTCATTCCTAAGTGCACAAAGAGAATAACAGACCTGAACAGGGCTTTCACCTGAAAATCAATGCGGCAGGAAATGCTTGTGATTTGAATAAAAAGTAGGGCGGGGCCATAGCATGCTTTTCCTGTATGTGAAAACAAGAGCTTTGCATTCTGAATTTATGCATATTACCTGGTTTGTAAAGCTAAAGGTTAATAGACTAAATTGTCTTCCAGTATGACCAATCTGTCTATGCAGACCACTCGTATAATTCACCCCCCTCCCAAAACAGTGCATAAATTAAGTTAAAACACAATGTCCATACAGCTGCAAGAACCTTTGCCCGTACAACAGATAGTAGATAAATTTACATTTCCCTATATCTTTAGTTGCGTTTTTTTAATGTAGCTTCTTCCTTGTAGGATTTACAGGTACAGTTTGCACAAAGGACTATTTGCATCACCTCCCCACCTCCTGGCACGTCATTCATTTGAGAGAGAGAGAGAGAGAGAGAGAGAGAGCCTTGAATTAATCAGAGGTGGCAAAATGTCAACAAAGGTGGCTTTGTCTCAGGGGTGAGACAGCAGTCTCCACTGCAAGTTGGAGCCTTAAAACCATGCCAGCCGACCTGCAACATGTGCTTTTGAAATATGACAATCTAATCTTAACACCGGCATTTAGCTTCATCTCCATCGCTTGTTATCAGCGGGAGGCGGATTCTGACCTTTGACCCTCGCTTGAGAACTGAGTTTCATTAACAAGTAACCACAACACACTCAGATACAGTATGACTCATGAGTAAAGGAGGAGCCTGTACTGCTCAAGGCGTGATCGCTATTAGTATTAAAAACAAAAGGCTAAATATGGAAATATTTGAGTCTGACCTGAGGAATCACTGAGGCGATGCATAAAACAGACTTAAGGCTTTGTCAAAGATGTAATGTGAAGATCTTCAGGTGTGTAACACTGTTGTAGACAGAGCTGTGATTAAAACCTAATGATATTATTAGTATATTAGAATACAGTAGTTATATGATATGCCTTATTATGCTGTTGCGAGTAAGTTGGATTTAGACCGAGGACTTAAAATGAAAGCATGAGCCTAAGAAACCGACGCAGCAGCTGGACTGGTTTTGGCATCGAAAGCCTCCTTCGAGAGCAAGACTATGTGCACGTGCGTTCTTATGAAATATATCAATATAAAGCGCCGACGACTTTTCAAATAAAACTAAACACGTATTTTAACAACACATAGCTCGATGTATGTATTTCCACGTCTTTGCTTCTTAGTTGAGTCTTACCTGTGCGAACTTCCGTTGTCACTCTTTCTGTGAACGCTCGAGACACCTGACACTGTCGCTGCCGCCGCTGCGTCATCGCCCGGTGAGGAGGTGGAGGGAGCACAAAGGTGTAATGGGAGTGGAAGAGCCGGGTCATGTGACTGTGTGCACCAATGACCTTCGGTATTACATTACCCCTACCTGGTGCATTTTCGGCCTGTGCGCGCGCGTGTGCGGGTGCACCACCCACCTCTCCCACCCAAATTCCTGAGGACAGGCAGGAGGCGATACTCTGCTCAAGTGAAGAGAAACCACGAGGAAGTGAAGCGAGACAAAGCAAGCTGACGTTCTTCAACAGAGCAGCAGTGGATGTTAGGTGTTATGTACAGTTTGGTTGAACACAGCGCTCTTAGCTGAAATAAAAAAAAAAAAATTCAATTGTTATGTTAAAATAGTAATAACAACAACATTGCCACTACTTATAATAATAAACTTTATTTATCAAATAAACAAAACACCTTGTATTAACAAAATTGATCTCAAAGTGTTTTATAAAAAATAGAAGAGAGAATAAATATTCTTGTAAGAGAGCTTCGATTCAGACATGGACATCTTGCGTTATTCATTGAATGAAAATACTTTTTCACTGTGCATGGGATGTTTGCATCTAATTTGCCTTCTTTATAATGCCAGCTGAGTAGTGTGTGATAAGGGAGCAGTGGCAAGGCATGAACACACAATTCTGTTACACATTCATTTCAGTTACTCAGGCGACACTATTGGGAATAACCCATGTATGACATAATTATCTTATGGATAAAATACAGGATATATAGACTGAACTTCTAATAAGAGATTCTTAATTATTCTCACTTATTGGCAAGCAATCAATCTGTTTTTTTCTTGTTTTTGATCTTGTAACTCAAATAATCAAAAATCTTAAAGGAAACCTTGTTTTTCAGTTGTGTAGCAACTGCATTCTGATGATGTACGTCTCATGATAGATTTATAAATGCAGACCCTACCAAGTGTTTATACAGAGAATAGTGAATGGAGGTGTTTGGGACCACAATGTTACATAATACATGAAACTTATAAGCCTTTATTTCTGTATTTACTAGCGACAGTGCACACACTTATCAACATTTCAGTTTCCATCTTAATGTAGTTAGCTAAATAGCTCTTTTTAATCTGTAGCCCCTGGGTAGGTTTTTACAAATGGGTGGCCTTTTTTAAATTAATTAGAGAGCAGCCATAGGTAACAGCCTGACTGGAAACATTATAAACTGGCATGTGACATGCAAAACCCAGAACATAAGGCCTTTACGGCAGGTGATTAAAACAAACCAGAACATCATTGATTCCCATCTACTGATTGGTTAGTGATATCAGTGACAGGAGGTGCCTGCAGAAAGCCCAAGGATTGTTAAATAAAAATACCACAGGCTGTTCAACCTGCTGCCTTGTCTGGCAAACCATACAAAAGAATCAGCTGCTGCACCAAACTTCAGAGCAGCTTCGTTCCTTGGGCTGTAAGGCCCCTTTATCCATCCTCGACCCTCCACATATAAGTTTATGGGATATTTTCTCATGTAGTGGTATGGGAGTATAAACTGAATTTCATTGTGTGTTGTTGTACAATACTAACATATTAACCTTGGACAACACAACACAATACAATAAACTACACAAATGCATTATAAAAGCAGTAGAACAGATATAAAAACTCATTAATCTCTACAATAAATCTCCTAAACTCAGGCCATATGAGGAGGGGGAGGGGTGTATCATTTGCACTTGTGTTGCACACTGGATTGTATGTATTTATGCATGAATCTGTCCATGTATACGTACTGTATTGTATGTTTTTTTTATGTGGCAGACAAATCTCCATTGGGACAAATGGACTATCTTCAATCTTGAAGATATGTAAATGCAAAAATATATAGAGTCAGTGTAAGACCCTATTTCAAAATTCTACTTCAAGGGCGAAAACTCACATTGTCTTCCATGCTAAGAAGGAAGACATTTATGCATTTTAAGTTTCGGCTAAACACGCATAAAAATAACAGCGCAAAGTACAAATAAACACTGAGACAATTGACGATGACGTCAACACCCTTAAACGGCCGTTTGGGAGGAGCTATCTTCCATTCGAGTTAAAGCATTTTAAGATTAAAAAAAGATCCGCGATAGAAAAAGCGGTCATGTTGTATTGTTGTTGATTTCACCCAAGGGGTACTTCAGACGAACACAAGGGGCGGCGGATCGAGCAGCTAAAACGGCCACAACATGTACGTCCCCCCTTTCTGTCATGTTAGCGTCCACTCCATCCTTTTCATCTGCGTCTTTTCAGTCGTCGTCTGATTCTGCTACAATTGAGACAAGGCCCGCTACGCCACACATTGAAAAACGTAAAATCTCCACAGCGATATAAACATGGACGGAGTAACAGATTTTGGTCGTACTTTCAACCAACGCTCTCTGTTCACGGGGAGCTGGTAGAAGAAGATGAGCCTTTTCTCTTCGCTTGAGGAGGCTTTGCTGCTGCCGTGTGGGGGAGTGGGTTACATCCTGTGGCGTTTCCTGTGTTTGTAAACTAGACGGTCTTGAAAACGTCGGGCGAGTGAAGCTGAAAGGTAGATAAAAAAAATCTCTTCATTTTTCTTCGATGTGCGGTGAATTTTTTACTGTGCATTCGGCATCTATTAAATTTAGAAACAGCAATGCGCGGAGATAGCAGCAATGGGATTTATCTAATATCACAGCGTCAATGTTGGCCATTGCTAGCTTGCTAACAAACGTTAGCTTACTCATCGGGAGGGGGAGGCACTCGTAACGACGGCCATCACGAATGTCTTTATCGCTCAATCTCGTCTTGAACGAGTTGAGCTCGTGTCTTATAGTATTATCGAGGTGGAAAACCCAAATTGCCTCGCTCAGCAAGATACATACTCGCGCAATTCATCTGTATCAAACCGATGACCAGGTGGGCTTAAAAATGTTCGGTAACTAACATTTCAGCGAGACGAGGGCGCCCGCGAGCAGCTAGCTGCTAGATAGCTGATGCTAGCCAGCTTCTTCAACATCAGCAAAACTAACGTTAGCGTTGGGTGGGAATGCAAAGGCCAGAGCAGTCCATGCTGGGAAAAGGGCATTTATTATCAGAGCAAAATTGTGTTATGGTTATGGCGTTTTCCTGCTGGCAATTAGCACAACAGCCAAATAAATCTACGTTATCTATAAGAAGGCCTCGACGTATTTAATTAGCATTAGCCAATGTTAGCGTTACGCTAGCGGGCTACTTTCCTAGCAACGTTAGCTAGCTAAACTACGCCGCTGGCGAAAGCACTTTAGCATTAAACAATATATAGCCATCTGTCTCAATCTAGCGATCGTTAAACGATTTGATTCGGCCCAAGCGTTACGGTCAACCATGGTCACAGTTTTGGCACAATTGGGGAAAAGAACGAACCGAAGCAAAACGTAATGCTAAACCTTGAATAGCTATCATAGATCGTGCAGTGTTTCTTAGAGCTAATGGACGGCCTCCTCCTAACATCCTTGTTAAATCATTTTTTTAAATTGCACATTAATGTAACATTACCAGGTTAGTACGCGTCCTTCTGTATAACATTAGATTTAACCACTCAGTTGCTAAATGTTATCATTTGCATTACACTTCCACAGTAAACTTCCTCTGACTTGCATGAAAACAACAGAATCCGACAAACTCACAGCAGTTCATACATTATAACTGCTCTCTTCGCATTTTTTACTTTTTCATTTCACTATTCTTTGCCGTATTTATTCTCGTGATTTGTCTTTGTCCTACATAAACCATAATTCTAATACACTAAGTACAAATCATATGGAACTATATACACTGAAAACACATTGGAATCAGATAGTTCGTTTTTATATTGATGGTGTGATTAGTTGTTTCATATGATGAAGCAGCATGCCTGGTAGCATTTCTATGTCAGAATAACCATTTTGAGTTTTCGTTTGGTTGACACTGGTTGCTTTAAAATTTCTCCAGGCCATTAACTCTATAACAACTCTGTTTTTGTCTGTTTTTTTTTTAAACATTTTGTGTAATGTTATATAAATAACACATGATGCCTCTTTAAATTGTTGCCGTAAGGTTAATATTTTGCCATGTTAAAATATCTCAGATTTAAGAACATTAGATGTCACATCATGATACTAAAAAAATACATTTAATTTGTCTGGCTGTGCTGTAGAAATTTTCCCTCCAGATTCTTCCCTTTTACAAAATATCTGCACTCCCCTCTTTCTTGTTTCAACTTGTTTTCCCCATGTCATACTAACAAGTACAAATGAACCTACTAACTATACTACTTCAACTTAACCAAGAACATCCAGGTGTGCTTTGTGGTACAATTGTCAGCATACAGTTTACTGTTGTTGTAGTTGTTGTGTTTGGTATCTATATGTGGTTCTGAATCTGAACTGGTTCCAGATTTATAAAAAAAAGAGCAAGGTTTGTTTATGTTCCATGTAATGAAGTGGTCATGTATTCAGCATGAGGAATGTAAAGTCTTTACAACAGAGGACCAGAGCTACCACTTACACACATTGGTGAGCTCCACAAAAACAGAGTAGCGATACAGCAAAATATTCTCACTGTGCAAAAATAATGTCATGCAGTTTGGTGGTTTGTCCTACAAAGGAAGCATTGAGCGTATCATAGTTTAGACTGGACTGCTGATATCCCCAGTAGCAGTCATAATTTGAGAAAATCACCATTCATGTTGACTTTTTACATTTCCCTACACTTCAATGTGATGAACATCAGCTCTGCAGTTTCACATAACTAACAAAATAATGTTATACATTGGTTCTATATATTCTTTCCTGGTTATATATTCTTTCGTTCAGTTGTAGTCCCAACCAAAACTTGGTCATCTAGGGTACTTCTAAAAAAAGAGAAGAAATGTAGCTACACCGTAAATATACAGTAGAATTTATCACACATTGGCCACAGTCGGTAAACAGTTTGTGGTTGTTTTTTTTTTGTAATGGCTATACTGATTAATTTCTATGAACAATAACTAAGCAAAATCTTCCAACATGGGTATTTTTACAAATGAAGACCTTTTGTGTGTTATATTGTTTAAATGCCATTGGGGAAAATTATTATTAATCTAAATTGACTTAATGGAATATGTAGCGAGAAAGACAGCAAGTGATGCTGTTGTCATTTAATGCTTGTCTGTTTCATCCACATCCTCCTTTTCCTCAGTTTTAATGCTAGATGAGTGAGGTGGGTGTGGCTTCCCACCAGCCCGACCATCCTGACTGACGGATCTCTGGATGACCTTGTCCCCACCCCTGTCCCTGCGCTCACATACACCACAGCAATGTCACATCTGCCCAGCAGCTCAGTCCGCGACCATATGAAATGGGTTTGTTTTGAGAAAACCAAAGTAGTTACAAATAACTTTCCTTGCACAGTCTTGTGTCACTCAGGATGTTGTCGTTGATGACTAGCTTGGCGAATGCCATGTGACCGGCATGATTGTTTTAGATGCAGATACTTTCAAATTGCAGACTGTTTTTAGGTATTTGACATAGCTGGTAAATTGTTACTCTTTATTGTTTTTTTTTGCAGGCGGGGCTGCTTGGCTGTGAGGCTGTCCTGTCCAGCATGGCCCTGATGCAGGCCAGTTCCATGGCTGCTCCGCCCAAAAAAATGATGGCTCCACTTGGCCATGGACCACCACAGAGAGAAGGACCTGACCGGGCTCCTCAGAGCCATATGATCCTCCCATCTGGAATGAGCTGTCCGCCCCTGGTTAGGACCCACTTCGGAAATGTAGAGTGAAAATTGGGCTGTTGTATGCTATGTTTTTAATGTTGTGGAGAGTTTAAAGTTGGCCTTTTTGAAATTGAATATTTAATTAATTTATATATATCAATGCATTTGTGTCATAGATGCTTTTAAGGGTAGAAAAACATATAGACAGAATTGCTACAAGGGTATGTGTCCACATATCCCATTGGCCTTATACGACAAATGAAAGTTTATTCAAATTTGTTTCAGATGGACATAAACTTGCCCTAACCGGCACATCCATCAGAAATTATTTAAGTTGTTTTAAACAGTGTTAGTTTTATACAAATCAACATACAAAATTTACAAAACCCATACTATTTTGCACTGATTTTCTTCAGGCGGCAGTGGAGGGAAAACAATCACATAGTTGAGGTTCACATTAATCACTTCATTTTACTCATGTTTAAATATTCTGTTTTTAATTTTAAAGGATATAGATCTGAAATCAGGAAATAATTGACCTTTTCTGGCTCTGTAGCTTATTCGGAAGGAAGGTGAATTCCAAGCTCCCCGCCTGCTGGATGAGAAGGAGATGAGGGCCAATGAGGACATGCAGCAGAAAAAAAAGAACAGGAAATCAGTAACGCCCTGCAAAGTGAGAGAACAAGAAGGAAGGGGAGGGAAGGTCAGTGCCTGTGGTGGCTAAATAGGGAAGGGTCTCTAGTGAAATTTAATTTTACTTAAACAATAATTAAAAAAAAAAAAAATTAATACATACATATATAGATATAATTAGAAAAAAAATAAACAAACTGCACCATCAACTGCTTGCACACATTTGTGTAAAAGCATTTAACTTTATTCAAGTGCGCCTCACTTGGAGCTTTCATGTGTGCACATTTTGTTTGTGTGGGGGTGGGGGGAGGAGTTCAGGGAAGATGTGGAGTGGAGGATCTCTAGAGAGGAAAGAGGGGGAGGGGAGTGAAGCGGAGCACAATAACTGCAGTTGTGTGCATAACGGGGAGCAGTAACATGAGGGCATCAGGCCATTAGAAGAGATTGTGGGGTATTTGTCAATTCAAATGTTAATTACATGTGGTAAAAAAACAAAAACAACTTTTTCTTGTTCATACCAAAGATAATTGGGGTTTTAGAGAAGGAAGCCATTCAAATATTCATGAAAAATAAGTTTGTGTGCAAAGTAGTTAGTGTTCTAAATATCATAGTCCTTACTTTAACTGAAATTTCAAAGGAGTTTAGATTTCATCAAGCTCTGACCAGTTGTGGGTGGGACATTGTGTTTGTGGAAAAATGCACTAAATCTTTTTGTATTATTAGTCCACTCTGAAACTGGCATTTGCTAAAAATGTTGAACCATTCTTCTTGCCGTGCAGGGTACAGGTGGAGATGAAAATGGTCCGTCATCCAAAGTGCAGAAAAACTTTATTTGCGATCACTGTTACGGAGCATTTAGGAGTGGATATCATCTGAAGAGACATATCCTCATTCATACAGGTATGGGCCATACTAGAACACCTTCAGTTTACAGTTGTGCCAAAACAGCTTTTTAATGCCTGATATCATATTATTTGTTGAAAGATGCGCTGAAAGTTTGAGTTGGAATGAATCTTAAGAGTGTGCAGCAACTGTAAGGTTTTGCAATGGCCTGCTTAAAAACCTTGTTTGGTAATAGTTTTTTGCCTCACAGCTAATTGGTGGTATCTGTGGGGACTTTGACTAAAACTGGTGCTCTTCGGTTTAGGGGAGAAGCCGTATGCTTGTGCCGTTTGTGACATGAGGTTTATTCAGCGTTACCACCTGGAGAGACACAGCCTCATTCACACGGGTATGCGTCCTTTAACCGTACCCATATTACATAAATTGGACTACGTCTGTAGTCTGTCACTTGAATCAATGGACAGATACTCAGGGTTCATTTTGTCTGTGGACAGTAATTTCCAACAAAGCCACCCCCCAAAATCTGTTCACCCAAAAATATAAAGCACAATATTTGTCTAGAAACCCCCAACACCAGGACATATGTACAGAAGGCAATGTAATACAGTGCGGTCCAGTAGTCCCGAGTCCACTATTAACAACTGTTGTTTCAAAATGTATGCTAAAATTATTATTTATTTATTTATTTTTTGGATGTTCATTATTTGTTTTAATCATAGCTCACATTTTGACTGGTATTAGTTGTAGAAATGCTTAGAGTATTTAAGAATCCATTATTTTAGAGCATTGCAGAGACGTAGGAGGCACATTCCTCCTTTTCTCCAGAATGCTAAGTAGGGTTGAGCTCTGTCTGTGGAGGGAGAAATTAAGTCTCTCTTGTGACAGTCATAAACTCTTATTGCAAATTCAAACTTTGATTGGTCTGTAAAAACAACTTTCTTATTGTTTTCAACTGTGATACTTTGACTTTGTTTGGCTTGACTTGTTTTATTAAGTAGTTTTAATTAGTTAAGTAGGAGGTTCTTTGTTCATATGAATTTGTGGTGTTTGTGGAAGTGCTGTTGGGTCATGCAGAAATGTCAGCTGGAAATGCTGGTCTGCACATGGTGTGGTCACTTTAAATATTAACTACACACAGGCTGATAACGCTGCAAGTTCTCCCATTTTGCAGTTACTGCATGCTCTGCACACCTACAACACTTAGAATGCACTATTGGACAATGCTAGATCACAGCTGGTTATGGTCACAACACAACAGACCACATCTGACCACCCACACTGTAACCATTCAACAAGCACTTCTGTTGAAGCATACTAGCTGCTCTTTTCTTCAAGTCTGCCGTCTTGGTTTGGATGATTCGACTTTGGAGACTACACCATGCCGTCCCTTTCAGTGTAGAAAATGTATTTACCATTTCCACTCAAGAGAACCATTTGCCTCCACAATAACTGCTTTCAAAACAAAACATTCAAACAATGTTAACAGACAGATGTCACAGTTGAAACTCAATGTAAAAGCACTAGAAGTAGTGACACATAGGCGATCATATTCATTTAGTCAACAATCAAAAATAATTCTCACTATGTAATAATAATTGTACAGCTGTTTAAATATCCTGAATTTTGTGAATTTCCTTTGTGCATTTCTTGGATTAAAAAAGCCTGAGGGCTATTGCACAAAAGCAGAATTTAGATGGCCAGGATAAATGACTAAGCTGGGTTCAACATATCCGAGTGAGAGCAGCCTGGCTTAATCTGTTGCACAAACAAGGATGAACAGCAGCCAGGTAATTCAAGCCAGGTGCAACTAATCTTGGAGAGTACGCGGCTTCCTCAACTAGACCTCGAGATTGATCACTGATTCATTGATGCGATCCCAAATTCACCATGACGACGACGACGATGACACATTCAGCGTACTTTTCACAAACTGAGCATAAGAGGATGGAGGCATAAGAGGAGGTCAAGCTCCTCCGTACAAAGAAGTACTGTGGCTTTATGAAGCACACAACGTCTTGAACGCTTTAATCTGGTGCTCAAATACTATATGAAACAACTTTGACATGTACGATGGCTGGCGAACTCTCATTTTACAACAGCAACCCCAGACATAAAATCATGGTCACAGTGTAAATAATGACAGCAGGCTACTCCGCTGGATGGTAATATGTAACAAGCAGTGGTATAACTGTAAGGAGCACCCAACCTATATCCTGATTTTAGCCTGGTCTGGAGCAGGCTAGCTCCACAGGATAAATCTCCATGGTGTAACGTATTCTTTCGTGCAACCAGGTCATGGATAACTTCAGCCAGGATGACTGGGAAATCCCAGCTTAATCCCATAGCTAGGTTTTGTGCAATAGCCCTCTGATATGCAACACAATAACAACAAATAGTTCTGTAAACAAGACTTTTTGATAGTGGATTTGAAAGTGGACTCAAACTTGTGGACCCCAGAGTATGTCTGTATGTGAAAGCCTCAAAACACAGGCCACAAAACATGCAAGATTATAATATTTGCTTTATTCATTTTTGTACGTAATTATTACCGTCAGTGGAAATAACTGCATGGACATCAAAGGGCTATGTTCTTAATTGTTTCATATAAAATGAAAATTGAGGGCATAAAATCATCTCTGCATAGTGTTAATATTTGCGTTGCACCCTTTCACACAAAATTCTCTGTTTTTCATTATTTAAGAAGTATGCACTGTGGGTAAGTCAACCTAATCGTTTTTTCCACGTCAGTGACTACTGCCCTATTATTCACCAAAGGAAATGCACTAAAACTATACAAGTAAATTAATATTGACCAAATCTACACAACTCACATAGCATAATGTATAAATACATTTGTATATGTGTAATTTTATTCCAACATCCTAGTAGCTTGAGTAAGCAGTTGCTCTTTGTGTCAAAACTGCATCTGTTTTTCTGTTTTCCACGTAATAAAGTTTGTGATTTTTCCCTTTCCACATTTTAATAGGCTGACTAGCTAATAATTGTATGCTCTGTGTGTGTAGGGGTGAAGCCGTACGCTTGTTCCATGTGTGACATGAGGTTTTTCCAGCGTTACCACCTGGAGAGACACAGACTCACTCATACGGGTATGCGTCCATTTACCGTACCCAGTTTAAGTTCAGAAACGTATTTAATCGGGTAGTATCATTGAGATCAGTATTTCTTATGCAAGAGAGGCATGAGAACCAAAACATACAGTCTGAACAATCATACGATCACATGACATATAAACAAACATGCAGTCCCATGGGGCAGAAAAATCTTTAGTAAAAATCCAACTGTGATGTTCTTAAATGCAACAGAATGTTTAAAGTCGAGCTGAAATGGCGTTTCGAGAGAGCTAGCTTCCGTTTGGTGGCTTATTTCTGAGTGAAACACTGTAGGCAGGTGGATATGACGATGGGAGGAATATGTCATGATCGTTCAAAAGATTAACTCACTTCCTTCTCCAGCTCTGTGCCTCATAGTCATAGTTCATAGTTAGTGCATAGAGTCATAGTTGCAGATCGAATGATGTACGGCTCTCGTGATACTATTGGTTGAAATTTTTATTATACTAGCTGATGTCAGCACGTGTCATATTTTATTTTTCAGTAAAAATAAAAAAATACTCTGATATAAAAAAAATATATAAATATATTTTTCTTTTGTATTTTCTTTGGCATGTATAGTTAAATAGGTCCATAATATGACTATATACTATAATATGACTTTCTTAATTTCAGCTCAACTTTAAACAGTTCTGTAGTATTACATTTTGCATACCATAAAATATTATTCATTACTCCCACATTAAAGGAAAAATGAAAATATCAGTAGTACACTGAAATATAAGCAAAATAGTAACGGTATCTCTGAAATACCATAGAAATAGTAAGACACGTACAGTATAATACAATCTAATATAAAAGCCCTGCAATAAATCCTGCTGTTAAAAGACAAAATATAGAAATCCTTTTGCAGTTCCTTACAATAACAGTTGAATAACTACAGGTTTGGATCATCCAGTACACAGACTGGGTGATTATTGATTATGTCCAATAATAGGCCATTCATAATGTCATTACTGTGTGCATAGATATAAGTAAAAACCTGACACAAACTAAATAGCTCCTGTGGACCCCTCAAAGTGTATTTACCCTCTTGTACCATCGCTGCTCAACAGTATTTACAAAGTTATATTCTTTGTTATTTTTTATTCTCTGATCTTGTTAGCGGTGCTTTAGCGGTTCTGAAGAAGCTAGCTGTTTGCTTTCATACATTGTGTACATAGCAGTGTCCATTAGTTTTACACATTTTGTATATACTGTCATGTAGTAACTGAGCTACAGTATATGCTCGATTTCATTATAAACGGGTGTGTCCATCACGGTGAAGATGTTTCAAGGAAGTAACCTGTTGCCATTGCCACACTATAAGAAATGGGGGGATTGATCACGATGTATAATTTTCAGGATAGTATCTCACTCAGGTGTTTGGCAAATATTGGTATGCATGGCTATAAAGTTAAAATTTCCTAATGAATTATTGATTATTTCATGCTAATGTTTTACAGTGGGCATCAGTTTGTATTAATACTCTCCTGCCTCAACCATTGATGTTGAAGTATTATTAACTGAGGCCATGGTATACTATGGGAATAGTCCTTTGATGTCCACACCTATTTCACACACAGATTAATGGCTGTACAACTCATGTGTCTTAGCTGTATTTGCCTGTCTTCATAAATTGATATTTTGATTGTATAGTTGCTTATACAGATGCTTCTGCTCTAAGTCTATGGCGGAGATCAAATTGGATGCGTTTTGAAAGTTGAGGCAGATCATCCCTTTTGGAGTGCTAGAAAACAAGCACACTTGTAACACAAAGCGACACACACTGCTGCACCACAATACATTTAATTAATGCGTGCTACATAGATGCTAAACCAATTTCAACTTGCAATAGACATGCTCACCACAATTCTCAAACATGCCATCACCCGTGATGTGAATTGTGGAAAAGTGTTTTGATGTTTCTGCTTCAGCTAGCCAGTGTGATGACTCTTTGCTATCTTGCTGCTGACTCGTATGTCTCGTTTTAAACTTGCGTGGCTTTTATGAAAATGCTCTCCACAACAGAAGCCTTTCACAAATTAGAATTAAAACAACTGCCCCCGCCCCCTCGCATGAAGCTTGATTAGAATGTATAATGTCTGCCAGGTCCTAGAAATGTAATGCCTGTGAATGATGCTTCCCTTTGATGCTTAAGGAACGTCTTAGCTAATATGTTGATACTTTGTGTATGTAGGGGTGAAGCCGTACGCTTGCTCCATGTGTGACATGAGGTTCTTCCAACGTTACCATCTGGCAAGACACAGCCTCACACATACTGGTATGCGTCCACTTACCCTCGCTCATTAGTTGGTGTTGGTGTTTTAGAAGTGCTTAACTTTTCAAGCAGTGCAAACAGATTTAGTCTTAAAAAAAATCTAATATTCACATTCAGAAACAAGATGTATCCAGACATGTACTAGAATTGTAAAATATGAAACTTACCATTTTTAGCTCTTGATGTAAATCCATGCATACAAAGTTGGGCACCTGACTGTACACAACTTCAGCTTTTCCCTTGCAGAATGCTCTAATATGTTCATTGCAATACAGCACAGTAATTTCTTCAATACGCCAAACTTCTAAAGACCCAACTCATGGTCACAATACACATAACCATTAACTGCAAAACAAGCAAATCTTCATGTGTAGAAGCAATAGTAGAGTACAGACGCTTCTGCTCTAAGTTTATGGCTGAGATCATATTGGATGCTTTTTGAAAGTTGAGGCAGATCATCCCTTTTGGAGTGCTAGAAAACAAGCACACTTGTAACACAAAGCAACACACACTGCTGCACCACCATACATTTAATTAATGCGTGCTACATAGATGCTAAACCAATTTCAACTTGCAATAGACATGCTCACCACAATTCTCAAACTTGTAGTCACTCGTAATGTGAATTGTGGAAAAGTGTTTTGATGTTTCTGCTTCAGCTGGCCAGTGTGATAACTCTTTGCTATCTTGTTGGTGACTCGTATGTCTCGTCTTAAACTTGCGTGGCTTTTATGCTGATGCTGCTTTGTTTTATGATGTACTCCAGATTATTTGAAAATGCTCTCCACAACAGAAGCCTTTCGCAAATTAGAATTAAAACAACTGCCCCCGCCCCCTCGCATGAAGCTTGATTAGAATGTATAATGTCTGCCAGGTCCTAGAAATGTAATGCCTGTGAATGATGCTTCCCTTTGGTGCTTAAGGAACGTCTTAGCTAATATGTTGATACTTTGTGTATGTAGGGGTGAAGCCGTACGCTTGCTCCATGTGTGACATGAGGTTCTTCCAACGTTACCATCTGGCAAGACACAGCCTCACACATACTGGTATGCGTCCACTTACCCTCGCTCATTAGTTGGTGTTGGTGTTTTAGAAGTGCTTAACTTTTCAAGCAGTGCAAACAGATTTAGTCTTAAACAAAAATCTAATATTCACATTCAGAAACAAGATGTATCCAGACATGTACTAGAATTGTAAAATATGAATAGAATTATAATAATATAAAACTTACCATTTATAGCTTTTGATGTAAATACATGCATACAAAGTTGGGCACCTGACTGTACACAACTTCAGCTTTTCCCTTGCAGAATGCTCTAATTTGTTCATTACAGTACAGCACAGTCATTTCTTCAATACGCCAAACTTCTAAAGACCCAACTCATGGTCACAATACACATAACCATTAACTGCAAAACAAGCAAATCTTCATGTGTAGAAGCAATAGTAGAGTCATTCTAAGGGAAGAGGTGATGGTTATGTGTTGAAACTGTTTTCTGTTTCTAGCCTATATTTACATACTTTTCATCTGTGTAGGGGTGAAGCCATACGCTTGCTCCATGTGTGACATGAGATTTTTCCAACGCTACCACTTGGCAAGACACAGCCTCACTCACACGGGTATGGGTTTGCCCCTCTTTGCTACATTAGTGCCCATATACCCAGTTTACTGAAGTTTTTCTGTCCTTTGTTTAGAGAATAATTATAATCAGATTTTTAAAGTATTCACAAACATCAAGCTGTTTTATGTGTTGGGGCATGCTGCAGGAGTGCGTTTCAGTTTTTGCTTTAAAGTTAACTCCATTAGTACTTTTGCTACAGTTAGGCTGGACGTTAATTCAGCATAATTTATCCTTCAATGGAGTGATTTAATCATAAATCAGGATACACAATTACATTGTCTAACTATCAGCCACACACTAACTCAAAGTTCTCAGAAAATGTGATCAAACTCGGTTAAATCCAAAATATTTCCTTAATCTGATTACTCTAATTGTGGATGCATGTAAACGGTGTATAGCTGGAACTATTAATAGAATTTCAGTTGAAACTTTTGTTTCTATTAATTTTGTACTAAAATTCTTACAATTTACAATTTAGATTACTTTTCATTTACACAAGTAGGCTTTACCATGTGGTTATTTCATATAGATTATATATTTATTGAACTACCAGAAAACATGCTGTATCGATATATATTTACTGTCCAGACATGAAATGACCTTTAATGTGATACAAGATTTTGGCCATATTGCACAGCCTTATGCCGCAGTGCCTGTAAATTACATCTCGATTGGTTTTTGTTTTATATTTGCAACGTATGTCGGCATTGAAAAGCTGCACTGAGTTAAGCAAAGTGACGTTTTCATTGAGGTCCCCATTTCATGCATGTTGACAGATTAGAAGTCATTAGCCGAATGCTTTTAGTAGTCATACTGGTGCAATGGTTTTCGCATGTCTGGATACATTATATAAGTGAGTGTGTCCTGTTCGGTTTATTGTGTTGTTTTTACAAACTATTTTGCTCTGTGTGTGCAGGGGTGAAGCCATATGCTTGCTCCATGTGTGACATGAGATTTTTCCAGAGATACCACCTGGCAAGACACACTCTCACCCATACGGGTATAAGTTTTTATTTATCCCTCTCACTTAACAGTATACGGGGTGGTAGAATATTTGCCCTTGTGTGTAGGCACACAATTACAATTTTCTTTCACCTACCTGTGGGGGAAAAACAAAAAAAGTAATTCTTGATGATCAAGTTTAAGCTTTAAACACCAATAAATGTTTTCATTGTATTTGCAAACTGCTTTTAGGCTTGACATGACACATTTTCTGCTTGTTTGTTGGCAAATAAATAAATAAGATGTTGAAAGAATGCTGACTAGCGCATGTGAGATGACATAATTTGTGTACATGGTTCATGAGAACACATTTCTAAAGTTTGGTACTGTATGCGTTTAGGGGTGAAGCCATACGCTTGCTCCATGTGTGACATGAGGTTCTTCCAGCGTTACCATTTGGCAAGACACAGCCTCACTCATACTGGTATGCTTGAATTACTTGTTCCCCTTTCACTATGGAAACCTTTCCTATAAACATCCTTCACATGATTTCTTTTCATTGATAAGTCCCTCTATATACAATACCATAATTATGCCATTGTTGCTAAATTAATTTCCCCTTCTCAAAAAATGTACAATAGAAGTATTAGGCTTTGTTGGAAAACTGTCCATGGAAAAAGTGACTCTGTCAGTTATCTTGTTTTGTGATAAACACTATAAAAGTACCATTGCATGTCTATTATTGAGTACTATGTTACATATCCAATGATGAGCACATTACACCAAAAAGCATTTATATGCAGGCATCAATTATATCATTTTATCAGGAAAATTCAAGAATGTTTGGCCTGATTAAATAGTGAAATGGTGGTATCTTGAACATGGGGTAACTTGAAAAAGCTTCAACCTGAAATTAAAATGGGTTTGTCACCACCATCAGTGGTTCAGGATGACTGAATATTACTCAAGCTGGTCGAAACTGCAACGCGTAAGCCCGGTTTCTCCCTAGTTCGTGATGCGCTTTAATTCTTGATGTCTGCAGTTTCTTTTTTGTGTAATGTCTCTGACAATGGTATCTGTAATGAAGCATGCAATATTAGAGGCAGCCTCAAAGTATTATGTCTTTTTAAAATCCTTGTGTTCATGAGCTACACCAGTGCGTTGAAATGTATCTAACCTTCTTGTGCTCTGTTTAGGAGTGAAGCCGTATGCATGTACCATGTGTGACATGCGGTTTATACAACGTTACCAACTGGAGAGACACAGTCTTACTCATACGGGTATGTCCTCATTTTTTCAAACCTTGACCCTCCTTTTCCTTGACTTTGGTCATGCATGTGCACCACATGTTTACATGGCTGCTTCAAACTCGAGTTTGAGTGTATTGCTTTCTGTCACTATGTTGCCTCTTGCTATTGTTTCATGCAGCATCTACTTGGAGCTTCAAGGCCCAAATGCACTGAGAGCGTTAAATGACGTGCCTCATTTGACGCACGTAAACTGATGCTCATGGCGCAAAACAGGCAACAGATTTGAAATGCCAACAGCACAGGACCAGCAGTACTTTGGGAAAATGTTGCTATTTAGGCCACAGAGATCCCATACCACTTTTTTAATTGACATGAATGAAAGTTTCATTAAGTTTATCACATAATCCTCTAAATAGAAAAGTTGTTTAGACATTACAAAAACACTCAGTCCACCTGCTGTTGAACAGTGCTGTTACAGAGTGAAGCTTCTCTTAGCCCATAGACTCTTTTAATCTTTGATTGAGTACTGACATCCTGCAGTCCTGCAGAGAGCACACAAACCAGATTATCAAGTTTCTATTATTATTAAGTGGTGACAGCTGATGTGTCCTTCTGCTGACAACATTTGTCATTTTAACCAGGAAAAGTGAGCATACCAGTATTTATCAATAAGTAATGCCCTCTGGGGAAAACCTCAGCTTTTTCCCTTTCCGCTCTCTCCAAACCGGTATTGCGGTTGCAGAAAAAAAGATTTCTGGGTCAAAATTGAGACGAGGTCAGAGCAGAGGCGTCAAAGCAGTTTGGCACACCTTTTTAACATGATTGGTGCGTGTTTGGCCATTTAAAACAATAGTTTACTTAAAATTGCTCACGTTGGATGCTTTCAGTGTGTTTGGGCTTTAATCAGAACCTGCATAATACATCTTCCCATACTTTGTTTATGAAATGACATGATGACCATGAAGCAAAAATGGCAACACTCGTGGGTCTGTAGTTTTATTCAGCTATTTTGCTTTAAACCGTTAATTGTGATTAGCTTTTAGATGTATGCAAGCCAAAACTAATCGATTACCGAGAAGTTTCCTCTTCAGACTTTTTTGTATTTGAATCAGCTCTGCAGTTACTAGAAATTCTACTTGAACACAATATTATTTTACACAATACAATTATATTTTCTCTGTTTTGATACATATACACTTAAAAAGAAGTCTAAGTAAGGAGGTAGGAAAAAGTAAACACAATATTAATACACATTTCAGCTGCATTAGGAAAAAAGATTATCACCTTTAAAAATGCAAGACCTGTAAAAACCGAGTCTAGGATGGCGTTTACTGTGAATCGGCTGCAGGTGTGTGATCAATTCTAGATTTCTGCATTTGTGCAGCCAAAGATGAACAGGAACCAGATTGGCTGGAGCTCTCATTTTAAATTAATTAATGATTCACAGAGTCCTGGTTTCTGATAAACTTGGAGCTGTCTGCTCACACGTCATTGTCATTTCACATTCAAAATAATGGTAATTTTCCTGTTATGAAAAGTTCAGTATTACATTTGAAGATTGTGCAGAGTTTATTTTTGTGTAAATCACAAGCTAAGCTTTTTGTTTTTTGAGCAGTTTCCATTAATATAAAACAGTTAATCAAGTTAAATGACGAGTTCCTCTGCAAACAAATGTCCTATGTTTTGCATAGTTGTTTACCAACTGCCTAAAATTGTCTAACCTCTGCGATCAGCGCAATACAAAAAAAAATTGTTACTTGCGTTAACAAATCAATCCTGTATGTTGAAATTATGTGAACTCAAGCACCTATTGGCATCTTGTGGAGAAAAAAAACAACAACCCTGATATTGTTAGTTTGAATGTGCCTCCTAGGGATTTTGGTTTCACCTCAATTGTCTGGTCATTTTATAGATTTGTGTAAGTTTGAGGAAAAAAAAGAGTAAATTTTGCTTTCTATGAATATTTTCGTCCCCCCCTCCCCCTTCATTTCCCCCTTCCCCCATTTGGCCTCAGTAGTTACAGTTTAACTTAAATCAAATGTGAAACTATATTTCCAGCCGATTTTAAAAGCATGCTGGAATTTCCAGTGTAAACAAAGCGCTGATAAGTGCAACTAAACTTTACTAAGCAATTAGTAAAGTTTAACGTCGATCATTTTTGGCAGTTGAGTGTTTCATGCTAAAGTTGGTACTTTGTGTGTGTAGGGGTGAAGCCGTACGCTTGCACCATGTGTGACAAGAGGTTTTTTCAGCGCTACCACCTGGCGAGACACAGCCTCACTCATATGGGTATGCGTCAGCCAATCTTAACCCAGTCGTTAGGATGCTGCAACACCTGTATGCTTGATCTAGTCTGATATATCTGTATTTCTCACAAATTATTCAAGTGTAATATCAAATGACATCATCACCTCATGTTGTGTAGGTGGATTTTAGATCCCCTCTGGGATTATAATATCATATTGTACCTTTTTTTTGTTAGTACTTTTAGGGAGTGACATTGGTTATTAACCACCGATATCAATTTAGTCCAGATTGCTAATCTTAAATTATAAAATAGGACAGATTTTATTTATCCTGGTGGAGGACCAAAAATAATTCTCCTGATGCTCTGCGTTTAGGTGTGAAACCTTATGCTTGCACCATGTGTGACATGAAGTTTTTTCAGCGTTACCACCTGGCGAGACACAGCCTCACTCATACGGGTATGGGTCCGTGCACCGTGCCCATGACATTTACTGTTAGAAATCAGTGTGGACATTAAATTTATTTATTAATATATATATATATATATATATATATATATATATATATATATATATATATATATATATATACACACACACACACACACACACCTGCCTGTTACATTTGAGGGAAATGTCAAGATGAAGTTTTAACACGGTTTCCTAGTTGTTCCTAGGCAGTTTCGGTGTAGTTGAGCAGGGTATTTATTCTTTGTTTTTAACTGCAGCACTACAAAATGGATTATAATCAAGAAATGTTAAGTTTTTTTAAGATGAGTGTTTTTGCATGAATTGGCAATTGTGTGGTTAATAACCAATAGCGAATATTTTTTTAATTCCTGAATTTAAAAAAACAATGAAAATTGAGGCAAAGTAATATAATATTGCTACTTTGCATTTAGGTGTGAAACCTTATGCTTGCACCATGTGTGACAAGAGGTTTTTTCAGCGCTACCACCTGGCGAGACACAGCCTCACTCATATGGGTATGCGTCCGCCCACCGTACCCATGTCACTGAGATCAAACTGTAATTACTTCATGTTAGATATAGAGTCAGCCATCTAAGGTAGCATTCTCTTCAATGATTTCATGATCAAGCCTACGCTACATTATGTGTGTAAATGTCTTAATGTATAAAGAAATACAGGACTGCAACATCATCAGCTCATGTGATGTGTAAAGTTGTGGATTTGAGAATTGGTTCATTAAGTTTGATGTAGTCTTTATTGGATTTGGAGGGAAAATGAGAATTAATTTCTTAAAGGACATTTCAAAACAATTGAAAGTGGTTAACAACCCATCAATTCTGAATAGATATTTGAAGTATATTGATTTTGATGGATTGTGAACACAACACAAATACAAAGTCTGTCAATAATACCATAATGCTCTGCGTTTAGGTGTGAAACCTTATGCTTGCACCATGTGTGACATGAGGTTTGTTCAGCGTTACCACCTGGCGAGACACAGCCTCACTCATACGGGTATGCGTCAGTGCACCTGCCCTTTTCACATTTTAAAGGCCATTATTATATAGTCTTTATTGTGCTAATATCAACATTGCAAATAGGCTAAACACGGATGTCTTCTTTTAGAGGTAGCCAAATTAGTAGCTGTTCATAAAACATCTAAGCAAAGTATATGTTACATTTCTGTAACTTTTAACTAGGCTACTTTACATTTACTGGTAATAAAGGATGCCCCTTAGAACATTTTGCACCTCCTTAATGAAAATCAATCCAAAAAAAGCTTTAAAAGCCAGCAATACCAACACATTTGGCCCCAACTTTTAAAACTCTACTGAATATTTGGTCACCACAGTTTTTAGAAATCTTACTTCTTACTTATGATCTTAGCTCTTTATTAGGCAAGAATTTTCATTATTATAGGCAATCACTAGTAGGGAAATGCTCAATTACTTAAAGTAAATGGTGTCCTGACATTTTCTCATTGAAATTTGCTTTTAAAGACAATGGTCAAGCATAATGCATATTAAGTATCACCATGATTAAGTCCTACTTTAGTCAGGCTATTACCATGTGTTACACAAAAATAAAGGCAAGGCACTCTGCTCCCTGACTTTAACTTAAAGTCTTTGGAATACAATTGGAACAATATCAATAACAATCCTTTTGATTGGTGATGTATCAAAATGGTCAGTTGTGTAGTTGTCTTTGTGGGTATCTATAGGTGAAAATGAAAGAAACATCAGACAAATCTTTTTGTTTTTGCATGAATTGGCAAATGTGTGGTTAATAACCAATTGCTTGCGTATTTATTCGTAAGGAATGGAATTTGAGGTAAAGTAATATGATATTGCTACTTTGCATTTAGGTGTGAAACCTTATGCTTGCACCATGTGTGACAAGAGGTTTTTTCAGCGCTACCACCTGGCGAGACACAGCCTCATTCATATGGGTATGCGTCCGCTCACCTTACCCATGTCACTGAGATCAAACTGTAATTACATCATGTTAAAGGGTCATCCATCTCAGGATTATAATTATTCTGTAAAAGTAACATTATTCTTGATCAAGACTATACTGCATTATGTTTGTCAGTACAACACTGAAGCAAGTATCTACATGTAAACGAGTACGGGACTGTGACATCAGCTCATGTGATGTGTTTTAATTGTGGATTTTAAATCTGGTCGACACAGTTTGATTCTTAATTGGATTTGGAGAAAACACAAAAACTAGGACATTTTACATAGTGTGTGGTTAACAACCCATCAATTGTAAACATATGTTTAAAGTACAGCACTGATTGATGGATTGTGAAAACAGAAATTAAAAAACCTGAAAATAATGTATTGATGCTCTGCGTTTAGGTGTGAAACCTTTTGCATGCACCATGTGCGACATGAGGTTTGTTCAGCGTTACCACCTGGCGAGACACAGCCTCACTCATACGGGTATGGGTCCGTGCACCTGCCCTTCTCACATTTTATAGATCACCATCTACTCTTTATAGTGCTGATATGAGCGATGCCTTTCTGTGGTTACAATCATAGATCATGTGTTTCTTTGTAGGTGGCTTAGCTTAATTGCTGTTAGCAAAATATTTAAATTACTAGTATTTATTTCCTCCACTGGAAACCAAGTTAAGTTAATTTGCAAAAAAATTAACGTTGCCCTCCAGAATTGTTGGCAAACCTGCCTAGCTAATTTGCATATTGAGATCTGATCACCAATCGATGACAATTGAGACAAGAAAGTTGAACCTTTATGGTAACCGCACTATTGCTTTACGAGCAGAGAAAACGAGACCTGCCTATACAATCGAGCGTTTCGACATGCAATCCAAAGTACGTTCAGCATGACCCCTATATCTGTGAGATGCTGCTAAAATTTCACACAATCATTAATTGTCATCGTTACTTTGCTTCCAGAAGTCAATAAGCACAACTGAAGAACGCCAAACTAAATGAATCCAGTCATGCATAATCTTTGTTTCTACAGGATTGTGTGAAGAAAAAAAAATCTTTTGTTTAACCTTAAACGTAGAAGGAATATTAATATTGAGTAAGAACAGGTCCTGACTCAAATCCAAAGTGTTGAATTGTTACTGCTAATTATTTGTTAATGTCTTCTGTGGTGTTAATTTAGGCATAACAGATCAAAGGTGAGAGGATGCTGAAATAGTTGTTTTTGCAGTGTCAGGATGTTACTGATGTTTATTCAGACCAAGCACACAGTGATTCAATGTTATGACACACATGTGACAGACGTTGGTGTTTTTTTTGCTATGAAACCAGTTAAACTCATGATCTTGGTTGCATGTCTGAACATTTTCACATATCTTGAAAAAGAAATGCACAATACAAACAAAGAAATGATGAACTATAATGCTGTCAGTATTTTACCTCCCAGTGCTAGTATGAGCTTGAAAGTTGTATTTCTTGCACTTGTGGGTGGTAGGGCTAATACATTGCTCTGTGTGTGTAGGGGTGAAGCCGTATGCTTGTTCCATGTGTGACATGAGGTTTATTCAGCGTAACCACCTGGAGAGACACAGCCTCACTCATACGGGTATGCGTTCCTTTACCGTACCCTTTATTACTGAGAAAGGCTTTGCCGCTTCCAACAGAACAGGCTCACAACAAACTCGAGTTTGGATTGTCAAGTCATTTGATGGGATGTTGAACCAGCCTCAAAAAATACTTGCCCCAGTTTTTTGGGGCCCACTATGTTGCGTAGATCTGGTGCCACGAAAACCCGAAAATTCCACTCTGATGTACACATAATGAGTTGATGACGAGGCCTTTTTTTAGATGATCAATTTTCAGATGCTGAAACTACACTGTTTGTAATTTACTCATATTTACTCCCCCAAACTGTTTGCAAGTGTTGAAAATGTAGTCTGCGAATAAAGATTAGTGAGTGAAAAGATTGCACGCACTTTGTTGGTACGAGGCGCTAAAATTGATTCATTGACTGTATTTGTGTGCTCTTTCAGGAGAGAAGCCATTTGCTTGTGACATGTGTGATATGAGGTTTATCCAGCGCTACCACCTCGAGAGACACAAGCGTGTCCATAGCGGGGAGAAGCCTTACCAGTGTGAACGGTGTCAGCAGGTATGCAGCCCAAACATTATACTCATCTGTTCTTTAAAGTCCTTTTGTGTTGCATTTGTGTTTATAAAATGTGCAATAAGAAGATTGATTTTTTGATGTTTTAAACTAATTTCTTGCCCCCTATAACTATTGAACCCCTTGTACATTTACTTGAATTATTAGAACCAGTATAACTCATGTCCAATTTGTCTGTTTTGAAGAACTTTTCACGGACAGACCGGCTGTTGCGACATCGACGGTTGTGCCAGGGTCGCGGCGTAGCCAAAGTAGAAAACCAGCCATGCTGCGATCCACGCCCATATCCCCAAGAACCCCCACCTGCACCCCCAACCTGGAGTCCCCTGCACCCCCCTCCAGGCCGACTGGCGGTCTGACATTCCACCCCGCCTACATCCACAACGCCGTCAGTGACAGGGTTTCTTCTTCTCGGCGCTGTGCTGAGTGACGCCACACTCGAGCGCAGACTGATCTCGCAGCTCCAGTCTTGGGATTACTAATGACAGAGGGACATTTGTGTTTTTGTTTGTTGACTTTTTACTGTGTTTCCTTTTCTTCCCCATTTTTTTAAAGACAAGACTTTTCTGTGATGAACAGTTGTCCTGTTTTGTACTTAATCTATTTGATTTTTGCAAAAAAAAAAAAAGTTTTTATTGTTGTTCAAATATATCTGCATTTGGTGGTACTCGGGAAGGGCTGTGGGTATTGTTTATCCTGATGTGTTGGCAACAAAATGGGATGAAGTGGTGAGGGAAAGTATACAGCTTCTTTCTGTTTTTTGTTTTTTTATTATTATTTTCCTCCTCCGGTGGCCCATTTTGAATCAATAAGATCATTATTTAGGCCAGAAATAAACTGAACTTCCCTTGCAGGTGAAGCAAGAAAACCACTCTGACAGCTCATGTAGACCAGATGTTGCTTGCCATTGTCTGAGATGGTGCTAAGCATTAAGACATTTACGCTGAAAGCAGCATCTGGTCTTAATATGATTTGTACGACAGGATTTTTCTGAATTTATCAAGAGGGGAGGTACAGTTTTAGTGATGCTTTGTGTAAATAATTGAAACATGCTTATTATTTCACTATGGGACTAGTGTTTTACTTTTTTGTTGTTGGCGCACAAAATGGGCCAAAAACAAACTGATTAGGAATTTGTTGGAATACAGTCTGTTGCCACTCCTTCATTGAAATCATAAGGAGTCACTTTTTGAGTGTTTACTTAAAAAAAAAAAAAAAAAAAAAAAATGGGAAAAAAAGTAATATCGATCACTGCTTCATAACTAAACCCGGACTTCCAAGAAGTGGAGGAAGAGTGCCGCCCTGCAGTTGACTGACTCTGTTAGAAGTGAAGGGCTGGGTCACAGGAGTAGAACCTGTTTAGCCTTTCTCATGTTCTGTGGTAGCGTTTGTGCTGGTCACTCCCAGCAACTCGTCCTCCCACAATTACTGAGAGTCATGCGATCACAAGTTCAGCTGTGTGTGTATATACAGTACATATACACGGAGATCTCCAGTCCATAACAGAAAAGTGTCTCGCCTCGCTCTGTCCATAGATTCTGGTCAAAAATAGCACAGGTTGGCCACTTGAAGTCCCATTATGTTGTTTGTACAGATACTCACATTGAGAGATTAGTTGGGGGGTAAACATAATCTTGTGGCCTTAGTGTGTTTTTTTTTAGTTTTTTTTTTTATTTTCATTTGCCTTTTTCTCAACTGTTTATTATTGTGGGTCATTTGTATTTACGAGACAGCCTTTCATCATCATGGTATGTTTTTTTTTTTTTTTTTTTCTATTAACCTAAAGCTGTCGTGGTTACAGAATGTTGATGGCTTCAGTGGCGCTAAAACAGGCGGTGTTCTGTCGAAAGAGGTTGTCTTTTGATGATCTATAATGAATATTTTGGGTCATTGTTACAGTGCAACACAGTATGTAATCGTTAAGAAGTCCCCGGAGGTTTGACGGCCCTTGTGATGGTCGGTAGTGCTGAAGTGTTTCCCACTGGAGAGCTTTGGCTGGTCACACACACCATAGCAGAGTCAACACTCGCTTGACTCTACTACACACTAACAATTGCCTTTTTTTATCCAAATATTATGTGGTTGGTGTGTAATACTGGGTGTCTGTCATGTCATTGGGTTTAGCCTTAAGTAAGTGCGGATACACAAATAATCATAGTACTAAATGATATTGTAACGACCGGTTTTCTTTTTTTTTTCGTTTGTTTTTATTTTATTTTATGTTTTTGTTTTTTTACCTATGATGAACTTTGATCGTACTGTGTGAAAGTCCTTGACGCTCGGACAGCAGAGAGCCCATTGATCAGGGCCCCTTTGCTGCCCATTGAGAGCGTTTCTCAAACTGAATCCTTTCTGTGGCTGGTGACTCAGTGGTTGCATTGTCCTAACTGTTCTGTTTGAGCTGGAAGAGTCGGTGGATTAGTCTGTTGGCTGAACATGCATGTACATATCAAGACATCACAACTGTTCTTTGAAGCCAGAGTGAGTAACAGACCATGGTTGTTGATTTCAGGGTACAACAGGACTTTCGCTTTTTAAACATTTTCTCTTTTAATTTAAAGCTTCAGATAAGATTCTGTGAATGTGGAGATGGAATCTTTAGAGTGCATTATCAAGTCTTCGGTTTCTAGGATAAAGAGATGTTTGTGTTCGATACAAATAAGAAGCAGATTACTGAGTTAAGTCATGTTTTTACCAAAAGTATTATTGGGAAGATTTATTTTAAATGGTCCGTTGATATCCAGACAATTTCGCGCAATGGTTAGATGTGATGGAATTCAGCTTTACGTGTTCTGATAAAATTAAGTAAAACCCAGTGGCAGCAAAGGGGCCAAGTTTGAGAAATGCATTGATTAATGCTCTGGAAACACTATTCTGAATCTGTGGAAGGGATACTGCTGGTGTGAGCACATACTTAAATGGCTAAAGGGCAATATAGTACATAGATGACATCATTGTTAATACCTTTTTGTCTTTTTGTTGTTTTTAGTATTATATCTCATTGTTAAAATGCAATAGAATCCTTGAGTCTCAGATCATTTGTTTATAAGATTGAGGTTTAATTTTTTCAGACTGATCCGAGGATTTATTTGTCTGAGAATTTCTCATCACATTTTGATGATTGTTTCAAGGACCTTTTTTATTCTGATGAAATTGTAAACACTGGAGTGAAAGGAGAGTGGAAAAAAAAAGACATTTTTTTCCTTCAGACTGTACTAGATTTTAGGTTTTAGACAAAGCCTACTTCTCCTCAACTTGACGCAGAAGGCGGACAGAACAATTTGGATCAGTACAGTTGAGAGCCCAGTATGTTTGGTAATTTTGACATTAGAGGCAGTAGTACCAAATGTTTTCTTTCCTATACGAAGTCCCTGGTATTTGTAGTAAATTATATTGTTAATGGTATTAGATGAACAACAGCATAACACTAGCTATCACAGATTAGTTGTTTTCTTTTATTAGTCTTGCATGCAGAGTTATGGTCCTCAGTTAAGATAGGATCTTGATATTGATTATTTTGTGTAGGAAAATGAGTGCATAAGAATAACTTCCTAAAAAAATGTTACAATGATTATTGTAAAATGGGCTAACTAATATGTACCCTTGTGATCCAATTAGTTTCAACTATATGAAAATCAGAGGAGAGGCTTCTTACTATTATGCTGAAATAAAATAATTTGTAAAGCACACTTTGTATGCGTGTTGGCTGTGTTGATATAATAACACTTGAGCAGGTACTGGTGAGGAGAAATATTGCTTTATTAATAGCTTTTCTAAAACCAGAACATATGTGACCTTTTAATAGGGCAAAAATAAACCTTGGAACAAATGGCACTGGTTAATCCGAACAGGTATTTAATTTGGATTGATATAGTTCAGATAAAATGTGGTTGTATACATTTTATTTAACATGGGTGACCCCCCAAACCCTAACCCAGATATACAGTGAATTCACATTTTATGAATGTTGTAGCCTTATGCTAAAAATCATTTACATTTTTGTAAACAGGGCTGAGTAACATTACATCTTTCATTCCTTCTCATCAGTGTTGGTGAGACAGTATAATGCCATGATTACTCCGATACAGCAGGGGGCGGTGTGTGCCCAACGTTGGTTTTCGATCCTCCAATAAAGAAGAAGAAAAGGAGGAAGAAGAAGAAAAACAAAGAAAGAAAAACAAACTGGACCTCACTTAGCTTTCCAATTGAATAATGTTAGATGATAATACATGTGTAAATGACACGGGTGAGCTCGCTCGTGGAGATGAAAAGGACCCGGCTTCATGTGAATCGCAGGAACCGGGTTTTAAACCCGTACCGGAGCTCAACATGACTCCTGCCTCCAGGTTTCTGCGGGTCGAACTGGAGCTGAACGCCCACCTCCGTCGGCTCACCTTCAGCGACCCCGTCCGCTACATCTACAACCCGCTGGAGTACGCCTGGGACCCCCACCGCTGCTACGTGGAGACGTACTGTCGGGGCGGGCAAAGCGTCCTCTTTCTAGGGATGAATCCAGGACCCTTCGGCATGGCGCAGACCGGGGTGAGACTAAATATGCTCCAGTCCTGTGCCCCCCCTCCCCTGACCATCAGAACCCCCCGAATCCTCAGTCATGTGTGTCAGTTAGTCTGTGATGTGATTTATTGAAACTTTGTTTGGAATTTTGTCCCACTTAAGATCCACATTAATTATTATATACCAGCGATGGATTGTGTGTTAAAACGAATGTGTCATGTCCCTGCAGCGCTTTGCGTGCTATATCACTATATCACATTATCACTATATCACTATATCAAATTATCACTATATCACTATACCACTATATCAAATTATCACTATATGACATTATCACTATACCGCTATATCACATTATCACTACATCACATTATCACAATATCACTATATCACATTATCGCTATATTACATTATCACTATATCACATCACATTAGAACTATATCACATTAGAACTATATCACATTATCACAATATCACTATATAACTATATCACATTATCACTATATGACATTATCACTATATCACTATATCACATTAGAACTATATCACATTATCACTATATCACATTATCACAATATCACTATATAACTATATCACATTATCACTATATCACAATATCACTATGGTATATCATATGCGTCTGCTGAATGACCTAAATGTAAATATCACAATATCACATTATCACTACATCACAATATCACTATATAACTATATCACAATATCTCTATATCACTACATCACAATATCACTATATTACTATATCACAATATCACTTTATCACTATATCACTACATCACAATATCACGATATTACTTGCATGCCCAGTTGGAGCTTTATGTTCCTAGTTTTTCTCATCAGCCATCGTTGTGCTGTTTGCTCACAACAAAGATTTCTGACTTGACCTGTAATTTGCTGCAGTAAATGTGTCTGTGATGTGTTAAATGATCTACATTTCTTGGCACAGGTCCCATTTGGTGAAGTGAGGTCAGTAGTTGATTGGATGAAGATCACAGGGGAGGTCGGCCATCCGCTTGACGAGCATCCAAAGCGTCGGATCACAGGACTCGCCTGCACGCAGAAGGAAGTGAGCGGCGCACGTTTCTGGGGCTTCTTCAGGAAGTTCTGTGGTGAACCAGAACTGTTCTTTCGGCACTGCTTTGTTCACAATCTATGCCCACTCCTCTTCATCGGCGCCAGCGGGAAGAATTTAACGCCCCCCGAGCTGCCCGCGGCTGAACGAGAGGCCCTCCTGGCCCTGTGTGACATTGCACTGTGCCAGGCAGTGGAGGCACTGGGCATCTCCATGGTGATTGGCGTTGGAAGGGTGGCAGAGCAGCGGGCGCGGCGAGCTCTGTCTGCAGCGGGTGTCAATGTGCGGGTCGAGGGCGTCATGCATCCATCGCCCAGGAACCCACTAGCCAATAAAGGCTGGGAGGAAGTAGCCAAAGCCAAGCTTTCAGAACTCGGGGTCTTGTCGTTGCTGAACAACATGTGAATGAATCGACCTTCAGGGACACAAGCCTCATCAGTAGCACCACTCACTTTGACACTGGATCATGCCGTGAGGAGTTTAAGAGACTCGCTGTCATGATCATGAGGTGTGCTGCTAAATAAGCCCACAGCTCTCCCAGCAGCTCAGTCTGCTTCTGAGCAGCTGGTAATACACAGTACTGAGCACAGCACTACATTATACTAATTTTAGTATAAAGTGCTCTGGATGTATTTATAAGACACACAATGACCGCTAAACATGATGATGCATTTTATTTTTAAATGCATGTCTGGAAATTTTCATTCATCTTCAAATGGTACTAATTTACCAAATTGAACAATTGTGAAAACAAGGTCTCACGCCACATCCCTAAAGATGGAGTCCCCATGAAGAACAACACGTACACACTTTACTGTCCCACCGAATGACATTATAAAGAGTTCAGAAATATTCTGTATGACAAAACATTTAGTTAATATGCTTTGAAGTATTGTTCATGCTTTACCACTGTACAAGTAGTCTTTAGTCTTTTGTATTCTTTTTTTTTTAAATGTCTTTTTTATTGTCATTTATATTATATTATATCATAAATATATATGTTTGTTAATGTTTAAACACTGATTTCTCCACAATTTGACTAATTCAGTGTATTTCTAGGAAACATTTTTCATGGAAGCCTGTATGATGAAATTAAAATGGTATATAAAGTACAAGATGTCGTGTTTTATCATGAAATTTGTGAGAGTTCTGTTGCAGCTTCGATCGGAGAGTGAGATGTTTATCTGCAAGTGTCTTATATTGCTCGTGCGTATAATTTATAAAACAATGAAGCAGTAGTTGCAAAAAACAAACACAGATATCATGTCCACCACTTGTCATCAGAGCAACCAATCACAGACGTGTATTCATATATGACCACGTGACCCCCCCCCCCAAAAAAGCACCAAAATCACATCCTGCTTAATGAAAGTGGGTTTCTGCTGAAACTACATTGCCATCAAGTGTTCACAAGTGGGACTACAATTCTTACGCAATCAGACAGTTTGAGAATAAAAGTGAAATGTACAGATCGTTATATGTATTGGTTGCATCCAAATCTCTAAAACATGAAAATAGCTGATGAGACCATAAAAACAATGACAATTAAAACCTGTGAAGCTTCAGTGTTTTACAGCAGCTTCACAGGTTCACTTTGTAAATGAATCACACATCCAAGAGTTTGCATCATGTTCTGCTTTTAATGTCTTTCACTGATTCCAGGACAGCCGGTTCACTGAAGTCATTAAGAGAAATGTTTTCACCCTCTCCTCTGCTGCAATGACCCTGTATCCTATAACTAAATCCCATAACGGGAGTTGAAGTCCATGACACTGCTTTGCCCGGTGATGAGCTGTGTACTCGTGGACTGCATCTCCCATGAGTCCTCCAGCATCACCAACTTTACTTGGGGGCGAACCATGTTTCAGAAGATGTTGTGAAACTCACCAGACAGGTTTGCTCATCACCGTCTACAGATCGATCTACGGCTCTCTCCTTTATTCTCAGCAGATAAGGTAAGAAAACATCAACACCACAAAGTTTGTTTCTTAGATACATAATTAGATAACATCATTAGATAATAATATTCTTAATATTTATTAGATGTATTATTATTATTTGTAGATCCAACGATCAAATGTTCTTAGAAAGCTATTAATACTTAAATATATAGCAAACACAACTACACTTAATAGGACCAATAGCAAAAGGCAAGTTTAATTTGATGTTTGTGTATGAAAAAACCCTGAAAAGCATAATTATGTACTTCATTTTTTAATAATTCGTTGACCTAATTGCACATTTAGCTTGGTGGTTTTGAGAAATTAATTTAAAACATCTTTGTTTCAGTATTGGAATAGAAAGCATAGCTGTTAGTTGGTTAAGGCCGGTCTTTTATGATAAATAACCAATTCCAAAAAGTCTTCCAGTAATGTATACATTCACACACTCAAATAATAACACTATTATGAACTAGGACAGCTTGGGTATATGAGCTTGTGTATAAACATGGTGTTATGACCACGCTGCATTCCTGGTCTGACTCTGCTATCACCTTTCAGCTGTTCTCCTCCAGACTGAAACTGGAGCACATTTCACCGGATCCATGAATGTTTTCTTCCTCAACAGCACAGCCTCCTATTACCATGGATAAACAGTCCACGGTGGTGTTTCGAAATGTGGGGCAACTCTACTTCCCCCAGACCAGAGTGGAGTGCCACTACAGCCTGACCTCTGACCATCGGTGGAGCAGCAGTGACTGGATAGGGATTTTTAAGGTAGATTCACCCACTTTAGACCCATCCCTCTACACTGAGACAGAACCCATGATACAGAAGTCAGTTAGTTCTGTGTGATGGGGATGTACATTTGTATGCTCTGTGTTTGTAATCGTGCCACAGCTGGGCTGTTCTTCGGTGAAGCAGTACTACACATATACATGGGCCCTTGCTCCCGACGGCTACACTGAGGGAACCGATGTTGACTGCTGTGCAGTTTTCCAGGGTGACAATCCACACATTTCAAAACATATGACACAGTTGACAATATAATCCGATGTCTTATATGACAGTAATAATACCCTATATGCTTGACTTGTATACCTCATGCAGCATCCTACCTGCCCCGCCCCAGTGCTGCAGAGTATCAGTTCATATACGTGGATAAGATGGGGAGGGTGTGTGCCCGTAGCCGAACCTTCACCTTCCGTGCTCCCAAGCCGCTGGAAGAGCTGGAGACTCTGAAAGAGGAGGAGGACGAGGAGGATGGAGAGGAGGAGCTGCTGCTAGTCATCCCCCGGGCTCAGCTGCTGCAGGTGGAAATGAAAACATCTTAAGAGCCACTAATGTGTACTGCAAATGAATTACATGAATTTTGTGTTAAAATGTTTAAATGTTGAACAGAGTCGGCTGGAGGAGTGCTTAAAGACACAAGCGGAAACCCAGCAGGCTCTGGATGCGGCCAAAGAGGCGACAGAAAATGAGAAAGAGAACGGCAGAAAAGCAAAGATGGAGTGGGAGCGTGAAAGAGACGCGATGCAGGAGGAGATCTCGGAGCTTAGAGACGACTTGAGACACAACTGTGAGATGCTCAGGAAGATGGAGGGAAAACACAAGGTACAGATGTCTTGGGGCAGCCATCTTATTTTCACCACCCCAAAAATGTAGCATTTGGATTAAGAATACACTGATAATCACTTTTCTTTCTCCACAACATTGAAAGAATGTGAAATATAGTCAGGAAAATCTGACTTCTGAGATGAGCAAACTCGTGGCTGAAAAGGCTGAGAGCCAGTGTCGGATTAAAGACCTGGAGGAGGACGTCATGGTCCTGAATGACAGGAAGAAAGAGGAAAACTGTGACCTGGAAAGGCAAGTGTGAACTTAAAAGGTCTGCCTTGCATATTTATTTCTTCGGGGCCGACAACGAAAACGTTTGTGTCCCACAGGTTGAAGGAGAGAGTGAAGAAAATGTCCAGTCAAATGAAACACGATGAGGAGAAGAGAAAGTGTCTGCAGGTAACCGGTCGGTGTAAAAACACAGCTTGGTCAAAGAGGGGAACAGAGGAGCTCTGAACCACAGCTCCTCTGAACCACAGCTCCTCTGAACCACAGCTCCTCTGAACCACAGCTCCTCTGAAACACAGCTTCTCCGTCACGTCGTCTGTGTGCAGGTGGAGAACGAGGCCGCCCTGCTGGAGGTGCGAGGGCTGCAGGAGCGTCTGGAGGCCAGCGAGCATGTGGCCGAGGGCCTGCGGAGGGAGCTGAGAGAGCTGGGCACCCGGCAGGGCCGCACCAGCACAGAGCTGCACCAAGCCCGGCTGCAGGTGGCCCAGCTCACCCTGCTGCTGTCTGAGGAGAACCTGGTCCTCAGAGAGGAGCGCGCCAACTGGGCTCTAGAGAGGGAGGCTTACAAACACACGGCGGAAGTGAGTGACACAGCAAAGCACATCAAACACCTGTATGTAAACCCGCCTTTGTTCCACTTTTTGGGTTTTTTATTTTTAAACGCAGACAGATGCAAAGAAAGTCCAAGAACTGAGCTTTGAGGTGCAGAGGAAGGAGGAGTGGCTGCAGGAGGAGAGGACGGAGAGGGAGAAGCTGGAAGTGAGGCTCGGGGTAGAGAGAGACTGCAACCGGGTAAGTAACGCAAAGTTCATCCCAGCCACTATTATTCAGCACACAAACACATTCTGCTCTAAGTATAGCTGCTCGTGTGCCACCAATCTGCACCGTCAGCCGCTCAGGTTACAGTTTGGAAGCCGGAGAACGACGTCAGAGTTCGGCATAGCGTTACTGACGTGAGGGCACAAATAGAAAAGCTTCCATGAACAGCAAGTAAACATTTCTCCTCACTGACATGCAGATCAACAGCAGGGGGAGAGGAGGAGCCAGGTCAGATGTGTTGGTGTTGTTCAGATGGTGGTCTGAGTATGATGTTGCTGCCCCCTGTAGGTGCTAATGAGTGATACTAGGCGAGAGCTACAACAGCTGAAGGCCAGTTTGAGGAAAGCCCAGAAAGAGAGAGAGGAGCAACAGTTGGACAAACAGGCAAGAACGTTTTTGTTTATTCCATGCCTTTTTTTTTTTAAAGCACCCAATGTAATTTGTAATGTAAGGCACACTGACTCCAGGTTGACTTGTCAAATAAATAAGGTTTCAGTCACTCAAGTTTTCGGTTTTCAGGCTCATTAGAGTTAGAAAGTAAGTGCTGTACTTATTTACTATGAGACGGTAGTTTTACTTTCCCAAAGTACTTCCATTTAATACTACTTTACACTACTACTACTACTCTTTTTTTCAGAGGAAAGCATTGTACTTTTTCCTCCACTACATGTATTTGATGACTTAAAAGGAATAGTGTGTAGGAGAAGAAACAGCTGTTATGTTTTCATTTGTGTAAAATGACCATAAACTAGGAATAGTTGTGTTGTGTTAGCTTAGAATGAGCTTTTCATATCTGCACAGGGAGCAGGTACTCTTCCATGAACCCAGCACGTTTCCTACAGTAGCCCAGAACAGACCAAAACCTGGTCTACACAGGGCCTACCTCATATTTAGGTCAGCTTGAATTTGGTGGGACAAATCCACCTGAATCCACCTTCAAGCTGTCAATCTGCAACCTCACCGCTAGGTGGCATTAAATCCTACAGACTCGTCCTTTAAGTTACTAAGAATTAGATTAATACAAACAACATGAACAAATAGATTATGATGCTTTATTATGGGTTAAGTTAGGACTTAAAAGTGATGTTCACGTTAATAATATTTTATTATTGTGAAACAACATACTGCTTAATGAATAATTTTGCTACTTGCTGTTTTTTTAGGCACTTTTTACTTGTAACCGAGTATTCCTACATTGTGTTTTACTGTTTGACTTAAGTAAAATATCCAAGGACATCCATGATTACAGTCAACATGTAGCACAATTATTACTAAAAGTGTGTTGATCCTCAATTACTAAAAGAAACAATTTCATAAACTCAACAGAAAATACAACAATATTGTAGCTGTTTGCATTGAAAGTCACTCAAATTTACTTTTCAATTCTTATGTCTTGTCTTCTTCCCCAAATCTTCCTCAAATCTGTGGGTGTGAAATTGGACACTGGCAGGACCTGGTGAGCTGCATCCGTCAGTTAGAGCTGAGGTTGAGGATTGAAACTAACTCAAATGGGGGATTTCCCATCTGTGAGTAATGAAGTCTCTTTGTACGCAGCACTGCTTGTTTCACTGCACTGTAATGAGTGCCAAAGCAAAGACTGTGACTGCTTTTAACCAGCTCCTGGATCTTCCTCTGAGGATGACAAGGATGCTTCCTCAGCTTACCCCAGATCAGTCTGTTCATCTCTTGCCCCCTCCGCTCACCTGGACCAGCCCAACAGAGCTGAGCTCCTTGCTGCTGAGACACACGTCCAAAGCAAAGAAGACACACAGGTGTGCCATCCGATCACACAAGCCAAACAAAGTCCCACAGCAGCTGCTTCAGAGCTGACAGACGCAGAGAGAGGGCAAATATTTGACTCTTCTATTGTTGAACATCATGGTTTAACGCCAGTAGGAAGAAGTAACAACAACAAGGAGATTATGATGTATATGATTATGATTATGAGTATGATTATGATTATGATTATATAGGTCTTAACTGGGTCAGGTTAGGCCACAGCCATGTAACTATTTATTGAGTGAGGGGGATGGATGAATGGATGAATAGTCTGTACAATAAACAAATCAATACAATACCATGAACACCATAACTAAGAATAATAAACAAAAAAAGTGAATCTACATTATTAATGGAGTGCTGCAGGGATGAGGTATTTTTCGAGGCCAACACAAGAAGTTTGCTTTGCGCTGGTACATTGAGTACAAGCTACAAGTAGAAGTATTTTTCCATTGGACTGGAATATTGCAGAAAAGTAGATCTGTTGCAACACTATGACTTTTGAAAGGAACAAAACGTCCAAATCTCTTCAGCTTGTGTTAACCACAGACACAAGCTTAGACATCAGACCAAACACCCGTCAGATAACCCGTTGACTTCTGAGTTTTAGGACTCGTTCCTGCAGCTCTCCATGCATCAACATTTTAAAGAAGGAAGTTTCTACATCAGAATCCAGATTAAAGCAAACAAATACCAGATGACAAAATATGTAACCCCTGTCTCTTCTAAATTTAAACAGTTACTGGTTCTGACTTTATCTCACAGGTGAGTATATCACACAGAAACCAAATATCATGATGTGTTAAGTCACATTCAATGAGGATACAAGGCATGCAGACATAACAAGGATATAAACTAAGTCCTGGTCTCATAATTGACCTTCAAACTGGAGATTTATTGGTTACAGAGAAGCAAAATTGACTAGTTTGTAACTCTTATCTGTTAATGCTGTCACTCAAATGAGGTCAGTTATGAGCTTTCTTTTCTGTGAGTAATTACGCCTCGTTGAAATCCACAGTGACATTGTAATGACTGTCATTGTAATTAATTGTCAGCACTTCATTTTAAAATCTGATTGAGATTATTTTTAACATCTATGTGATATATATTTAGATGCTCGTACAATGAATTCAGTGTTTTATAGATGTATTTAAAAGATAGTGATCCATGTGATTTGGGGTTTATATATTGAGATAAATCTTCAGTCGGCGTCCATCTCTGCTCTCTCAGGATTTGACAAGTCAGCACGTTGAAGCCCGAGCTGGTGAACGGAAGCAGCTGATGCTACCAGAACTCATCGACCCCATCCTGAGGTGACAATCCTGGCATTCCACCAGCCACACAGTACACACCCTCCATGACTGGAAGCGCCTCTCCTAAAATATGACATGATGACTTGATTCACACTCTCCTCCCAGGCAGACCGGCTGCTTGTTTTAGATAAGCTGTGGTTCCACTTGCTAGTCATTTTCTTTTCTAGTGGGAAGAGTCATAGAGAGCACTGCAGGGTAACAATAAAAGTGTAAATAATACAGTAATAGCACCGTAATAAGGGCAAAAATAGCAGCAAATTGTCATGTAAAACTATGGATCCTCCTTCTCTCTGCAGCGAGCTGGCCGACTCCCCCATGTGGTAACAAAGAAGAAGATGGACGCCTAGTTTGTTGTGTGCTTGTTTACCACTGAGATGCAAGTCAACGGGCCAGAAGAAAACCTTTATGATTATTCTAGTGCAGCGCTTTGATTTTGAGTGTTTTTAAAGGCAACACATAGAAAATATGTTGCAACTGTTTTAAGAAAAGCTTGGATTCACTAGCCTATCTTTTTTCAACCTCTGCATGTGAATCCTGAAACCGTGTCCAAAGTGTGTGTGTGTGTGTGTGTGTGTGTGTGTGTGTGTGTGTGTGTGTGTGTATCGTCAGCGACAGGTTGGAAAAACATGAAAGTTAATTTGTTTATACAGTTGTTTTATTGATCTGAGCTTTTGTTGGTGAGATGACGTATAAAATATGATAATAAACACATGATGGCGCTGTATTGATTTTGTTTGCATCTTTCCGTGTAAACGTGCGTCACGTAAGGCAAAAAAGATGAGGCTGAAAGGTCTGAGAACAAAACGCACCTTTATCAAAATACAAGAAATACAACAACAAATAACAAATA
Source organism: Chelidonichthys spinosus (assembly GCA_029853015.1). Lineage (NCBI taxonomy): Eukaryota > Metazoa > Chordata > Actinopteri > Perciformes > Triglidae > Chelidonichthys > Chelidonichthys spinosus. The sequence goes on from CM056822.1 coordinate 16,916,485, forward strand.
AGCAAACAACAAGCAACAAATAAGCAAAAATCAAAATGTAAAAAAAAAAAAAAAAGAACAGATGAGCCCAGTCTTAGATTTTCCTGTGTGTGTATCTGGGCTATTTTAGTAGAAGTCCAATTAGAAGCAAAACTCACGAGGCGTCTGAATCCCTGAACATGAAGAGAAGGTATTTGCATAATGTACAGATTGTGTTTATAAAAAGACATCAGTTAAAAAACAACAACAAAATGCATCAGAGATAAGTTGGTTCCAGCTTCAAGTCATTTGAGATCCTGACATTTCCTCTGTCACACAAAGTCCATATATTTCACATCAATTACCTTCATAGATTTTTTTTTTTACTACCTAATAGTTTGTTTTTGTCCAAATGCAATGAAATATCTTTGGTATATAGTTTTTTCTTACTCACATGCTTACATAGAGAGCTGAGGCCCTTGTGACGACCTCTTCCATGGCTTATCTATTGCACCAGCTCAAATTCCAAGAAAGAAACACGTTAAATAGAAAGAAAAACAAAAAGTAAAAACAGGAAAACATTTTATTATGAAATGTTGTAATTGTGTAATATTTAAATACTAAACAGCATAGTATGTAGAATTGGCGGACAGTGTGCAAAATATTGAGTGTTTGCATGTGTGCGTGTGTGTGTGCGTGTGTGTGTGTGTGTGTGTGTATGTGTGTGTGTGTGCGCGTGTGTCTGTGTGTCTGTACGTGTATGTGACAGATGAACACTGAAGATAACTTAGCTTTTAACCTCAGTTTAGGTTGTTTTCATCCTAAAATGTCACAAAGGACAATTAGCAGTCATCAAACATCATGGCGTCAGTGTTGATTATGTCATGCTTTAAATCAACGTCTGTATACTTGATGGCTTCCCCTCTGATGCTAGAGCTTTCTAACTCGTCTACCTCACTGTTGCCGTGTTGCCACCACCATGAAGGATCTGCTCTCTGCTTATATTCTCTACATGAGAGACTGAATGTCTCGGATGCTCTGATAGCAGAAACACGCAGCCCTTTCCTCCAGATTTCATACATTAACTATCAAACATACCACAAGTATGTTGCGGCTGCCCTGCAATGCCATAACGGACATCATGCTGACGGAGAATCCTTTCCCTTAACAACTGTTAAGGAGTTCAGTAAGACTCACATCGTCTTTCATCACACGGATAATGACAATTTTATACATCTTGCGTAAAAAAAATGAGAAAGAAAAAAGAAGCTGTATAGTCTCAATGAAAAACGAATTGTAAGTATGTATTTTACAAAATCCATGTATTGCATCACTCATTAGATACAGCAAACATAAACACACATCTTGGGCAGAGCGGCCCCCCAATGTAACGCTTTGGTTTTGTTGTTCATCATGTCGGACGGTTGCAGCCAGTTAATCGATCGGTCAGCTTGTATCGCCGTCTGATGTCTTTGAGTGAGTGAACTTTTTGTTTTTTTGCTACAAAAGCTATTTTATGTGCACTTATAAGATATTAATTGGACTTCTGCATGAATTCTCACTGGATTACGGCAATAATGACAGTAATATCACATCTGTACATCACTCTGTGTATTGGTAAACGCTCTCAGCTCTCTCTCTCTCACACACACACACACACACACACACACACACACACACACACACACACACACACACACACACACACACACACACACACACACACACACACACACACACACACACACACACACACACACACACACACACACACACACCTGAGGTTTTCTGTGAAGTAAACTGCTTTTAAGGGTTATGTCCATTTGGATGATTGAAAATGAGAATGTGATAGCTTAGAAAGGGCCTGCACATCATGGTTTTGGTGAAAGAAGATGTTTGCATTGAAGAGATGAAGGATATGTCAGAGCATTTGTGTGAAAATCCTGCATTGACAGGTGAGAAGTGGCCCTGACAGAATCAACCTGAGGTTGTGTGATGACATTAAATAATCTACCCTGCAGATTCTTTAGTCTAAAGTGTTGTTTGTTTTATTGATTGTACATGTTTTTGGTCGTGAGGTGGAGATACGCCGCACCAGAGCTGAAATGACTTTCAGATGTTTGACCCGTCAGGGGTTTTCATACCACGTGCTTGTCACATTATGAGTTTGAGTCCTGCTCATGACCTGCTCTCTCTTTGCTATATTGCTCTCGTTACTATATTTGCAATTGCTTCTCACCCTGTCCAACAACACAGAAACGCATACAATTAAAGACAAGCTTAAAAAAAAAAGTCCAGACACATGTGAGCAGGACTGAGTGAAAAATATACACAAAAAAAAGCAACACAGAGTCCCACACAGGCATAAAGACAGGACAGAAATGTGTACATGTTTAGAAAAACCATACGATACAAAAATAAGTTGCATATCTCTGAACCGTCATAAAAGGAATTCTCAGAAGACATTTTCGGTAAATTGACACCACATAGAGTTCTATTGTTGCAATGCATTTTTACTATCAATTTTATATAAAGCATAGCCCTTATAGATAGCGGAGGAGTGCATTTTCTTGTGTTCACCACCACCCATTCCTCTTTGGGTGGACCAAACACTTTTGAAATATCTTTTAGACAGTCTCATTTTGGCACAGTGATTTTTTTTCATGGTGACATTTAGTGCTTTTGCTTCTCCCACACCTTGCTTCCTATACTGACTTTGACACTTTTTCCTTTCAGTCAGTCATGTACAGTATCTGTAAATATGTGCTGTATGCAACACCATTGCTGTATAAGAGCCTAATTCTGAGGTTTCCGGGAGGAGATATTTCTGGGCAAGGGCTCAGTGATCTGAAGGAGGAAGCAGCTTCATCGTGTGTCCCTCACTGTGTTTTCCCAGTCACGCCTTTCTTATGCACGCCCGCCGCCGCCGCCGCCGCCGCCGCTGCCTCCCCGTCACTCTCAGCCCCTCGCTCTTTCTCCTCGTCCCAGTAGTCGTCCTCTTCCTCGTCCTCTTCCTCCTCCACGGCTGACTCGTCCGCTGCCTTCTCCTCTTGTTTGATGGGCTGCGTGGCGGGGGGAGCGGCCGCGGCACTGTCCCCTGAGTCACTACTGTCCTCGAAGGCCTCGGGGTTCTCCAGCATCTCCCTGATCAGTGGAGGCATGGGGCCTGGGATCTCTGTCTTCAGTGTGATGGCTCGTTCTGCACCTATGGGTGCAAACACACACACACACACACACACACACACACACAGTTTAATAATTGCTTTATTATTTTTAAGTAGTCATCTCTTAAATGAGGCTGAGGGAAGACAGTAGTGCCGACTTGAGTGAAGCCACTGATATTAAAACAGTGTCTTCACTCAAGTATTGTTTTACCAGCACTTTGCCTTAAAAATGACAAATTCTTATCTTAATCTGACTGAGGAAAACAAAAACACAAACATGACCAGACATTCTATGGCAACTTGCAGTGCTGCACAGTTGTTGATCTTCTAATCTGTGGTATTGGGAAAAAAAACACCTGCAGCTGACCTTTGGTGCTGATTCCTCGGAGGTCTGTGACTTTCATCAGCATGCGGGGAAACATGTGAGGCTTGTTTGGGCGTCTACGGCGGGTGTAGATCTTCAGAGCCTCCAGTAGCGGCTCCTGCAGCTTGTCTACCTTCTGTGGCTCCTCCAGGTCCATACGGTCTGAAACCATGAGAGACGCAAACACGCTTAACGAGGCAAATAAATGGAAGAAGAGCCGGAGAAAATGAGAATTGCAAACCAATGAGACAAAAACAATTTTAAAGGCTATAAGCTAAGGCTAGTAGGCAGAGTGTTACCTCCACAGATGAGGCAGATGGCACTGAGGAGGCCTGTCTCCGTGTCGTCCATCTCCAGAGGCAGCAGCTGACCAGCAAAGGCAAACACCAGGTCTGTGAGCGGGCCAAAGCCAGCGTTATGCATCTGGGTCCTGTTCAGGGTCAGGCCATCTGAGAAGGTCATTGTGTCCTGTTCTGGGGTGTAGCGGGTACATATCCTCAGCATCTAAGGAGGGGAAGAAAGTGGGTTGGTTAGCAAACTGAGGAAAAAAATGTGATCCCAGACAAAAAAAAAAGGTAATGGCATTTGTTCTGGATCACTGACAGGTTAAGCAGCGTGACAAATGAGGAAGCATTAGGGAGGTGGAAGAAATGGAAGGGGAGTTGGTTAACAAGGAGGAGTAATAGGAGCATGTGGTTGGTACCAGGATGTCCAGACATGCAGATTTGAGGAGGGTGATCTGGTCAGCGATGGTGAGCGTGGTGAAGCCTGGTAGCCGCTTGGCAAACTCCACAATCTTTATAATACACTTAGTGGACAGCTCACTGAACTTATCCCATAGGCCCAAGTCCAGCTGGACTCTGTGGTCAGCACTCGAATTCTGAGAGAGAGAGAGAGAGAGAGAGAGAGAGAGAGAGAGAGAGAGAGAGAAAGAGACTTTTGTGGCTGTGCAGATTCCGTACAGTGTTTGTCCTTCTAGCGAAGCGGTGAGCTAATGCCTGAGTGGGGATGTGACTATGCATTTAAAAAAAAAAAAACTCACTGTGGTGTATTTTCCTAGTTGGCACAGGGATGGAAAGGTTTCTTGGTGAGCTTTGCTGACTTTGTTAACCAGCTCCTCCAGTTCTCCACTCAGCTCATAGTTCTCTGGCAGCACCACCTCCTCCTTTACATCCTTCTTCTTCTTGTTCCTGTCGTTACGCACCGCTACAGGGAAACACAGGCACAAAGGGACACGCTTTAAAGACCACTTCCCACCCCTATCAGCTCGTTCTGGACAGTCGATAGTAAAGCATTCTCTTCTAACCTTCTTTGGACATGCCGACCTCGAAGCACTTCTGCAGCCGACAGTACTGGCAGCGGTTGCGGGTCACTTTGTTGATCTGGCAGTTCTTGTCTCGGTGGCAGGTGTACACCATATTCTTTTGAATACTGCGCCGAAAGAAACCCTGAAACCAACAAAAGAAAATGTCATGCACTGCTTCGTGACAGGAAACGATGCTTTCATTAAGTTCTCTGAAAGTGTCAATCCGTTGGTTAACCCACTGCTTATACCTCAATAAATATCAGACAGAATGCCATGATTTATTTATATACAGATCTCCACATGATTCACAGACAATGCACTCTAATCTTTGGTGACCATCTGACCTTTCACCTTGTGTCATCATCAAGGCAAACGTCTCAAAAAGTAATAATATTACCCTCATCCCCAGCTGTTTTGAGCTAAATGGCAAATGTTAGCATGCTAACATGCTAAACTATGTTTGGGAACATGGTTAGCATTACATCAGCATGTTGGAATTGTCTTTGTTAGCATTACACTATCCAACTGTATAAATCAGCTCCAGTGATGTACACAGTAAATCACTATAACACAGTAATAAAATATAAATAATTATGATGGGGTCTTTCTGCACAATGAGCACTTTTACTTTCGACACTTTCAGTATATTTTAATGCCAATACTTAAGATTTGATTAAGATTTAGTATGCAGGATGTTTATTTGCTGTGTTGCTACTTTTATTTTAGTAAAAGGTTGGAGTACTTCTTCTACAACTGACTGCTGTCTCACATAGAACTGCCTTCTTAAACAGCTTCTTTCTTAACTGTGAACATCCATTTATTGGTCTCTGAAAATAAACTACAAGCACACAAAACCTCCATTGAATGTTCTTCAAATGTCTACTTTGTCATTTCGTTTTAAGCTCTAAATCGACACTTTAAAAACAGCTTTACTCATTTAGATGCTGTAACAATTTAACAGTTTGGTGGTCACTTGCAGCACAATGTTTGGCCCTGTTACATCAATAATGTGCAGTACTGGTAAGGATACACTAGAGGGCAGCTTAACAACAACAACACACGTTCCAGCTATGCAGAGCTGACATCTGTAATGCTCTAGTTGAGCATCAGGCTCTTCAGTGGACATCAGCTGTTTAAGTCATACACGCCCTGTAAACTCTTCACGTGTCTCTGGCTTTATTTACCTTGCAGCCCTCACACGAGCTCACTCCATAGTGATAACCAGATGACTTGTCCTGGCACACAAAGCATGGCTTGTAGACACGGGGAGGAGGAGGTGGAGAAGGAGAGCTGGGCACCATCTCCTCGGAGCTGGTGCTCTGGGTCTCCACCGCTGCAGAGAGGGAACAAAAGAGAAACTTTTAGCGTATCAGAACATCTTGTTTACGTAGGTTCTTCAAGCCTTTTGAAAACCGTGATGAAAGCTAATACACGGACTGATTAAGAGAGCATAGTCAACAAACAACCCCGAACCCTGTGCGGGACACCCCTTGGAGCCAGAAGGCAAGCTCAAAGGCAGACATTTTTAAGAGAAAAGGAGGGGGCTGCTGATTGACAGGGACTTAAAAGAGACACAATTAGCTGATGGCCAGATGGCCCTGCTGATAAAATGCTGATTGGCAGCTGAGATTTGATTGGCTTCTCCGTTTACTGGGGAGTGGGGGAGCAGAATACCTCTGTTGACTTTTTGACTGACATCTGAATTTTTGCATCTGTGTGTGTGTGTGTGTGTGTGTGTTTGTGTGTTTGCATGCACATGTGCAAGCTCACATTTTTATGTGAAAGGCTGTCCAACCAGACCTGCCTATATACCTCATGCCCCATGTGAACAAACAGAGGCGGGATGTTTATGAGACTCGGCCGTCTCCCTCTGCTCGCTGTCTCGCTAAAGAAAACTGTATAACGCCATTTGCCGGCCACAGTCACAAGTCATTCAACTGCTGCTAATGAAAACGGTTAAAACAAACGATGTAAAGCAGACCCAGGGACGGACGTCCAGCCGATCAAAACCCGGGTTTATCCTTACACTTGACACATAAAAAGAGTGAAACACGCCTGGTACACATTTGAAGGTGGTGACTCAAGAACAACCAGATTCCTTCGAACATGCATTTCAACTTTCACCTTCAGTCACCCCAACTTCACCTCCCTCTGCCCAGTTCCACCCCCACTCCCTTGTTTCCTGGCCCTAAATTCCTCAGTCCAGGCTGGACAGGGTTTAATAGTTGCCCAGGCTCATAAGCGGCCCTATAAAGGTTGTGTCTGGGATGGGAAGGAGGCCCCCGGCCAGGCTGACGGCCTCTTTATTGGGATCCAGTCACCTTGGGCAGCCATTCACATCAACAGCTCCATCCTTGGATCCCTTCCTTGTAAAAATAAAGAATCTGGGGTCAAAACCCCCAAAGTCACAGCCCTTCCAGTCACCTTCAATGGACAGCACAGGACTGAACCAAACGTGGCCCCCACCCCATCACAGCAACCCCAACCTGAACCCCCAGCCTGTCATTAACAAGAGTGGTAAGGTTTCAAAAAACATTGAGGCAAAGGCACAAAAGAATAATCCAATAAAAACAGACAGGGTAAAATGAAAGGAGGAAGAAAGGCAGAGAGAGAGTTGAGTCCGAGGACAGAAACTTCCCAGTGGCCGAGAGGTTAAATAAAATCTTGACCATTTAACTTTGACCTTGACTGAAGAAGGCCATTACTAACTACACGGCCAGCAGCCTGCTTCAAAGTTCAGCAATGTGTTCAAATATGACACAATGTTCAATTAATCACAACTGACTGTTTCTAAGCAATATGTACAGCTGTTGTGCTGCAGCTCATCAAACAATAAATCACTATTATCTGATAGAGATATGTTTTAAGAAAGTGAAAGTAAAGAAAGACACTTTTCACTTTTTGTTTCTTTTTGTTTCTATTAAAGTCCCAGACTGGGCTACAATATTAATGTCACTTTTTTAACTTAAATTGTTTGTTCTATTTCCCACATTCAAACTATAGTGAACAACTGCCAGTCTGACTGTGGTGTCTGTTTTCAGGTGGCTGCAAACTGAACCCCTTTGTGATGCGTATATTTAAATTTTTCTCTATTTAATATGTTTTAGACATGTAAAGTAGATCCTTTCCACCTACAAGTAAGAATATCGTATTTTGTTGTTATAACAAATAAAATATAAAAAAAAAATAAAATCCATAAGAAACAACTGGAAATACAATCAGTAAAGATGCGTTAAAATAAAAAAGAAAAGAGCATTCAAGGACTCATGTTTGTGTAATCCAAGGCTTCAGGCTTTCTGCTTTTCTTTGTTAGTTAATTGAATATATTTGAGCCTATTTCATAAACCTTTCCAGAAAACGCTGTTATTAACGTGTGGTGTTCTCCAACACTGGGTGACTTGAAATAATTCAAAGTATGCAGCAGAAAGTATTGTGTTTCACACTGGTTTATGAGTCAACAAAGCGCCGCCTGTTAAGCTGGAGGTTATTCTAGCATGTATTCAGTTGGGTGGCGGGCGTCAGAGTCCAGGTGTGGGAGGTGGAGCTGAATGAGTGGCACTGTAACCTGATCACTGTTTTCTGTTTATATAGTAACACTGACAATGTAAAAGTGGCCCTGAGAGAACAAGTGGGAAAATAGCTCCCATTGAAACGGAGAAGCTCCATCTGGCGCCAGCAGAGAGGTAGTGACTGACACTGTCTGAGGGTGGGGGAGAGTGGGGGGAGAGTGGGTGAGGAGGGACGAGACTCCCAGAAACATGACGGAGGGAGACAGGGTGAGAGACGCTGGGCTGAAGGCGGTGAGATAGAGGGGGTGGGGGGGCTTTACCTGGTGTGGAGAAAGAAGGAGAGGAGCCCAAAACTGTCAAGCAGCTGTCATCACCCTGAACTGAGCTCAACCTCAGAGGCTTGGCTTGAAAAATTCCTCTCTCTTCTTAACCCACAACTCAACCCTCAGCGTGTGACAACATCAATCAGCACATCTCTATTGGATGCAGAACAGACGAGATGACTCATGTGACTCAGCCTCACCAGCCGGTCGGCTAAATCTCCAAAATATAAACATAACTATTACCGGAAAGAGAGAATGGGAATTAACATTTCCTAACTCGGCCAACTCGTGTTTCTGGGTGTTTCCCACCTTCCTTCTCTCTGCTCAGTGTTTGTTGTCAACACATCACTGTTTAGACAACAGACGTCCCTCTGCAAGCAGACACCTTCATATCAGCTCGGATGCCTTGAGTCTTGAAGTGCAGATAGGACTATTCCAGTCCTGAGGGGTTCATTAGGAAAATCACTTCTGACTCTAATTAGTCAGTTTATTGGAAATCTACATCATCATTTTATCAATAATGACAGTTCTGATGCGTCGTTCTCTCTTAACGGGCGCACGAGAAAGGAGATGCAGTGATTGACAGCTCATGTCGTTGCGGTTGTTTAGGCTCTGCAGCACCACATGGACAACAGTGAGCATGTGGTTTGTTTTACAGCGGTATTAAAGGTGTTTCTTCTTTCCTCCTGGAGTGGCAGTGTGGTCGACACAGTGTGACACGTGGCCTGTAGGGTCTGCAGCCTGGCTCCACCTGCCAACATCACATCTCATTGAACTAGACTTTGGCCTGGGGGGCTTCTCAAGAGCCTCACTGGAGAGGAGTGGAGGATAATGGATAATGTGAAGGACTGTGGCGTTATATATAATAAAAAATATGATTAATTATATAGCAAAATAGAAATGCGTCATATTTCACTCAGACATTTGGAAGGCAAATTCAGTTTTTACATAACCTCTCACCTCGCACAATGTTCAGCAGCACACCGTGGAATGTGCGTGCACATGTGAATATTGTGTGTGTGGGCTACTGCATGGGGCCACAGGTCAGCTGGACTGTGTGTTCACAGGAACAGTGAGGAGGGAGGAGGAGGGAAACAGTGGATTAAATGTCATTCCTTATCAAATAGCTGTAACACATAAAACACCCTTGTAACTTGTAAATTTAATTGTGATTATGGGATAAGGTTTATTTTTTCATTATAAAAACGCACGTGTCATGTTTAGAATGACTGTCCTGTGTTGTAACTCAGGAACAGATAAACAATCGGGGAGAGCCACAACCTCAATGCTGAGCGAGTAATTACCACGACAGCAGGGAGGAGATGGGGGAGATCTCAGTGACAATCCCTTTCATCAGCTGTTCTAAGTTCAATACCAGCGTCCCCTCCCCTCCCCTCTCCTGCCCTACCTCCCTCCACTCAACCCTCAGTAATAACCCTCTTCCCCCCTCTGTCCTCTCCTGCCTTCCTGCCCTGGCAGGAGGAGGAGTCCTTCCTGTCATTGGCGGCGCCTTTTAAAGGAAAGGCTGTGAAAACCAGGCTACTGTCCAGGAGATGGCTCCATAAAAACAGCAGCACCAAACACGTAAAAGAGGAGGCAGAGACACACACACACACACACACACACACACACACACACACACACACACACACACACACACACACACACACACACACACACACACACACACACACACACACAAACAACAAGCACAAAGATGCACACAAATATGCAGAGGCTCACTCACTAAAGCAGAAACCCCAGTCAAACCTGCAGACTCTTAAACAGTTTCAGATGGGCTGTAGAAACTCGGGCCAACAAAAATCTTTGAGAAATACAATTCACAGTCACTTGAGCTTGATCTTGACAATGAAATTCAAGGCAAGGTTCAGGGGAAAAAGTGAAAAACAGCATTGATGTAATATTTTGGGGGGTTTTCACGGTCACAGGGTTCCGCTTTGGCTGCAGACTGTGGGCTGGGGGGTCCGTTTACGGGACATGTTGTTAAATCTAGGTTTGTCCCTCCCATCCTTACACTCTGTCTTTTTTTATAACACCCAATAAACCCAACTCTATTTTTTTAAGCCTTTTTTTGATATTAGTCTCCCGCCACAACACTGCGAGCCAACATGGCTTCTCAAACACATCTTCTGCTACAAATCAGGCAATGTGAAACCGTTTAAAAGCTTTTAGGTCGGAGCGAGTGGTTACCACACATACCACATAACCCCATTGTCTGGGGTTCGATTCCAGCTTTTGGACATTTACTGCGGATCAGTTCCCCCCTCTTTCTATTTTTTCCCTCATTTCTGCCTTGAAGCTGTCATCCACCAAATAAAAGGGGGAACATTTTAGTAGACATATGAGATGGACTAATACTTCTGAGTCATCACAGGCCAAAGTTAATGAAGTGTGCTGGAGACGTTGTCGGAAGCTGCTACGCCCCCATCTGAGACAAGCTAGTACAAGACAAGGACTCACTGAACCTCACAAGGTGGTTTGGGTCCAAGCAGCTCCACCAATCAGCAGCCTGGGATTGTAGCTGCAGTACTGTAATAGCAAAGAAGCTGCTATCATCATCATCATCATCATCCATGATTTATAGTATGTGTGTCATGTGTGCGTTCCCAACAAAATAATCTGTAGGTGTTCAGAGTCAGATGTTGTAACACACGAGTCACAACCTGATTACTGTAAATAACCAGAGTAATGATTGTGTTTGCATGTTGAAATAATCGGACATGACCTTATGTTTGATAATCTTGTTCATGACCTGAGAGATGTGAGGGATTTTATTAATACCACAAGAGAAGGAAAGTGTTTTTTTTCTGCGTTGATGAATTCACTTTAGTGAAATCTTCCGACGTGTTGGGTAGGTTGTAATCTGAAACCTTCTCTTGGCCACGCCACTGTTTGTGTATTAAGAAACTGATGTGCTTTGGCCTTTGTTCACTCTGTGACTTCTCTGGCACACTCTCAGTGCCAAAAACAACAAATGAAATTGCACTATTATGTAGACATAACATTTGCAGTTACAAATGTGTCATTTCAAATCTTGACAATTAATCTCAAACTGTCAATCTATTTATGTCACGTAAAATAACCTGTTTATATGTTGATTTTAAGTCTGTAAGCAAGTGATGCAAAATACATGAAAACGGCTTACTTCATTTCAAAGGTTTACAATCAGAAATGGAAAGCTGCAGGTTTAAGATAGATTGTTAATGTCTTTTCTTACAGGTTACAAGGATCCCTGCTTTCTTTGAACACATCACCCACTGAACTTGAATTTCCGGGTTCAAAGAGGTTGCTTGGAAGTCACAGTGTCATTTCTTTCTCACCCGTGTCGAGAAAATGATAGTTTTAAGGAAAGAAAGGCAGTATTTCATGAAGAAATCTAAACTCATTCCAAGAAATACAACATGCAGACACCCCCCATTTCTTATACATCAGGCACATATCTCTTGTCTACTGGCAGTAAAGCGACCACATAGTTAGCAGCTCTCCTCATGATATGATTGTCAAGGAGCATGATTGAACTAGCTTTGAAGAAGCCATTTAAAAAGAAGAGGGTGTCAGAGAAAAGGAGCTTATCACTGAATAAAGAGGAGAGCGTTTCCCCTCAAGGCCCAAAGGGGGGGGGGGGGGGGGGGGGGGGGGGGTTCCCAGACCCAACTTCATCCCTCCACTTTCTAGGCCTCATCCCTTTTAACTGCTCATGCCCCTACACACCGCCTAATCTCTTAATTGAGCCTTTGTAATTGTAATTGAATCATTAAAAGCTCTTGGTTACACAACAGAAGGTGTGTAAACTGAGCCAAGTGTGAGCAAAGAATACACACACACACACACTACTGCTGGGAACAGGACACACGCACACATTGATGCACAATGTTGGAAGGGGAAGATCAAGTGTAGAAAGTGGAGGGAGGGTATTCAAAAGGGGGAGAAATGTCAGAGAGGAGAAGCACAACACAACGACTCTGGCTTGTCCCAGCTCCCTTTAATGCCTCCTGTTGAAACAAAGGAAGGCAGAGAGGTGCTGAACTGCCTCACATAAAAAAAACACAGGAAAAGATGACCCCCCCCCTCCCCCCGTAACACACACACACACACACACACACACACACACACAGGAGAGAAAGCTTGTGACAAAAAGACACAGAGGCCAAAATGCTCTCAGGAATTTAGAGTCCTGGTGTCCAGCAGTGCACGTTCACTGAAATCAAACTTTTATTCAGTGTCGATGACAAACAATGTCGACCTTCTGTAATGATGGAAAAAGTCTGATGAAATATTAAAGGTGGAGGAGATTGTTATTGAATTCTCACAGAGGTTAATGGCTGAGTCTCAGCGTAATATGGTCTATATTGACTGTTCTTTCGTCTAACTGGAAATATTTAAAATGTGACTTAGAAGTAATGAGTTATAGGATCACCATTCAGAAAGAACTACCAGCAGTTCTAGAACAAAGTATGCAGCGATACCAACCATTTGGTGAATAACACAGAACCTAAATTGTGCAGCATTATTGATTTAACTGGATTGGATAGATTAATGCATCAATTGATCAATTGGTCTTGAAAATTTAAGAAAATAGTGAAAAATGCCTATTGCAATTTTCCAGAATCCATGGTAACATCTTCAAACATCCTGTTTAGTCCAACCAACAATGCAAACAATGTGAATTTCCAATGATTCATTGTCAATTATATATAAAAAAGAGCAAATCCTCACATTGGAGAAGCTGCAGCTGCAAAATGTAGTTTCTGTTTAAAAAATGATGAGGAATCGGTTATCAAATTAGGTAACATTTATTATTCTGTCGATATGCTAATCAATTAATCGACTAATCCTCCCAGTTCTGGGTACAAGCAGTGGGATCTCCAGTCCACCAGCCCAGCCTCATGTTTGAGAGAGATTGGTAGATTAAAATCTCAATAAAGAAATGAAGCCACATTTGCATGCTATTGTCTGTTCATGTAAATAGGTTACTCAGAATCAGAATGGGAAGCCCCCCACAACCCCTGTGGTCAGTGTGTGAAAATCTTTTTTACTTCCTAAAGTTCATGCTAAATCCTAGAGTGCAACCCTCTTAATAAGAAATCAACAGAACTAAACCGAAATATATTATTATATGAAGAGAAGCTCATGAATGAACACTTGTGGACATTTATCTGTCAGACTGGCATCTGGTGAAGCTCCTTAGCGAGTTGAAACAGGCCCTGCTGTGGTGTTTGTCATCCCCACTGCTCATCCGTCATCATTAGTGAGCACTGAGGACCTGACAGTGCTTGATGTCCTGGTATCTAAATAATTACTGAGGAGAAATAGACTCAAGGTGCACAGTGGGGACGTCCCACAGCAGAGAAGAGGTTTTGAAACTGAAGAAATGTGCGTCAGATCGGTGACACATATAAAAAGACTTCAGCAAGTCAGTTTCTAGAGATAGATAGAGTCAATGTTTGCTTTTTCAAGCCACAACGTGTAATGAAACAGTGAGAGAGTGGGTTTGCTTATTGTATTGCCAGATAGAGTGTATTCTTCTCATTTATCTCTGCAGTGTCTGGCTGTGTGACTGCTCCTGTGTGGGTTTTTTTGTTTTGTTTTGTTGTTTTAACTGTATCGTCATACCTGATGCAATCTGTACCTTGTCTGTTCAGGTCTTTAGAGAGGTTTTCCAAAGAATGCCTAGCCTTGTGTTTGGAAACAGGTTGCATGTCAAGTGATTCATATTCTGGCTTTCTCATTCGTAGCCATCTTTTCCTCTGATTGAAGTCCTTCAGTTGCAGAAATGCCAACACAAATCAAAACTACTCACATGTAGCGATTAATCGCACCATACATGTCGTCATTTACCTTTTGTTATCTGTTTCTAAGCAACTGGGGTTCTATATGTATAAGTTAACTGGCCAAATCACAACCATGTGATTGCAAGGCCTTATTTGCCTTCAATCTGTCGGTACTGTTTCTGTTCACATGCTGATGTTTTCTGGACACGTCGCCGGGTCAGGTCCCGAATTGTTTAAAAGAGCTGTCAATCACGTGAAGTCACCCATAAAGAAAACAAACACGATGATGTATAAATATGCACTCCCTGAATCACTCACTCACTCTCACAAAGCACGCTAAGCACATAAACAAACAAAAAGCAGGGTGAGAACGGGTACATAGAATCGAAAGGAATCTGACTCTTCCTGTGGAGAGAGCTCTATGATAACAACACCAGGACTCTGATAAGAACACACACACACACACAGCTGCTCTGTTCCAGTCTGATGGACAGGATGGGGTACTCACACTGAATGCTGCCGGTCCCGGCCCAGGCGAAGGGGTCCAGGCCGGAGAAGTAAGGGGTGGCCTTGCCAAGCATACAGGAGCCTTGTCCGGACACATCAAAGAGGGGCCGCGGGGCCAGCCCCAGAGCCTCCATACAGTCAAACATGTTCCCTCTCAAGTCACAGCGACCACAACTACAGCCTTTTGTTCTGCAGCCGAAGCTGAGAGAAGGTGACTGTAAACAAGCGGGGGAAAGCTTGCTGTGACTGAAAGTAACTCTGCTGGTCCAGGTGTTCCCTATCTCTCTGTATGTCTGGCTCTTGTTGCCCCCTGACTGCCTGTCCGGTCTCCTTCAAACCAAGTCCTCTGGATGGACAAAACCCCCTCTTTCTCACCTTATTTCTGCTCTACAGACGATACTTCTTCTACCCTCTCTGTTCCCAGATCACTTGCATGCCTGCCTGCTTTGACTTGACTGCTCAAACTGATCTCAGCTCCCCTCTCGCCGGCTCTCTGGGCCTCTCACACAGAGCCACAGACTCAGCCAACTATCCGCATGCTCCCTCAGCATTGAACAGGGAGGTGGGGTTGGAGAAGAAGAAGAGGGAGGGACACGGTGCCAGAGAGGGTGTGTACCTGCTTTCTGATTGGTCATGCACCGAGGTTTCTCTCCTTTCCCCCCTTTTCTCCTTCAAGTTGTCCAACTCGCCTCTTCATATTTCATATTCTGCAAATGAAAACAAACACTCCTCACCTTCCCTCCCTCGTCCCTTTCTTCTATCTTTCTCTGTATTCATTCCTGTTTTGTTCCCACAGCAGGGAACATTGCCTCTCTTCCAAACAGTACAGTTACTACCACACTTAGTACAAAACACCCACTTCATGGAGTTTGTTCAGCGTGTATGAAAGGTGCTGAGAGTGACGCAATGGCTAATTTTCCCAGCATTCACTGTAAATGGATGATAAAAGCGGCCACAGGAACACACCTGCTAACACACGCTCAGTTACTGCAATTACCCCCCAAATTAAAAGCATAATGGTGTATTATTGTGTTGGATTACCATTTCCATCAGTGTGGCATTGTGTTCTTACCTTGTGAGTCACGGCTCACTTTAAACCACAATACAAATACAATATGAATTATATTTGGAAAGTCTGTGCTGTTTATGTGTTGCACGCTTGTATTAAGAGTATAGTTCTGGTAATTCCTCACACTAATTGGAATTAATTTATTGTGGAATGCACCATTTGAACACTGTCTGCCAAATTACATTTCTCTTTCCAGGAAAACGTCATTAGGAATTAATGGGAATTTGTATTTTTTTTATCAGATAAAGTGTTACAGAAGAGAGAGGGTGTTGAACATGAATGCAATACAAGACAAGGACTTATTTAAAAAATATACATTCAACATTATTTAGTCTAACGGGGAATCTTTATGAAGGCATATGTAATGTTGGGCTGAAAATGATTACAGTCCGACCTGCTTCAGTACACACATCACTCCATCTTTCTCTTTCTCAACAATCATCCATCCCCATGTCTCTCCATAACTGTTTTATTTATCTCAAAGCTTCCCTTTCTCTTTCCATTTGGTCTTGGCATTTGCGGATATCTAATTCAATTCCTTCAATTGAGTTCAAAAAGGATTCGGTTATCTTCCCTCCCAGAACTTCAGTCACACTGAAGTGGAACTCTGCTGCAGGCAAACCACACTGGCCCAGAGTCTGGATAGTTTGTATACGAGACAGCCTCACCCCCCTCCCTTTCCTTCCCTCGTTCAAGAGGGATGAACTCTGGAAGAAACCCCCACTGGGGCTCTAACACCCCCCTTCTCACACACACACACACACACACACACACACACACACACACACACACACACACACACACACACACACACACACACACTCCCTTCCCAAATTGTCCTGCCTGTGGCTTCGTATACTTCATGCTACCCTGTGCATTACAATTTTATATTTTATTTGTTTTCATCCTGTTGTTTGTTTATTTGTCTCTTAAGCCAGAAATCAAATTCTCTATATTTTTTCATCATGATTGGCAGGATAACGCCATGCACCCAGGGTGCTGTTTTTTCCCTTAACTTTTTTTTATATTCGTTTTGGAGTTTTTACCTGTCTTTCAGCAGCGCGGCCTCGCGGCGCACACAAACACAATGCCACACTGCAGGGAGCGGAGCAGCACAGTATCAGCCTGCTGAGCTCTCTCCACACCTTGAGACAATTACCCTCCACAGCACCATGCCCCCTGTTGCTGCTTTGAGGAAAGGGACACACAAATACAGGGTGAATGTGGAGAAGAAAAGAAAAACACAACTTTCTTTCACTCTTTAACAAGGCATACATTCCCACTATTTTAGTTGGCCAACTTGAGGCTCTCTGCCTTTCTTACACACAGACACACATTTTGTAAGAGGAGCGAGTCACATTACACTATTCACAATCAGGTTCTCTTGGCTATTCATCCTGTCGTCATGTCTGACACAAACATACAGAGCCGAACAATGGCCTCTCTCTCCGTCTCTGTCTCTTTCTCCACCAGCAGCTCGGCCGCAGATATTTGCACAAAGTCTCACTGCGGTCATCAGCGAGCGCACAAATATAGTCACAAAATGTGAGGCAAGGAGTGCGAGACTGCTGGTTTGTGATATTCATGGGTGTTGGAATGTGCAGCCTACGGAGTGGAAGTGTGTGTGTGTGTGTGTGTGTGTGTGTGTGTGTGTGTGTGTGTTCGGACGCACGGACAATTATGTGTGTATGCGCTTAAACAGAGTGCCTGTGATGAAAGACACAAAGAAAAACACACAAGCCTCACTCTGTGCCTTTAGGTTCAAGTTACAAATATCACACACACACACACACACACGCACGTACACACACACAGACACACACACACACACACACACACACACTCTCTCTCTCTCTCTCTCTCTCTCTCTCTCTCTCTCTCACTCACTCAAAACATTACAAAGAACAAGATGTGACTAGTAGAAATTACGAAAGGACATTGTGTCCATTGTGGAAAATTACACTTCTTTTCCTCGTGATCACTTCAGTGACGTGTTTTTCTTCCTTTTCAGAACTAAACAACCATTTTGATGTGGAACGAATTCTGATCCTGATGGTCATAAAAATGTTTTACAAAAATAAGTTTGGAGAAAAATTCACATGGTTTCAGGTTTCATGTATTTACGCCATCTCCAGGGAAACACGGGACAGAAAAGCTGTAACCCAAAAGAGTTCCTTATGTGCTCTCACAGTAATTCCCAGCTCCCTATGCTATTAGGAAAAAGAGGAGAGAACTTACTGTATGATGGAATACAGAGCAGGGAGCTTTTGAAGTAGATATCCACTAATTTCAAGTCCAGGGATGGTTTGAGTTTCATCTCATTAGAGAACAAAGTCCTGTCCTCCATGCACACTGATTAGAACCGGGTTTGAATTAATTGGCAAATCCCACTTAAACCTCTAAAGTAATTTTGTATAATTGTGTTCACTTTGCACTAATGAGAGATAAGTCATTCTTTGTTGCTTCAATTGATGGTAAAGAATGTTAGTTTATGATAGTTTTCCACACTCAGTTTACACAAGGGATGTCTATAGGGTTAATACAATTATACTTTTAATATATAGCTGAGGGGTAAATATGTCAACTCCTTTCCCACATCACGATGAAGATTCAAAAGCAGCCAGTCCCAGCTAGCCGTCGCAGTCAGAAGGTTCAGTCCGTCCTCAGACGAAAAAGTCCCACAAACCGTGGTATTGTGTGTTAAAAGTCGAGGCAGTTTAACCCCTCCGTCGACTCAGCTCAGAACAAAACGTGAACCACAGAGGATTGGAGATAGGAAGGGTCCGTACAGAGCCCGAATATCAAGGTCGTCTTGCTGGGCTTTCCAGATGGTCTCATCCAATATGTTGGTTGTCTGTGGACATTTCTCTCTCGGCAGGTTGGACACGAGTGAGAAACTGATGGTTGGTGGCGTCAGCAGGAGAGTGTGCTGGACGAGACGGCGCTCAGTTTCTGAGTTTTGAAAACCCAGACCAGAGATGAATGGTGTGTCACAATAGCGAATGTTCTGCCCACCAGGAAAAAATACCACTTTTGCAAAGTCCTCACCACTAGCAAACGTTCCTGTTCTGTGGTTGGATAATTCCTGTTAGCTGGATTTAAGCAATGATCTGCTCACTTCCCAATCCTCTTTGTTGGGCCATAACAGCACCAAACCCAACACTGCTGGACTCTGTGTACACAATAAGGTGGTCCAAAAATTGGCGGAGAAGAAAGATGCTGTTTCAAGATGTTAAAATACAAAGTATTGAGAGGCGCTGCTGTTTGTGAGAAGTTTGGAATAAAGAGGTGCTACCAGCCAGTCATTCTCAGAAACCTCTGTAGCTCATTGATATGCTCTTGTCATGGGAAAGTACTGCTTTGACAGGACAAGTAATATTCCATCTAGGCCTGGAATAAAATTGCAAATTAAATTTGATAAAAAATTATATAATAATTCAATTTCTGGGGCTAACGCTAGGAATCACATTATCCGGAACAGTAATTGTTGGACCTGCCGATGTTGATATACATTTACAATTTTTACAAAAGTGCACTATAGGTAAATTAACTTGACTTCAAAACTTAGTAACTGCACCTTTAACATTATGACGGCAACGTTGAAAACAATAATTGACATTTTTACATGTTCATGTATATTATTATTATTATTATTATTATTATTATTATATAGTGTTGTGCACACACACATACAAAGCCTCACGTTTCATGCTCAACATTTAATTACCACACATGCGTCTGGAGGAAAAGGAAAAACAAAGCCGAACATTGAGAGACATTACCGAATTAAACTTTTAACTGGAGACAGATTTTTGATTATTTAACTAATGTCTCATTACTACAAGCTCGAGAAATCAAATTATGTTTTTATCGGAATCTATTTCTTTCTTGTGACCCACGTCAACTATCACATAAAGCTGACAGCACACAGATAAGATATTCTGCATGTACCTGACAGGTTTGTCCGGACCTCTTGTTTTGTCATTTGTGACCACCTGTATTGTCATCGATCCAAGTTAAATGTAAAGAGATGTAAAGAACTAGATTACCACAAGGACAGCAGGATTTATAAAAACAAACTAATGGGTTTAAGCTGTGGGTATCTAATTATTATGACATTGCAAAGTTTGAGTTGTACAGAGAGTCAAGAAAAAACTTATATATGAAGCAAAGCGAAAATATGACAAAAGCAACTCAAATCATATTATACGTAACTTGAAATTGCTAGCATTACAGGAAATTATCAGTGTGGAGTGCAGGAGCCAAAGTTATAATTTAGTTAGTGATTGTAGACTCAATTAAATAGTAATGTGATGCTGTATAGTCTGACTAATATCATTAAACACAATGAAGATAAGAGCAACATGGGAAAACATACAAGGACAGAAGTTAATTACCTTTTTTTCAGGAAATTGTAGTATATTAGAGGAAATAAAGAAGAATGTCTTCAAATCAACTTCATTTTCAAAATACACAATGTTGTCAGTCTTTGCACAACTCTCTCTGCTCTGAGGTCTCGCTCAGTCTTCTCTGTCACTGTGCAGTGCAATAGCGCCCCCTGTGACTCAATATGGTCCCTATCCAAACACACTGCATTGAAAGTTGAAGTGAGAAAGTCTTCTGTCTAAAAAAGCACCATCCTTCTTTCAGGGAAATGTATAATGCTCCGTTCTAATGGTTAGATTAGAACGATTTAGATTCTATGGAAAGCAGCAAACTACAACAAAGGGCCATGCTTTGTTTGCTATTTTTCCAGGCTTCCCTCTCACCATGCTCTCTGCCTGGTTTACCACATGGAAAAACTCGCTCCTCAATGCATGATTTAAAGCCTGATTACAACCTCAAATTGGCCCTGAAGACAAAACTTGCAGAGAGTGTCCAGTGTTTTACACAAACCCGGGCTGTCGGGACACAGACATCTAGCTCACTATCTTGTCATGTGCAAGCGTGTGGGATCAGGATTTCTTGCCTCCTGATCCAACCTCAGAACAACTTTCATGATAGCATTGAACGTTTTAACACATTCTCTTCAGCAATTATAACAGGATTTAACACTAAATCTGTTTAGTTTTTTATGAAATTCACCAAATGAAAAATCTTTCAGAGCAATACATTCTATTATCGCGATGTATAATGACTCTCCATAGTCGTTTGGTAAGTTGTGTAAATGAATACATTATTTTGATTACTCACACAAAGCAGCCATCTCTTTGGGAAGGTCTGCCCCAAACCGGCCGAAGAGGTGGCTACTGGCCAGCAGGTCAAAGGGGGAGTGGCTCCGCATGGAGTTGAAGGTGAACGGGTACATAGCTCGGGGGAAGCCGGTCATGTGACGCACATGGTGCTCCCTGTTGGTTGCCATCATGAAAAGGTGCTGCTGGTGGTCGGGGTGACTTTTTCTCTGACTTTCTTGTTGTTTCCTCTTCCTGCGTTGTCTTCGTCAGGGGCCTGCGGTGACTTTGAATTGGTCTGCTGCCATTCAGCCCCTCCCAGCTGCTGGCTGCTCTGCCGTCAGGCTGCGGAGAGGTGAGAGGGATGCTGACAAGGGAGGAGGAGAGACCAACAGCCACGTGACCAAGGACTGACTGGGTCTGGACTCTATAGAACTGGAGGGAAGAGAGGGATGAGGGATTAGACACCAGAACTAAAGTCTGACCTTTAGCGCACAGAGGCTTAACAACGCATACAAAAATATCAATAGTGAAAACAAAACCTGAAATATATCAAAACTCCAGATGAGGAATAAAAAGACAAAGTGCAAAAAGAGAGCACTGAAGAAACAGCTCTTATACTTTTTGTCTGTCTTCAAAGTAGTGCAATGATTTCGGGCTACGCCATATGATTTCAATCAGCAGAACTGTATTATAAAAGGTCTCTCTGTTTCCTCTGCCAGCCTGACTCCAGTCAGCCCGCTTGAGAACCGCCAGCCACAACATGGGTACAATTAACCCTTTACGACAACAGACACACATGACCTACTCATTCTCACTGTATCCCACACCGTAAAAACCTTCCTCTGTACCCTCTGTGAAAAACCAAACCCACTGAAGGTCTCCCCTTTTCTGTCAATCAGGACTCGTGTACCGGCTCTCTGACCCCGTCAATAAGATATAAAAGGCCATTACTCTCAGCTACGACTCTCTCATTCCCTTCAGTGATTTCATGAGTGGGTGGAGCCTAACTCTCTGTGGTGGAGCTGTGGTAAATACAGCTCGGCAAAAGAATGTCTTGTTGTTTTGGGCCTGCTTTGGCATGGGAATCAAACACCCGGGGTGGGTGAGAGACAGAGGAAGAGAATTGTGATTTTCCAAATGTCCTTCGGACTGCTAAAAAAGGCATAAACAAAATCAGTAGAAATACAAAGCGGAAAATATATAATTTGTCATTGCTCAACGATAATTAAACATACACACATGCAATTATCCTACTGGGCATGCAAATCAAAGTTTCTCTCCGTATTTCACAGACTTCCAAAATAATAATAATATAATAAAGATATCTCAAAACTTGGACCAATATGTCCCAAACTGCATGTTTGCCCCCCCCCCATTAAGTCTACCCTTAGGCTACTGATAACTGATATAAATGGGGTAGACAAAATATCAGACCAATCATGAGGCATCTATGCAACCATTATTAGAGTAAAATTCTTCTACATCATTATGTTGCAGCAGCTAGTGATCCTCACACACACACACACACACACACACACACACACACGCACATACGGCGCATATTACACATTCACACACAAAGCCACAAAGTCAGTGCAGCGAGTGTTGTTTTTAAAGCCAAATTTCCAATATTGACATATTTTCTGTGACTGCTTGGCTCTGCTACGGTTTTTCCTCACAGCAAGGGCCAGTCCCTGCAACTATTTTCACTAAGAACTTTGCGTTTTCATGATCAAAAAGATGTCAAAACACAGGTTGAACAAAGTGTGTAGTGATTAAAAAAAAGTGATTACACGCATGGTCTGGAATGGTCACAAAACATATGCATGCACATGCCTCTCTAAATGCAGGACACAGACACATACAAGCATGGACATGCAGGCCGCAGAAGTGAACATACACAGATGTTCTGTGACTTTAATCATGTTCATGGGCAAGTAATCAGTGGAGAACACACGGCGTTCACACATGCTGAAGCACCATTGAAAGCTGCAATTGACCTTGAAGAATGAAGGAGTAAATATAGGATGGAGGATCGCTCCAGATGCAGCTTTTGAGTATTTTGACTTTAAGAGAGACTTCAAGTTGACTCTTTAACCAATCCAATTCAAAGACCCGAGATCACCAGTATGAAAGCCAGATGTATAAAACGATTGGGATAAAGAGGGGGGGATGTTGAAAGCTGAGAAGAAAAGAAAAAAAAGATGGAAAATGATAGAGGGAAACAGAGGAAAAGAAAGGGAGGGGAAGAACATAGGAGGGAGTTTCAAACATCTGGCAGGCCATGTGTAAGAAGTGAACAGAGTCCTAGTAATTAGAGCCATACTGGAAACTGGATTAATATGAGAAAGAACGGACTGTGGTAACGCAGCATGGTAGGAGGGAGGAAAAAAAAAATAGTCCGACTGGTTGCAAAAAAGAAACAACATACATAAAAAATAAAGCAAGGGTTTTATTTTCCACAGACATACTATGAAATAATGTGTGCCCACGCCAAGGAATGGTTTCTTTCTCTCTAATGAGTAACACCCCCGCCCCACCCCCTCACTCTCCCTCCAGGGGGAATACACCTTGGGTAGGGCAACAAAAGCTGTGCTGTGTCTCCGGGCCTCAAGGCCTCAATGCTGCTTTTATGAGACCTGGCTGGGTCAGGTCAGACTGGGTCACCTGGTCCTGGTCCCGCTGACACACATATACACCAACACCGACACTTGCACACACAACCGATGGTCCCTTTTCCCAGACTATGGGATTGAAAACAAGTTTTAGTGTTAAACGGGGGTTTCCACCTCCTTGTCTTTTCCAACGAGTGACTACATAAAGTCAACTTTGTCAAACTATCAAACTACACTTTAATAAGCTACCTCAGTGTGTTCACGGCATTGCTGCAGCACATGCATGCTTTTTTTTTTGTAAACATGTTTTAAGTGCTTATTACCAGCATCATCTGGACCTAGTTAGCCTGAGTGTAATTGTGACTAAACTTTATAGTTTTTCCAACCTGAATCAGCTTGAGGTTATAGTTATGAACACACACACACACACACACACACACACACACACACACACACACACACACACACACACACACACACACACACACAGAGGGTCATTACTGAGAGTCTGTCCACACTAAGCTGGTTGTAATTTACATGTGAAAACGACCTGTGTCCAGAGAGTTTCAGGAGCCCACCTCAACAAATTTGCAACATGAAAGCAGCATGATATTATTTCTTTTCGCTCACTTCGACATGTTTAACTAATCAAAACCAACGGCACATTTTGCAATCCCTGCATGCTCGAGTGCCATATGTAGGACTCACAATTCATTTCAATCATTTGTGAAAGGTGACATCGGTTGTGTATCATTTCTCAAGATGATGCTGTAGGTTATTCCCCAACACATGAATAGACTTTCTCCCTTTCCCTCATGAATTGAATGTTAAATCTAGCTATTGTGGTAATAATGCACATGGGTGATGCTGCGGGTAACCCAGAAAAAAATGCCAATGTATGTTGTTTGGGAATAATGGTATTCATATAGTGTTAGTAAAAAAAAAGGTAGTAGTTTCTTCCCAAATTTGGGTTGCCGCTATGGGTGGAAGGCACCTCTAACATTCCCCTTTGCCTATGCCAAGGGCCGGCTCTGCATAAAAACCTCTGTTGTATTTTTGTCGGGAAACAACAAAACTGTTGCAGCCAACATCTGGTCTGGAGTGGGACAGACACGTAACTCTGCGGAGTCTCCGCTGGTTAAATCTCCTCTCTGGCCCCTCCTGTTCTCTGTGATCATATGTGTTCTCATTCAGCTGAACTCAGGCACAGCACACAGATTGGTTTCTAACAAGTTTTACAAGTTGACAGGTATTCTGGCCTTTATTTATTTACTTACTTACTTAACTTTCTGTAAGGAGTGGCAGAACGCTGCCTTTTTACATTCACTGCGACACATAATGAAAAGTTTAACTTTATGATAATGAACGTCTTTGTTAAGGTCTTAAATCAATCTTTGGTATATTGAGAATGTTGGTTAGATTACCAGTTTTTTTTTTGCACATTATAGAAAAAAATGTTTTGTTGGTTTGGAGATAATATGGTGCGGTATTTTGAGGCAAATAGATGGACTGGAGAATTACAGTTAATCTTTCGTTTTATAGTATAATGAGCCCCCTTTTAGGGCTGAGAAATGTGTGGTAACAGGAAGTCTGTGTCAGTTTGTGAATGAACAGCAGCCTGAGTTAAAGGGTTCAGAAAAAGGAACTTGATCAGGGTGTGTAGGGTAAAAAGACATTTGGAAATGGTAAACAAGTTTTTAAATCTTGGATATTTGGCTCAATAGTAATTCTGAGCAGTGCTGAGTAAAGTAAAACCTACAAAACAGCTGTATTACTAGTGCACTAGTATATTACATGGCTATCATCAGTATGTCTGCACACATTAGCATGTATTAGCCTGTTTTGACAATTATTTTATTCTTTAAACAGTTTTTCTTCAGTTCTACTGGCATCACCCGACTCAGTCTTCCTCTGAACAGTCTCTGAGTCACCCTCACCTTCTTCTTTTTCCCCTCAATCATGAAATCCCTCATCAATGCCACATATACAGGCGTCTGGATCTCATTATTGCAGTGAATATTTCAAAGTGAACGCTCCTTGTAATGGAAGAACTAGTGTGGTATAGAAGGAAGAGGATATGAAGAAAGTACAACTCCTGTTACCTGGTTATGGTAAGGGGCTTGCCATTTGTCTGAGACAAAAACTGTTTGTCTGATAATAAACACACTGATCTTTTGGACAGACAACAGATTGTAGACCTTTCAAACTCGGCAACATGAACATTTTAAATGGACACCGATGCTTTTCCTGTTGCAATGTGTGTTAATTAGATGACAGGGGGTGAACTTGGACCAAAGCTCTTGCCCAATGAAAAGGTCTATGGAGAATATGCTGGTGATAGTAAAGGCATAGCACAACTTGTAAATCACAACTTCTATTAGAATAAAAAAATGAATATAACAAAGTAGCCGACTGGACTTAAATGAGTAATCATTACAGTGCACACTTCTTTTGGAGTGTTCCCATATGAGCAAAAAAATGCTGACTAATCACTCGTTTGGAGGGCTGAAAAGGACCAAGTTTGAAAACACCCTAAATAGAAAAATCAAAAAAGGTTTTCTTTTCACAATCATTTAGTCATGTTTCTGTTTCCAAACTTCAAAAGTGTGGATTAAATCCAGAGTGGTGTGACTCAACTGGAAAAATGGGCGGGTAGTCAATGGTAAAGTATAAACTTTCTGTCTGTCTGTCTTCAATTTTATTCTGAAATCAGTGTATTTTTTTAACATATTTGGCTTGAATTGAAGAAAGTTTGTGGTTCTGTTCACTTTGCAGGTATGTGGAGACATAAGAGTGTGATAGTAGAAAGGGAAGCAAGAGGAAAAACTTAAAAACAATCTCACAACAGAGTTTCTGTGTATGACAGAGAGCCGCAGAGTAAACTAACAGGGAGAGTCTGAGAGAGGCTAAAACTCCCCCAAAAAACAGCCAAATGCAAGGAAAAATATGACTTCAGCAGGGTCATTTAGCTGTAGACCATAAAACCACAATCAAATCTGGCTTATTCTGAGAGAATGCAGCAAGGGATGATCTTTGCTGAACACACCAAGTAGAAAATGCAAATTCTGACACGACGAAGCCATTACAGAAGGGAAAAACATAGGCACCATCACCCACAAACAACATAATTAGATTTTCCAACAAATGAACGGATATATTTTATGTCAAACTGACATGTCTTTGACAAATACAAATAGTGCTGGGCCATAAACCATCAGTGTCTGACAGTCACCTAATAGCCACAAAATGTTTCTGGCTGTGGCAAACACATATTTCCATTTAATGCAAGCCATTATGTTGTTAGCTTAGTCAAGAATGTACACCCAGATGTATATATAAGGCCTTAAAACAACATTTGATATCTGAGTTTCTGAGCGGTACTACTCCAAAACATCTTTCAGAATGATTGCCAGACTGTTATTTTATGAAAATGATTTCCAGTAAACAGGATCTGATTTGCCTCATCTAGTTTGAGGCTATAAAAACTAACTGAGGGGGCTGAAATTGACAATTAATTTGGTCCTTTGGATGTCTCAACCTAAAAGCAATAGGTCCACATTTTGAGTAATATATTAGTAAATATTAAGCTACAGTTGTATACGACGCCGTATTAGGGCCACTGTCGAAAAAAATAAATAAAAATGGAGCCGAGAGAGGTGGGCAATATTTTGAGATAAAAAGTCGCAAATTTGCTAGTTTAAAGTTGCCCATTTGCTAGTTTTAAGGTGACAAATTTGCGACTTTAAAACTTGCAAATTTGCTAGTTTATTAAGATGCTAACAACCGGCATTTATGCTAGTTAACTTCCCATGAATGTCGCTTTTATCTTTCTAATTAATCCATCCCAACGTGTGACAACGCTTTGCTAAGGTCCTTAGGGTGATGGCGGTTGATGGTTATTGTTGGTTAATTTTATATGGGCCAAATTGTCATCTTATGGGTGTTTGGCTAAGCTAGCGGTAGGTTACGATGCGAAACAACAACAGGAACAACCGGCATTTATGCTAGCCAAAGTCCCAGGAATGTCACTTTTATCTTTATAAGTAATACATCAGAACGTGCCAAACAATGCCAAATTGTCATCGTATGTGTGTTTATTGATCCGGTGTATTGGCTAAGCTAGCGGTAGCTTTCACTTGTTGTCATAGCAACGGCAATCATCCGGGTCAAGCTACGTGTTTACTTCCTCTATGACCTACCGCTAGCTTAGCCAAACCACCCGATCAACAAACACCCTTAAGATGACAATTTGGCCCATGTAAAATTAAAACACATTGGGATGGATTAATTAGAAAGATAAAAGCGACATTCATGGAAAGTTAGCTAGTATAAATGCCGGTTGTTAGCATCTTAATAAACTAGCAAATTTGCCAATTAAAAGTCGCAAATTTGCTAGTTTTAAAGTCGCAAATTTGCCACTTTAAAACTAGCAAATTTGCGACTTTTAATCTCAGAATATTGCCCACCTCACTCGGCTCCATTTTTTTTCATCTTCTGCGAGCGTAAACTTTCGTTTTTACAGTTGGTTAGACAAACAGGCAATTTGAAGGTGGCAGTTTGAGGTCTGCGAAATATATAGCATAGAAGGAATCAATTAATGTAGAAATTTCAAATGATTACAACTAACTTGTATTGTTGTTACCTTGGCAACAACAATATAAAATCAATTACTTTCAAGTTGTGGGAAATCGTGTTAACAGAAAAGGCTAAAAAACTGCATCCATATCTCAGTCCTTGCTTTTTAAATGACTCTTCATCATTTGTGCTACTCGTCTGTTTCTTTGCTTTTGCTTTTTATTTTTAAATATCTTTCTCTGTCTTATTGTCCAATATAGTGTAATCCTTGTCATTGACTGTTTTGTGTATGAATGTTTTGAAAGTTGCATCATCTTTTCATTACTTTTTTCCCTCTTGTATTGCACATTTCTAATAAATAAAGAATTCAACCTACAGCCAGCAGCCAGTTTTCTTAGCTTATATAGCTAACAGCTAGCTTGGCTCTGGCAGGACCAATGAAGTCTCCGCACCCGGCCAAGAAACAGTCCAGCACAACGCCACATTAATACCACTGTGATATAACCCGTTGATTAGTGAGCTTTGGAGGTGCTGGATTCTGGTTGATTCTGTTACTTTTGGACAGTCAGACTAGCTATCTCTCCTTGTTTCAGTTCTCAACTTTAATCCTTTCACAGCGTGTTTTCAGTTCAGAAGCCCTGAAACACCCTGTCATGACACTTCTGGTTGCAAAGAAACAAGATGGCGTAGGCCAAAATGCTGAACTGGTAGTCCACAAACCACGTCACAGTGACAACATCCATTTCTTATTTACAGTCAATGGTCTTTATGCTTAGCTAAGTGTCATATTAACCATACTAACACGAGAGCAGTTTTGTTTTCAGAACATGTTGAACTAATAGTTTAACTTCACACCCAGGCTATTAAAATAGAATTTCAGCATATCTACTAAAGGGAAGTTTCCATCATATAGATATGGTGAGGATCAATGGAATTATTAAATACAAACTTTTTAGTCAGTAAAATTACAAAAATATTTATAAATGGCATGTTGCTATAAAAGAGTGAGATTTTAATTATAAAATACTATTCAGGTTCGTATAGGAAGGCTAATTCTGAACTTTATAAAGGAAAGGTTTCAAGTCATTACTGTATTTATTAGTTTTATATTTTTTCCTTTGTTATATTAAGTGTCTTTGAGCATCTAGAATAATACTCTATAAGTAAAATGTATTTAAGCATAACATGATTAATTTATTTATAATTGACAAAAAAACAATAACAATTTTGATAATTACTTAATTATTCACAAAAAAAATGTTTTCTCAAAATTGCCAAATTCTCACTGGCTCCACTGCTTCAGTGAGTATATTTGCAGTGTACTTGAATCTTCTGTGATAGTTCACTAGTTTTTGGACTGCTGGTTGGCCAATACCATCAACACATTCAAGCCACCTGAATCGAGTAACAGTAATCATCAAATCATCTCCACCCAGAAATGCTCTGAAAATCACCATGAGATCTTTCTACCTGCTTTTTTTCTTTACAAAAAGGTTTCACAGTTTCAATTAATTGATAGTTTTACTCTTGTGCACATACTTGGAATAACACGGTGTGAACTCTGTGTTCGCAGTACTAATGGGGATGAGGTTGATGATCGTAGTGCTTCATAAAACACACAATGTTGTCATTATGTGGAGCAAACCCTGTGGGCCGCTGGTGGTCTCGAGGTCGGAGCCGGGGTCAGCCCCTGTCGCTCCAGGCTCAGCAGCCCGGGCCATGGGTCAGGCCTAATTAAGGCACTTGGTTGGCAGCTTTTCATTTAGTATTAAAGTGAAAAGTGCGTCCAACGTTTGCCTGAACCCCCACACTGTCTGTGTCTTTCACACTCAAGATCAGTGCCTTGCTGTGCCTCCACACCACGGTGGATTAGATGTATGTTTAAAGGGACTTGTAGTGTGTACTGAGGAGCAGCTCCGGGCTATGATTAAACACTGAGACACATTCAACCTTGAATTTTGAAAAAGTGCAGCGAAAGCAAGAATGAATGTTACAAGTGATTTCCAGATCTCTGAAGCCAATTGGGTACGTCAAGCCGAACCACAGCCAGTGAATGGCTGTCAAAATAACTGTGGACCATATGTAATTCTGCAGAACAAGAAAACATTTGTTTCCTCTGTTCTCAAAAACAAGTAGCAAACGCTCGCCCTCTTTTTTTTTTTTGAAAGTTCCAAGTTTCCATTTATGTGTAGCGGGCATGAGAACAACCCTGCCTGTACAAAATCAAACTCAGCTGACATAGACCAGCAAAGATGGAGTTTTTTTTTTATAGTGAGGAAATAAAAAAAGAAAGAAGTCAGTGAGACGGAGAGAAAGAAAAGGAAAGAGGGAGAGGAGCCAGACAGCGTCCCCAGCCTGAGGCGCTGTCATTCTTGAAAAGTGTATAGAACAAAGATGAGATTGCAGTGCAGTTAAAGGAGTTATACCCAAACCCATACACATACTTTTTCAAGAAATGTCTTCTCCAAATGATGAAACAAAGGAGAAAAAAACAGAACTTAACTCAGAGCAGATGCATCTACCCTCAGTGTTAATTTTAAAAATCTGAAGAAAAAAAAACCCCCATCTGACCTTGGATCAGAGAGACAGAGTTCACTCAGTAGCCGGCACTCCTGACATCCTCTGACAGAGAAAATGACCAAATGATGAAAAGCATGTTAAATCAAAACTTTTCAATCACAAGAGAAGGGGAACCAAAGGAGAAGACCAGTCTGTCATTGCTTCCCAGAATACGATGTCTAATATACTATGTATTGTTTACACCCAGCTGTTTATGCGCTGCTCATACACTCATCCACCTATTCCTGTAGACGTGCTGATTAGCATTCCTCCAGACATTAAGGAAAATAAATCTGGAATAGATTTGTCGAGAGTTTGCTACCATAGCTCGCGGCGGGGCCTCACATTGGCGTGTGTAGCGTAGAGTGGCATGCTCAGCAGTGTGGTGTTAGTGGACAGACGGGGGCAGCTCAGATCAGCTAGGGAGAAGCAGTCACCAGATAAATAGCATCTTAATCACGATCATCAATCAAGCAGTGCATCTGTATTCATAAAGCACCCGTTGCACAAAGGTTGCTATAGGAAATGATTCATAGACTGTATAAAAAAAAGGGGGGGGGGGGGGACAGTAAGTCTATTCACACACAATGCAAAGCAGCCGCAGCAGTGATTAGACACACAGCAGACTGTCTTGTGATATCCGGAGTAGCCGATTTCAGCGTTTCCATCCTGCTTATGTAATTGTGTGGATGGAAACCTGTTTACATAACCTTCAGGGGGGGTTGAGTGTGTTCATACTCAGGTAGACCAGACCTACGCAGCCATTTGTGATGTTGATGGAATGATCCATCAACTCTGACAGCCGGTCTGTTGGCTGAGAGCCTGCAGGGTAAAGCAGGCACTTCGTCTGCTGCCGAAAAAATGGCTCGCCACGGTGACCGAGCTCACCTGTAGCACACTGCACCGAGGTTGATGTATGCAATGGTGAGAAAAACTGTGTGCAACTTCTTCTCTTATTTATGTCATTCTTTAGGTGGAATTCTGACATCCATTAATCAACACGACACATTCCCCTTTCTTTTGTCGTCATATTTCGGAAAACTCTGAATCAGAGTTTACGAAGATGGGAATAAACATCATGACGTGCATCCATCGGTGGGGCAAACAAATGAGGACACACACACACACATCTCCACAAGCATTCATCTCCTCTCATGGAGTGGCCCCGGAGTACATGCAAGTGCTGATCAGCTTTCATTCCCTTTCTTAGTCTTTTCTGTTGTTCTTTATCCCTCGCTCAAAATCTCTGTTCTCAATTAGAGCTGTCCTCAGGAAACTCAATCTCTCCACTCATGCTGTCCCAGAAATACAGAGAGAGAGGGAGAGAGAGGGGGAGACAGAGATACACACACACAGACACACACACATACAAAAACACATCTCACTCTTGCTCTGACATGTCTTCTTTTCTCTCTCTCTCTCTGTCTCTCTCTCTCTCTCCACACACACACACACACACACACACACACACACACACACACACACCACCACCACCAATAGAAGTTATAAGGAAAAGAAGATCGTGAAAAATGGGATTGAAAACCAAACTTACCAGACGTGGGACGTGAACACGGCAAGGGCAAGTAAGTGGAGAAATGAGCTGAGAAGGAGTGTAGTAGTTGTGTTTGTCAGTCAGAAGTCCCTCTCACGGCGACGATAGAGCTCAGCCTGTTGCATTCCGCCTCCCTCTCCTTTTCCCGTCTCTCTCTCTCTCTCTCTCTCTGTCTCTCTCTCTCACTATCACACACCCTCTTTCCCTCTCTCTCCTCCTGAAATCAGTGTGTACTTTGATTCACAAACCCTGCCTTTGTCACGTGATCCAACACTTCAAATATACAGCACATTTTTTTACCAGCCACAGAATGCCCGAAGGAAGGGAAAACAGGGTCCAGAAAGCTTAGGTTTCAACTTGTTGCCCACCCCCACTCTTCCCCTCTCCCTCTCCTCTCTCTCCCTCTCCCTCTCTCTCCCTTTACCTCTTCCACACTGTACTGTCAGTCAACAGTCTTTTGTTGGACTTCAACTCTGCGAGTGTTTGTTTTCCATTTCTAAATTTGTTCCTCATCTGCTCACCATCCAAAGACCGTCCGACTCACACACAGCAGAGCGGTGCACACATGCACGCACACACTCGCACACACTCGCACTAATGAAACAGTCATTAACTCATAGACATACACAAACACACATGCTGCAGAGGGCTGCACACCTTTGGGGATATCAGTATCAGCCCTCGGCTTTCGCTCCATGTTTACAATGCCTTGACTTTGGGACTGTGGCCAGCCAATGTGGGAGTCCAGTGGCCTGGGGCCAATCAAGGGCCACTAAGGGCTTTATTGTGACTACATGTCCCTGACGGGAAAGAAATACTCTCAGCATCAGTGTCCTTATGACTCAGGATAATAGAAACAATAACATAAGAACTGGAAATGCAACGGTCAGTGTCTTATTATATAAAAATTATTATTATTATACAAAAAAACAAATGATGAAATCTGCACAATCTGACTGATGTAAACGGTACTCATTAAACATGTTTACAGTAAACTACTATTAAACACCACATAAATGAAAACTATACAGAGCCTGGTATACATGTTAGATGACTTCATTTAATCTCCAAAATGCAAACTACCATGAGCTGTTTTCCATCTTTCCTAGCCTGAGAAGTACAAAGGGCCATTATTCCGGCAGTTTCCGCACCTTTAAATCAGTTTAAGTGGACTCCTCCTACAGGATTTTCCTAAGCAAATCAACCCAAAGGTTTGCTGGTAAGGAAACATTTAATGGCAATACATTTGATCCGTGATGAGATCAAACCTGGCTAGTCGGCCCCTGAGGGGCAGAGCTACCTGCCTCTTCATGTCAGAGATAAAACTGTCTGCTACTGTCTGACTGGCTCATGGCGAGTCAGCCCACTCCAGTCAACACAGGTTGTATTCTCACTTTGTTAATAAGGTTCGAAAACATGAAATAAGTCCTCGCACTCATGTTCAATATCACTTAGAAATGACATTTATGTCATTTCAAGTCCTTGACGAGGTTTGTCCTAAAATAACCAAGAATCTGTATATGATTGTTATTTTTAAGTACCTTGAAATAAATTGATTCCTGGAAACAAAAATGATAAGTGACAACGAACATTTATAAAATGCCTAAACAATGTTAGATTTCAATATAAAATTTAATATAAACCAAACCAGACTAAACAGAGGTCATATATTTATCCATAATTTTATGTTTTGATAAAATGCAATTATGTTGGCAATAAACATCTGTAAAATTGATACAAAAAATCTAAGCCACGTGGTGAGGGAGGGACAGATAAATGAATAAGTAAATAGCTGACTGCAGTGTTGCAATGTCTGTCTTTTCAACGGGAAAACAAAAGACATATCTGGAATGATTACTCATACAAATATGAGGCAGATTTTTTATTCTCTGTTTTTTCCTTGAGAATGTCAAAATCCACATTTTCTGCTGTGAGACTTCAGCTCGAATCACATTATTTTTCATCACTTTGGTCACAAATATGGACCTGGGGAGTGTCCAATCACAGTCTTCTACCATCTGGGTTACTGCAACACTTCTCAGCAACAGTGTCAGCGAGGAAGGTGAAAGGTTAGTCCCGTTTGTGTTTCTGTGTCAGTGCCAGTGAAATGTGCAGAGAGGAGGGGAGGGTATAACATCTGGCTGAGTGGGGAAAACACATTCGTATATTTCCGACTGTAAATCCATGGGGCAGTAAGAAGCGCAACATGTGGATGCATGTTGATGCATGCACAAACTCAGGACACATTCACATTTTTATTCTCTCCCACTTTTGTTCTTGCTTAGTGTCAAAGCAGGTTGACTCAGAAAGAAGATTAGGAACATGAGAAGGGTCTCAATGAGGCCTGCAGGTAGGATATTGGAGGCCTCCACAAAGACGGCCTAAAGATACACAGCAAAGAACAAAGAAACGAAGCAGGAATACTGAGGAGGAAAAGAGGGGAGCTTTCTGCAGAGCTCGAAATGGGGCCCTTTTTGGCAGCGAGCAGCGGAGAAACCACAGAATGGTGCGACTCTGGAGTTGAGGGGTGTACAAGATGGGAGGGGGGGGGAGGGGGGCGTGCAAAGGACAAGGAAGCAGGAGAGAGCGAAGAGAAGGGAGAGGAAAAGAAAGGGTGAAGGAGGAGGGTGCAGACGGCAGGTTTTAATCAGCAACAGGCTGTTGATAATGAGATCACTATCCCACTGCTCTCAGATTGATGTCATGTGAAGCTCTGTGGTGCAGAGAGGCATGCAGAGGATGACAGGCATGCATAACAAGCTGGCTCTCTTGCCCAGGCACACAAAAACATACTAGCATACACATTTGACAGTTAAAGTCATATTACGGGTGGCGAATGCCCCGCAAAACAAAAGACACTTGCACCAACATAAAAAAAAAGCACATGCACACAAGACACAAAAGAACCTTTAATACACCACAACTCCCTGCTGTTAATTTCCTCCAAGCAAGAAAAAGAGCTGAGACAAATATAATCACGCCCATGCACACACCATAAACACTTTTCGGTTCCCAAAGCTTCTTTATGTCTTTCTGTCTCTCAAACTGCTAAGCATGCACACAAAGAACATACTGTACCAGCGGTGAGGGTTGGCTAGACTTGCAGGCAAAAAAAAAAAAAGTGGGAGCAAAGGAGGAAAGAAAATGAGGAGTGGGGTAGAAGAAAGGAGGGAGAGGAAAGGGAAAGGAGTGACACTCTGGGTAGCAGTTGTCAGTTTGGGGGTAATAAAATAACACACAGCCTGAGAAATGAGTGGGGCTGTTTCATTCACACAGAAGCAAACTGGGTAAAGCACAAGCGTAAACAAAGGAACCGGCCCAAACAAATGTATTTCAAAGTGCCAAATCAAATTTGCATATCTGGTGTTGTTTGCATGGATTAAGTGTTTGTGGCTAAGTGGAGAAAGAGAGAAGAAAGACAGGAAAGGGGGGGGGGGGGGGTGTACATGTGCATCCAATGAACAGCAAATAGTTTTTCCTATATAAATGTTCCCCCAAATTCAACCATGATGTCACCATGAACCTGTTGTGAACCCAACTCTGTCAACTACCATTACGGTCTGATTCTGATCCCTCCCGCTTTACCATGCTGCCTCTCCATCTCCTTCCACTCCCACTGTCCCCATTTTGTTCTTGGGCTTCCACTCTTTATCTTCCGCCATATATTGTTGTCTGGCTGCATATTTCTTTTCAACACAAACTGCATGTGTGCATCTCTCCACCTACAAACACAAACTGCTCACAGACATTTGGAAAGTCTCTGGTATAACAAGGACAGTTTTAATCAGAACAAGCTGGCATATTTGGCCAAGACCTGCACTTATGGTAATTCAATCAGAACGAGAGGAGAAAGAGGGGGGAGAGAAAAAAAAGTGAAAAGGGGCACACGGAGGGTAGTAGTAGAGTGTGAGACGGGGAAATAAGAAAAACAGAGGGAGGAAAAAGGAGACAGTGGGCGGATGGGAGGGTGAGGTGGGGGTTGAGTGGTTGTAGAAGTTTGATCCACATGTGGAAATGATTGTCTAATTACAGCAGATATGTATAAGTGTTACTGCCTGGGGGACAGACGGTGATTGGAGGGCACAGTGCTGCGAAAATGAAATGATTGGATGGGGCGAAATCAAGATGGGTAATTGGAGGAGGAAGAGAAGATCAAGAGAAGTGTCACGGTGGCTCCTGCATCATCTCCCTCTCCTTCCTCTCCAGCCTTCAGACACAAGGCCTCTCTCGGTTCAGGGGCCGCCCCACTAAGACACGCTCCTCATCAACTCACGCAGGACCAAATCTTATGGATTATCAGTAGACGTTGCTCTGAAATGGCTGACAGAGTAATTACTCATGCCAAGGGAATAGTTTGACATATTGGGAAATAAGCTTATTAGTGTTTGAGAGTTAGATGAGAAGCAGCATGTTAGCTTAGCTTCAAAAAATCTTCATATAGCATAAAACTGATCATTTGCCAGAGGGTTATGTGTCAAGACTTTTTCTCAGCCTGGACCAGTAACTTAATTTGAGTTGCCTGGCAACTGGGTAAGAAACCGGTCGACCTAGAAATAGTCTGGCACATAACCCTCCATAAAACAGCAGCTTTTGTACACATTAAATAAACTAAATATAACATGTCAATTACTGAGATTTAGAGGTGCTGGTAGGTGGATTTTGTTACATTTGGATAGAGCCACGCTAGCGCTTTAGGCTAAGCTAACCGTCTGCTGACTCTTGGCTCCAGCTACATAGTGATGACATGAGAGTGGTATAAATCATTCTCTGCAAGATATTGTGTGTTTCAGAAAATGTTGAACCATTCCTTTAAACTGAAGCAAATTCCAGCAGTGACATCTCACTACAACACAAGTCTGCTACCAAGAACAACAATCATTTTCCTGTCTCCACTTTCCTCACTAAACTTCCAAAAAGTCCAACCACTACATCATTTTTGAAAAAATGCAAAAAAGTGGGCAAGGTGCTGAGAGATGAAACCACATCCAATTCCGAATGATGAAAGCCTCAACGCGGTGTTGACAAACATCACGGCTACAGTAGCTTGGGAAATAGCAATATGGCATGGGGCAATTCATTTAATGAATTTACTGTATGGTAGACTACAAGTGAGGCACGAACAACACCCAGCTGCCACTCATTTTCTGTCACAGGTGTAACAGGAAAACATGGTGGAAGCTAACATTAGCTAGGTAATTTGCCAGCTGCTAAATCAGTAAAAACAACAACTTAATGCTTCTGCTGCACATTCTTGTCACAGCGTAGGAAAGCACATGGCTATGGCCAGATTCACTAGATGTTGCAATGTGCTGATAGCTTTCTTTCCAGTCCACAGAAAGGAGGGGACATTGGGCTGTGATTGTAATGGAGTCAAAACGATAGATGCTATGGGGAGAGGCAAGGAGGGGAGTCTGATTAGAGGCCGTTAACGTTCATTTCATTAGTGCCAAATGTCTGGATCTATCTCAGAAGTGACTGTGTAATATTCAGACTGGTTTAAAAAACTAGAACTATGAAATGTCAATATAAACAGTAGCATACATGTTTTTTTTCATCAGTATAGGCATTTGATTTAGTTTATAGCTTTACAAAAATGTTTAAGTGCTGTAACTCTTTAAACAGAAGTAAATACATAGCAGTGTCGGGATGGAGTTCACCCTATCAGGACAACCTGGCACCTCTTCACAAGAGGCCGCCTGTCAACAGATCTCAGCAGAACTTGGCTGCCTACTGCGATATCTGTCTGCCTGTCAGGAAATGTACACGCCCTCTGGATGTTAAACAAGGGCACTTATCAGACATCAGACAGGCTGTTGCTACTATCATATGAAAAGTGAATCTTTTGTTTGTTTGTTTATCAAGAGATTAATGTGGTTTCTGTATGAAAATGTGTTATTACCTGTAAGTAGATGACCAAAATGTGCTTCAATGCTAAAAATATATACTCAAAATGTTGTTATATTGTCTGGTTTGCAAGTAATGATGCAGAGATTGAATAACAACAGAAATCATCATTTCATCTATTGATTGGGGATTTTGTTTAATTGCAATCACAAATTAATTACATAAAGCTAATTTCACATTTCTGTACGGACATTTTAGAGCATTTTAATCCTCACTTTATTGTTGTTGATTATGTTACTAATAGAAACAGTCAATTCAACTCAAGTGTCCTTCATCTCTGTTGAAATAAACACGTCCCCTCCAAGCTGGACAAGCTGTAAATCAAAGTTGACTGTACATGTGTGGACCAGAAACCTTTCTGGTGTGTTAGAAGGTGACATGCTGGTTTTTCTTTCAGGTGATGGACACCTACAGTACATGTGCCCGTTTCCATTACTTCCTTAACATGACGCTCACTGCTTAAACAATTACTGGTGAGGAGAAAGAGAGACACAAAGAAGTGAAGGAAGAAAAAGGCACCCTGTTAAGTTCCTAGGCTCCCTCCACCTGGACTAACATACTTGGCACATCATTATTATAGTCCTTTACTACAAAGGCACAGCTCTCCTACACAGCCCCATTGACACTCATAAACTGACTGGTATTTAACGGCTAATTTTCAATTGCCAACCTCACCCATGGTATGGGTTTTTCCTGCGCTACACACCAAGTCTGATGCCGCTCACTACCAGCCTGCTTTCATATTACTTTATTTTCCATATTACCAGCTGTGTGTCTGCCTACAGGCTGACGTCGGCCGATGAGACAGAGAAAAGCCTGATACTGACAGAACTTGTTTCTTTAATGTCAAATCTGATCAGTTATTATAGCCTAATAGTTGTCCTCTTGTTTTGTCTTGGGACATCTGCTTTCATATTTACTCTCCTTCATGTTGTTGTTGTTGTCGTGTTGAAACTTTCCTCTCCTGAAGGGGGAAATAAATGCAGTCCAGTGGTCGCTGCATTTCAGCTGGAAAGGGAAAGTAAGACGAGGCTGTATATCATAATTCAAAACAAATTGTGTGGCCCAGTTTATTGTGCTGTTCCCATCCCATTTTATTCTTCTAAATTATATTTTAGTCTCCCCACCCCCACTAAAAATATTACAAAACTATGACACTTTCAGAAACTGTCACTGTACTATAAATGTAACTGTCAAAATTGTGTGCATCGTGGAGGGGGCCATAAGGTGATGGATGATCGTCCCACGTGTTGTTTGTAAATTCAACAAGTCGCAGTATGTTTTGACAACCCTGATATACAGTGTGTATATATACTCCGAACAGTTACTGAGGCTCAGGCGCTCATATTCTTACAGCCTTACAACTCTAATTAGAGTACCAATGCTAAATTATTTTAAGTCTAATTTAGTCCTCCCCACATCTTTATTGATGTAAACATATAGATCAACATCTATGCTGCAGTCTTGTGAGAGCAAAGGTTTTAAAGCCAAGATACATTTTAATTTAAACCTTATGAGGACTTGGAGAACATGATGAAATAGCCAACACAACCCACTGAAAATACAGCCAAGTCCTCCCATACCTTTACCTATACACGCACTGCCACCTTGTGGATAATAAATGATGTGGGGAATGAGAAGGAGCAAATATGCTTCTTTCTCCTAGCATTATTTTTGCTAAAATAAGAAAGACGCAGATTAACTATGTTTTTGCTAAACATGCAAATTTGCAAGAAACATTTTTTTTTAACTTAAGTGTTACTATTTTTCATGATCCCACGGCTTTATCTCCATGACACATTTTCATTATGTAGTCTACTACAATGAAACACTGGACAAAGTCAAAAGTACTGACTACGTTCCCCAAATAACTCTTCATGTCCAGATGACCTGATACTTTGTCGGATGTTACGACAACAGGAGACATATCCGTCCGTGCCACCAGAAGCGAAGTTGCACAACTTATTTAAACCACAGAGGGGCGCTGTCCAATCATTTATTTCATCTTCTGCTGGCGTCTGTTTCAGGAAGAACACTCTTGCTGAGGATCTCTTTACTTCAGTAAAATGGGGTCCAGGTCCTCTGGCATCCCAGGGGGTTGCAGCTAAAATTAGATATATTCTATTTAATCTATTAATTTTATAATAATAACTTAATAACAATTAGACATGTACTGTTCATCCAGTTATTCCACTTTAAATGTAATTAGTATTATAATTAGGCTATTATTATTTTATCATTATTATCATACACCAATATGTAAGCAGTACTCTAGTGTTAAAGTGGATCAAGGTGGAGTTTTTAACTAGGCTACTTCATTTACTGTAGAGTAGTCTGTAGTAGTGAATCATCAAGTGGAAATGGGGTTGGTCATTGGCTGCACAGTGATGTCATGGTTAGCACTGTTCCCCACAGCAAGAGGGACCCGGGTTCCTGTGGAGTTAACATGTCCTCCCTGTGTTACCCCGCATGGGTTCTCTCCGGGTTCTCTGGTTTCATACCCCCTCCCCTGGCCCTTAACGGATAAGCGGTGATCGATAATGGATGGATGGATGGTCATCACACTTTGTACTTCCATGAAGCCTTGATAGATTCCCTTTCAATGTGTGACGGAAGCTTAACGTGCCGAGTAGGAACGCAGTGACCTTGCTGTCCTTAACCTTACGCTGCTCAAAAGATATGGACTGTCAAATACGTCATGTGCACTTGTGTTGATAATAACAGTACTTCAGTTGAGGAAATGACAACTCACTGTCTCATATTACACATTTAAATCGACTCATTTTTCTTCTTCACTGGATAGGAAATAGGCTATTTGGGATTATACCGAGGTGTAGCAGACCGAGCCGAAATCTGGAGGACGGTTGCATGGAAATGTTCAAAAAAACATTGTTGAAGGGCCATGAAAATGTTCTATCCTTAGAGCCCCGTGATTGAAGCAGTGAGCTACGAGCAGATTACATTGAAATCCAGAGCAGGTGCTGACTTCAATATGAAACACACTGTGACCCCATAGCCTAATTCCCTACAAGTGGAAGGCTGAAGTATCACATTTGGCTCACTTATCAATTATAAGAAGGAGGCTGTGAATAAAATACATACAGGGATGGGCTAACTGACCTCAATGTAATTCTCTATGTGCCTGCAAGCAACAGGCGCTTTTTTGGTGCTTTTTTGGAAGGGCAACGCTGTTTGGGAGCATATTTGGGCTATTTAACGACGCTCGTGTTTGCCCAAGCAGCTTCTGACCCACATTCACTCTGTCACAGCCAATCTCTGGCGATAGTTTGGCTCCGGGCAAACACACAATCTGCGGAGAGAAAGGAAACGTGATGGAGAGGAGGAGGGGCGGCAGGAGCGTGGTGGGAGTCACGGTGAGCACCGCCCTTTCCCACGTGCCAGCTCTTCCGTGCAAAGATCGTCTGTATTTGCAAAGAGGGGTACTCGCGAGCAAAGACTGCATTAGGGAGGCACGTGGACAGGTATTGACACATTGACCTCACATTGCAGTGTGACGATTTCTTTTCTTACTCTGCTTAAGTGTTCTTTTTGGAAGACTTTTTTTTTTTTAACTTCGTATTATGTCCAACATTGTGTGCCACTTAAATGGAAAAGAAAATTAGCTACCTTTTCCAATCAATAATTATTTTATTATTGATCCATTTTGTCTTTTTATGTAGAATTACATTGTATATGGGATATTACTTATTTTAAGTATCAGATGATGATATTGTATTTATTATTTGTCCATACGTAAACATATGTTTATATTTATTTATTTACTTAAAAAGAGCAAATTGTCAAAATTACTATTTAATCTGAATAAACAGAAAACTCCATTACTGGTAAGGCCCACATATGATTAATGCATGGGGTAGTTTACTCGATATTCCTTGAGCTGAAATGCTAAATCTGTCATAAAGTTTGTTTTTATAACATGTCTGTTCCTATCTTAAATTATGAAGAGATGGACGAAAATGTAATATTTTTCGTTTTTGTTTTAACCAATCTTACTAGATTTATGTATAAAGTTCACTCTCAGTAAAGCCTATTATGTTCAATAAAATGTTTGTTTAGCTCAAAAATCTACTAAAAAGCTCAAATCTAAAAGGTAGGCTAGACCAATTCATATCTTGAAAATAAATAAACGTGTCATCTTTGAAGTGCTTACACAAACCACCTTCATCATAAAGCTAGATTATAGGTCTTAATCACCCCAAAAATGGCTTCTAAAGTGGCACCAAAGCCCGTGCTGAAAAAAAAAACTGCTAAAAGAGTCAGGAGATAAAGCAGGAGTGAGACCTCTCGCTTCCCCCCCTCCTCTCTGCCTCGTTTCCTCGTCGTCTTATCGCCGAGCCCGAGCTGTCATTAGCATAAAATGTGTGTCAGTAGGGCAGCGTGAGCTCACATGCCATGCGCACATGCTGTCGAGCTTTAACCAGCATTCCAGAGTCGAACCAGCCCAATGTGCCTGTCCACGCGGGGGCTCTCGGCCAATGAAAAAGTGAGAACGAGTAAAAAAAAAAAAGAGAGAAAAAAAAGAAGTGGGGGCGCGAGTGAAAGAAGGGAGGGGTGAAATCGGGTGAAATGTTTTCAGAGAGCGTGACACGGGGAGGGGAGGGAGAGAGAGAGAGATAGGAAGATAAAAGAGAGAGAGAGAGAGATAGGAAGATAAAGAGAGAGAGAGAGAGAGCGAGAGAGAGAGAGAGAGAGAGAGAGTTGATGGGACACAAAACGAGAACAGAAAAAAAACTGGTCACATTTCTCAGGCACCTGAAAACGTGCTGGTTATTTTCGTACTCGTGTTGCGTATTGATGAGCGGGGAGTGTTTAAACTACTTCCACTCGGGTCATGTTTTGATGGTGACTGTACACGTCAAGCAGACGCACGCGCCGGGACCTCTGCAATTTAGAGCAGCCCATTTACAGTGATATCTCCCCACAGCCTGGCATCATAGGTGTCGCAGACGCAGAGCCGAGCTGTCACGCGCTGTTTCTCCGCATCCGGACATTATTTGGAGCAACTAGAGATTTGCTCTAGTTTCCTTTCGCATAGTTTATTCTACTTTGCTGACCGACTTTATTTTTTCTCCAACAATCTCAAAGCCCTGCGCACCCTGCTGCTGGGCTGAGCTTTTGGATACACTCTTTATGTCTTGGCAGTTCTCGACTCTTTCACCTTTATCAACGAAACTCCTTGGTAGCAACGGCAACCTGTCCAGCACATAGTCGCCCGCAACCGAACCGCCCGGAACAACTGAACTACATCGACCCGCTGAGAAACATGGAGCATAGTCCTGGTGGTAAGTAATCATTACGATCTTATGTGTGTGTTTTTGCCTGAATCATTTGGAAACAGTATTGAAGTGCCATTCAAAAGCAATGATTAAACACGAACAGGCAATGGTGCATAATGGGAGCAGGTGTCATTGCACTTTTTTGAATGAAATATTATTCAGTCATGTCTCCATACAACTGCTAATTGAATGAATGCGACGAATTATTAGCTGTTTTATTCTGTTCCACTGAATGTCATTTTACAACACTGTG
Source organism: Chelidonichthys spinosus (assembly GCA_029853015.1). Taxonomy (NCBI): domain Eukaryota; kingdom Metazoa; phylum Chordata; class Actinopteri; order Perciformes; family Triglidae; genus Chelidonichthys; species Chelidonichthys spinosus. The sequence continues at coordinate 16,960,406 of CM056822.1, forward strand.
TCTCACGAGCCTAATAGGCTACTTTAATGCGCCTATGCAATCTCTCAATGATGCCGTGTTGGAGCCGCTGCGTTTTAACCACAATGTGCAGGTTTATTTGCGACGGTGAAACTCACTATTACAGTCACGCTCGGGAATCATAGTGAATATATGAGATGGGTGAATACATGAGGTGGGTGAATATATGAGATGGTTGGATATATGAGGTGGGTGAATACATGAGGTGGTTGAATATAGGAGATGGTTGGATATATGAGGTGGGTGAATACATGAGGTGGTTGAATATAGGAGATGGGTGAATACATGAGGTGGGTGAATACATGAGGTGGTTGAATATATGATATGGGTTAATACATGAGGTGGTTGAATACATGAGGTGGTTGAATATATGATATGGGTTAATACATGAGGTGGTTGAATACATGAGGTGGTTGAATACATGAGGTGGTTGGATATATGTGATGGGTGAATACATGAGGTGGTTGGATATATGTGATGGGTGAATACATGAGGTGGTTGGATATATATGATGGGTGAATATATGTGATGGGTGAATACATGAGGTGGGTGCATAGGGCAGGGTTTGAACTGTAAGTCAGTAACATGTGGCACGTTGCCAAGCGCCTCCGGGCTGCAGACGGTTGAGGGTTTGGAGGGAAGTCCTCCCTCGTCAATCTATGCGGCGGACTTCCGATTCTCCGCATGTAAACAAACTCACGTGAAGCGCGACCCCCCCCCCCCCCCCCCCCCGTTATTGATTGTCATGCGACGCGAATCAATTACTCTGCAGAAGGCACTTCAGTTTCGCATTAACGGGAAGTTGTACAGAGTGAATGATTGCTTTGTTGCTGTGTGTCATTCGTTTAACTTGGCTGTTTGTCTTTAACTTGAACAGCAGTGCAGTCAACGACCAGTTGACCCAGAATCATGGTCTAGATTTACCGGATGATGAAAACAAGTGACTCATATCCGTTTTAAACTATTTTCGTGAATATTAACGTCTACGTTCATTTCTGCCACAGCACTCTCTGATACTAAATTAAAATGTATGTCAGGGCACTATATTTATATATGTATCACATTTTTGCTAACAAAACACAGACATAACGTTGAGCAGCATTATGCCCGAATGACAATCATGCCTTTTCATCCGTTATTCGCCCGGTGCACCCTGGGAAACATGCGCCTGTTTTTTTTTTTTAATACGCAGTTACCCCGCCTCGAGCAGTCATCACGTGTATACGTCCCCGAAATCCACGTGCCGCGCTTGATTCCCAGCCGCCCCTCCCCTTTCGGTCGTTCCTCTCCACCGCGCGCACTCTGCTCGCGCTCAGCTTGCACGGGGATTCCTCTTCATGTGCTGGTAGCTTGGTCACTGGGTCAGAGAGGTTTATCACTCTATTTGGTTCTTCCTGGTCACTGCAACATGCTCGAAATGTTTATAAGTCATTGTAATGAACCTTATTAAAGATGAAGGTATTTGTTCGGTCTGTGAAAGAATGTATTAATTACCTAATTGGTAATTAGATTGCTACTACAACATTTTTGAATGCCAACATACAGGCAATAAGCAATGGAGGTATTCACACATCACGTATTGGTACAATGTGATTAGTGTCTTATCATTTACTCTGTGTTTATTTTACAGATAAGGATAGACTGCTAGTCATTACATAGTCCTATCAAATTGCAAGGTAGATCATCAGTGAATTGTAACTCCTATCACCCTTCAGCCTCACTGCTTTAAGATTAAAGTGTGATTAATATCGAGAATGTGGGCGTATTAGTTGCATTATTATATGCAGGCAGAATTTCTGTCTATGGGTTGGGTATAATCTGCTTTTTCATAGATATGTATGGGTGAAAAGGTTAAAGAGTAGACATTACTCTTTAACCTTTTGCAGAAGTCCTCGACTACAGCACAGTACTCCCAAACTCCATTGAATGTTGAACTGGGACAACATTCAGTGGATTTCTTTATATAGCAATAAAAGACCATTGGAATTCATGTGATATGAAGCAAATGTTTCCCTCCATTCTTTGCCATCCGGCTTGAAAGTGCTTCATAAATAGACACGACATGAGGCCAGCTGTTTCACGTGCAGTGGGGCTTACTGCCCATGCTCGCTTGCAAATGTTCACATGATAGAGGACAGACTAGTTGGAAGTTACGAGGGGGCGTCTCCCCTCCAGACACGATATGTGCACGCTACCTATACATTTGACTGGCCATGCATGTGTGGCTGGGGGGGAGGGGGGGGGGGACACATGCGTGTGTTGGTTCATGGAGGTCTGGCAGAAGGGAGGGGCGGTGGAATGTTTTGTTGATTCAGTCCTTCATCCGGCTCTGTGTATCCACGGGTCACATGTTGTAACCTGTGCCTGAGTACAGCAGGGTTGATATTCCCAGAGCTCGTACTGGCACCCAGTCAAACCAGATTCCAGGAAATGGTTACGACAAGACCAAATATGCAATGTTTTAGACGACGGAGGGGCGGAGACCTGATTTTGAACGTAGAAAGTGGGTGTGGAGCTCGTGTTATAGTTTCTATGTGACCCTGTCCTTGGCAGATGATGCACATGTCCGTGAATCTTTATATCTCTGACACAAACGCACAGGAAACTGTGCATCACAGTCTGATATTAGAGCTCCCACCAACGCACAAGACCCAAGGCCCAAGGCACAGAGTACCTTGGATTCAGGCTAGACACGTGTGAGCGGCGTAATTAAGGAGGCACTTAGAGATAAACAGAAATGCAGCACGTGTTTTTTCTCAAGGAGAGAAATCACCAGAGATCAGAGAGCCTTTTTTTTCCCTCAGATGACTCAAGGTCCTTGTGAGGAAACGTGAGCAGAATGACAGTGTAGAAAATCCAAGTATTTAGTTACTATTTGACATTTAGCTGCCACTTCACTTAGACTAGAAATCTATAAATGACTGCAGTAACCCGGTAGAAAGAAAAGAGCAGGCATCTGGTTTACAATGTTGTGTTGTTCAGTAAAAAAAAACAGCTGTGGAATGAATGTGGAACATGGGAAAGCTTTGGGTTAGTAGACTTTTATGCCAAAGTATTTCGACTCTTGACACAGTTATCTAATAGTGAATAAAAACTCTGAAGATGAGGAACATCTTGAATGAGTAGAAATATATAAAATAAACATCATTAAACTACTATGAAATAAACCCTCAAGCAAATCAATTTAATGTTTAGAAATAATGGCCAGCAACAACGTGACTGGTGCCTCTGACTTAAGGTAGCTGAGCTTCCCTCTACGTCTGTAGTCGCAGCATTAAAGCCCTCTCTATTCCAAACGTGATCTGCCCTAGCACTTGTTATTGTACTGCTGCTGTTGTCTACACGGGACTGCGCAAAGAGCCTTGTGAGCCGGGCGGGAACTGTGTCAAGAGTCCATGTGAGCTCCCGGTCAGGTGGCTGGCGGATAGATGGGTCTGCGTGCCCGCAGCCAGTGTGGGGAGGGAGGGAGGGAGGATGATGAGGGAGAAGGGGAGGAGGATAGAGAAGAAGGGAGGGGGCAGGAGGAGGGAGAGAAGGAAAGACTCAATGCTGAAAGCGAGCAGGCAGGGAGCTGGCAGGCTGAGCCTGCACGTGAGGGGCAGGATTTCATCTTGCAGGGAAGAACGTCTGCAAAACAGAGGGGGGGCGGATGGGTGTAGTGTTGAGGGGTATAGCGCATTTCCGACTGGATGTGACATCGCTAAACAAAGGCCTGTGGCATTCATTGTGAACGTATAGTGAGTCACATTATGATTCATTGTGATATATTGTGATATATTTTTATGTTACAGTGTAGACGACTGTATCTGAGAAGTGAAACTTCTGTGGAAACATCTCTAATCAGACCATAACATTTAGCAATCATGTTTTTATGGTTAAATAACCCCTGTGTGGGTAAAGGTTCAACCAACAGATAAGGGTATTTATCTTACTTGGCTGTTGCGTGTTTAGCATTCATTCACATAAGACCAATCAGTTAGAGTAACACACCCGTTGACAGGACAAAGACCTTTTTTTTTTTTATTCTGATCATCGACCAGATAATAAACCAGATATCCAGGTCAGGGATGTTGTGGCTCTAGTGCTGCCATTTTATCTAAATTATTCATCAGATCAAATTTCTGTTTTCCCAATATGATCAGGGTTTTGTTCTTGTTTGTGAAAGTCTGCCAAGTAAGCTCACTGGATCAAAGTAGAGCATTGTCCAACACTCCCGCTCACATTGTGCATGTGAACACAGCCGAGATGAAGATCAGCGAACTGAGTTTTTTGCCCCTCTCTGTTCCCCCAGGTGGTGTTATCTTGTATGCTGGCTCGTCCGGCAGTGCCAGCCCGAGTCCTGGCAGCCCCTCAAGTGGATACCAGACCCAGTCACCCTCCTCCCACTCGCAGCCTTCATCCCCAGAGGGTGTCTCCTTTCAGGAGATCGCGCCCCAGAAGCAGAGAGGGGAACGAAGGAGAGGGACTCCATCCCCAAAATTGGTCTTCCAGTTTCCTGAAGTCAACAATGCACCCGTTGGCCAAATAACGACGCCGGCAACATACAGCCATCCAACAGTGGCCAAAAGACCCTGTGGATTCACTGGCACCTTCACTAGTAAGTTCCCACTCACTTCCCTCCATCCGGTCCTCCTCCATGTTTACCTGTCAGCGCTTTATTGATGTATTTCCGTCTCTGATGATGGCTCCTTGCTTCTTTCAGAGACCGGAGGCATGGTGCTTCTGTGTAAGGTGTGTGGGGACATCGCCTCCGGCTTCCATTATGGCGTGCACGCCTGTGAAGGCTGCAAGGTGAGACTGAACAAAGATAGTATTATGCCATGTCTTTGTATTCAGGTACATGCGGATAGACATGTCACAATAGACTCTTCAAAGCCTTTCTTCTTCTTGTGCGTTCTCCAGGGTTTCTTCAGACGCAGCATTCAGCAGAATATCCACTACAAGATGTGTGTGAAGAATGAAAACTGCCTCATCATGCGCATGAACAGAAACCGGTGCCAGCACTGCCGCTTTAAGAAGTGTCTCTCTGTGGGCATGTCCAGAGATGGTAAGAGACAGTTAATGTCCTTGTTTTTGGTCTCTTTGCATTCTGCATTCCCCTCCTTTGGTCTTTTGTTCCTTCTGCCATCCTCTCTCTTTGCCCTGGCATCTGATTTATGGCAAGAGGAGCTCGAGAGTCCCAGCAATCATCAGTCACGGACAAACTGTGACAAATAGTTTATCTTGGGAAATTGGGGCACAGAGTAGTTGATTACCTCACCACCAAGATGTACAGTCTTACCTATTTTTTTTCACCAATTAACAAACAATCATTTGAGATTGAAATGTTATTCTGTCCTGTTAATCATGAAAACATACAGCGCTTCATTTGAAATTAAAATCTGCTGCACTGCATCATTTCACAGCAGGACTCCGATCTCCCGGGATATGGCTAAACTAGGTGATAATAAATCATGTTTTTTCTAGAGCAAACATTTTTAGCTGACCTATAAAAGCCCAAATGCGGGATTGAAAAATCACCTGCTTCAATACACAAGCAGAGTAACTTGATTATTTATAGTCATATTTTCCATGTTTCAAAACCGCACTCAAAGTAATGTGATAAGAAAAAAAATATTATAAGCTCCATGATAATGTTACAGATCTTCAAAGCCAGTTTTGTTTCACATCTTTGACTTGACACCACTGCTAGAAAAATTCATTTTTTAATTTTTTTCCACCTTCAACCCTCTGCCTTTTCACCTCTTCTACCTGCCTCTCGTCTTTTTGACCTCTCTACTTCTCACTCTATGTCATTTTACTAATGGTATCATGTTTAGTGTTGTTGACCCAGTGACCTACTTCCACAGAAAAAGAGAGAGCGAGTGCTCAACTGAAAGACAGAAAGCGAGAGAGGCTGGGGGAGGTGGTGTAGCATACAGCGTACTATAAATAGGGATGTCAGTGGAGGTGCAGAATTGAAAATGGGGGGAAGGGAGGCTTGTAAAGGCTGGAGAGGAGGTTGAGGCAGTGGGATGAGATGAGATGAAGGCTTAAAAGTCTATTTTGTGGTGAAACGGCTTTGATAGAGAATAGTCAGAGATAGTAGTTGTTAAATCATTTGTATTATCTGAGTGTAGTGCTCAGCCTATTAATTAAAATGCCTCCGGTAAGGAGGTGGTAATGATAACAGTGCTCTGATGTCAGGAAATGCTTCTCTATTCTCCTCAGCTGTGCGTTTTGGGCGTATCCCCAAACGGGAGAAGCAGAGACTATTGGATGAGATGCAGAGCTACATGAACAGTCTAAACGAATCCGCTTCCATGGAAATGGACGTGTCGCCTCCTTCCGACGCCCCCTGCAGTCCACAGAACCAGACGAACGAAGGACCAATATCGCAGTCTTACCACAGCAACGTAATGCACAGAGACGAGAAACCACTCAAGATGGCTGCCGGCAACAGCAACACTGTGGGTTCCTCTTACCACAACGGTTCGGCGCAGCAACCTTCCCTGTCGCACTCGGCAACCCAGACCCACCACGGGGAGCAGGCGAGCTACCACATCCCCGTCTCCTGCCCCGTCTCCTCCACGAACAACGAAAACTCCCCCATGGTCGACAACGCCAAGTACACCTTCTCCTCCAATCAGAATCAGTGCCCCGTCACTGGCCGTCACTCATCTCAATCCTACTCACACAATCAGAACAGTTACCCAGCCAATGATTCCCAGAACCAAAGTCCCTGCCCCTGGAAGCTTAACGGAGGAGCCAAAGTGCTGGTGAGATTTCTTTTTCCCCCCGTGTAATGAGTACATGAATATCTTCCGAAAAAGTCTATAACACTTCCTTTCCTCTCGTCTCTGTCCTGCAGGCATGTCCACTCAATTCTTGTCCTGTGGCTCCAGCCAGTCGCTCCAGTCAGGAGGTGTGGGAGTCATTCTCCCAGTGCTTCACGCCTGCTGTTAAAGAAGTAGTGGAGTTTGCAAAGAGTATCCCAGGCTTCCAGTCTCTCAGCCAGCATGATCAGGTCATGCTGCTTAAATCCGGCACTTTCCAGGTACATCCAACTCAATATCACTGTCTTGGTGGGACTGTAGATTTTCTTTGCCTCCTTTCCTTTCCTTTGGATTTCTGATGCTGACTGGTTCTGGTTCTGTCCACAGGTTCTGATGGTGAGATTTTGCTCACTGTTTGACCCCAAGGAGAGGACAGTGACCTTCCTCAACGGCCAGACATACTCACTGGCATCACTTCGGGCTCTTGGCATGGGCTCCTTACTGGATGCAATGTTTGAATTCAGCGAGAAGCTAGGATCCTTGGGTCTGGAGCCAGACGAGATGGCTCTTTTCATGGCTGTCGTGCTAGTGTCTGCTGGTAAGCAGTTATACTAATCCATGTTGACAAAGCACTAACTGTATGCACATATTTTCTAGTGTCTAACCTTGATTTCTGCCCCCATTCTCCAGATCGCTCCGGTATCGTGGAGGTGGAAGCAGTGGAGCAACTGCAGGAGAATCTAATAAAAGCTCTGCGTTCCCTCATCACCAGTCGCCGCCCAGAAGATAGCACCCTCTTCCCAAAATTGCTGCTACGTCTGCCAGACCTGCGCACCCTGAACAACCACCACTCTGACAAGCTTTTAGCCTTCCGCATAGATCCTTGAGTTCAAAGAGCTGAAGCTTCCTGAGGTATCTGCTTTGGGGGGCCTCCCTGCTCCCCATGCAAACCTGGCCTGCCACATACAGAACACTGGCCTCTGCATTATGGGCAGTTGTTGTGGGAGCCGTGCCAAATCTAATGCTATGAGAGCGCAAACTTAAAAATATCAGTGATGGCTGTGGGCACAGCGGGCGGTCGAGGCTCCTGAAGTGATTCCTACTCCAGTTCTGGGATTGCTAAAAAACATCAAGACATAGACTATGCTCTCCCTCGGGTTCTTCGAGTCAACATCCATCCACCACGTCATCAGCTATCCCTTCTGGGAGTTCGTGCTGAAGACCAAAAAGAAGAGGGAGAGTTACTCACGAGACGTTGTCCAACAATCCCAGCTCATGTAGCTAAAAACGAGGGAAGCACAGATTTTGGCCCAGAGAAAAAGGAACATGTACAAACATTCACCAACGATGATTTCTTACTGTACATTCATACTACATGTTTAAAGGGCACTTTCCATACGTTAAAAATGCCTCTTAAATCAATATATAACATAGCAATAGAAATGACTAATACACAGTTGGGAGACCGGCTTGTGCGAGCCCTGTTAGAATGACATAAGCTATTTTCACAACCTGTCACCGTGTGGGAAATCTTTATGAAAATCACCCATTTGTGATTGAGAAATGTATAACATTTTTAAGAAATGAGAGTAAATTGCATTGTATTTGTATGCGGTAATCAGGGAGATATTATTGGTCATTTTAGACCGTGTCTGATGGGATCTATGTTAAGGTGTTTTCTTGTAAATTTTGTACATAACATTTATTCTTGGTCCTCGTTAGTTTGCAGAATCTCGGATATGTAAATGAAGTTAGTATTGAATTACTGTATGTATATCACACACAATAGATTGCTATTGAGACTGCAAAAGAGAAAGCAGCATTTCAACCTGACTGAGTATAAACTTTTTATTTGAAGATATATAAATGAAATAAGTGTATTGTCAACTGACTGCATCACCTTGTGAATATTTTGTAAATGTTTATGGTTGCACCATAGAGTACCATTATTAAATAATGTTACATATACCATTTCTCCTTGTGCTCATCTTTTTTCATTTTCCTCCTTACTGTGATGCCACCATCAGTATTATTACAAAGGCATACCGTGGAGCCGTAGCCTAGCAACAGACGCAATCAGCCAATCATGCTCCAGGTCTGAAAGCCATTATGGGCTTTATTACAAACAAGAAACACTTGTTTCTTGAGTGTGTGTGAACAGGTAAAAGTTATTTTGAAGAATTCCTCACTTCAATAAATACAAGGTGATGTTCTCTGCTATGAACACATTGACTTTTTGCAGAGCAAAGACAACAAGTAGCCAGGGTGGGAGACAAGCAACTGAGATGGATTCTATTCAGTGATCTATGCAATTATGGCAAAGACGAGACAATTTTAGTGAATTTGAGATGCGAGTATGAAAATGCTCATATCTCAAATTAAGCACATTGAGAAGATGCCACCACTGCTATCACTATAGTTCTTGGAAACACATATTAGTATAAATGTTTGGGAGAGAGCAACTCTAGCCTTCAAAATTCTCCATATTGAGCTGAGTCATTGCTTTGAGTTGGACTGACGTGGACAGGTACAGCCTGTCCCTGTTTGTCATTTAAATGTAGATACCTTAAATTACTTCTAATAGACACATATGTGTTTTGTGTACAGCCAACAGAAGGGATTCATCCCGAGATGAACACATGCAGGAGAACATGTGACTAATCATATGAGTATCACAAGACACATATCCACCAGTATATTTCTTTATTGATTCAGCAACGAGATAAAATGCTAAATCACCACCACATTGGGTGACTCTAGCAGTAAAACTGTCTCTAAGCAATAGCACCACGTAACAAAAAACAACACAACTCTTCCTCGGTGCCAAGAAATAGAAAATGAACCCAAAGCTGAGCACACAGCTGGATTTTTATTCTCAATGCTGCACCAGAATGAAAAAAAAGACTGAAAGTCTTCTACAGGGAAAAAAAAGAAAAAAAGAAAAAAAAAGTCTGTGATACAAGCAGTGTTCCAGTCCTTTCTATGAATCTTGTTGCGGTCTCCAGATGCCACCTACTGGACAGACTGATAATAACAACAAGAGCACATTTTTGTTATTTTCTGATTAGTAGACACAGGGACCCGTTACGTACACCAAAAGTTAACTCTCTCAAAATCAATAATACACCTATTATCACAACAAACATGATGATGACAGAGAGTCAGCATATCTGTTGTCTATCAAAGTGCATCTCAAAGGACTAAGACCTGGACCTGCATACCTGAGGTTCAAAGTTCATTCTCAGTTGCAAAAAAATAAAAAATCCTCCACATGGTCGTTTTAGTATCTGATCTGGAGTATTGGGTTGTATCACACGAGCCGATGGAGTTTGCCCAGTCATTATGGAATCGTAGATATTCAGGTTTTATGGAATGAGGATTGGAGGAAATGTACTAAGCTTATGCATTATGCATTTCAATGGAATACAAGTAATTTATTACATCCCCATTTGAATTAGGCTTTAATGTTGTTGTCTTTTTTCAAATGATTTAACCATTTAGAATGTATTTATTTTTGTCTTGTTTTGTATGTCCCTCTTTATGACTATGACTATGACTAATGGAATAAATTAATGAACTTAAGGTGCACTCAATAGACCACTGACAACCTCTGCTGTTTTATTTGCCTGAATGAATTGAATGAATACACAACGCCCCCACCTAGCCACTAATGGGCTGTAAGGGGTCACAAAAACACACTTAATTCAAGTACAAATTCAAGGGATGTATGTAGGCAGTCGGCTCAAACCTGTTGTGTAAGACACGTCATACAATCTTGCCAAAAAGAAAATGCACCAAGCTCTCTGCCCACATAGAAGCAGCTGAGTGGCGGCGATGGACTCAGCAGTGTGTGTACTGGCAATTCCATTAGCTGTAAGCCGAACACACCATACATAATACTTAAGGCGAGCAAACTGTTTCCCCCACTGTGTCTGTGGCCGCACACAAGCAAGCGGCTGGGGGTCAGAGATGCACTTAGTTGTGCTATCACTAGCGGCCAGATGGGGGCTGATTAAGAGCAGCTAGTCAACAGCACTAAGAAACGGAAAATAAAATGGTGTTATGAGAACGTGTAAGGTCCTTGAGCATGCAGTCACCGAAAATATTATTCTGTTTGCAGAATGCAAAGCTGTGGACAGACACAGAGGTGCGCATTCACTCAGTGACGCACACGAGCGATCGCATGATGCTACAGTGAATTGATCATATTTCCTGCTAAACATTAAAATATGGCACCATTATCAGATGTCATCAACACATTGTACCATCATGGATAAAACATGTCGCAGACTCACAGCAGACTTTTCATTTTCATTGGCTGTCAATGAAATGTGTTCAGTGGTTTCTTATGTGGTATCAATATTTATTTGGAGCCCTATATCCTGCTGCTGTTGTTCGTTTGTCTTCTTGGCAGACAACCGGAAATCAATATTAGGTCAAAGTGCCTGATAGTAAATCTCGTCATCAGTGGTGTAAAGTCTGTGTGTTTGGTCATAATGTTCTTAACTTTAATCTCATTAGTCTGATGTGCCCGTTACAAAAGCAGTGTCTTACACAAAAAACATGTTATAACATACAAAAATACAGTAAGTTCATGAGGTCACTGCTGTGTTTCTGAAAATAAATAAAGAGAACAAAAAGTAATCTAGCAAGTCATACACCATAACGCTGTCTACATGATCTGCTATCATGACATATGATAACATATGTTTACACAATATATAAATGCTATCAGATATATCCTGTTACCCTCAGTTTCCACCAAAAGTGTAGCAAAACACTAATACTATAGTGTGTGTGTGTGTGTGTGTGTGTGTGTGTGTGTGTGTATATATATATATATATATATACAGTATATATAATTTAGATATGTAAGAGTCTTATAGGATGATTAACTGTCCTGGAACATTGTTGAGAAGTTTTGTGCCAGCAATGGGAGAGATAAATGCCACCCCTGTTTAGCAAAAGCAGTGGTACAGTCTGGCTTCATGTCAATGTATTGGGACTACCTGGATATTTCTAGAGCGACCTCATTAGGCCGAGGATAGGGGTGGCATGGGATCAGGGTTAGCGAGAGATTAACCACACAGGGGCCTATAAAGCTTTGGTGTAATCCGCGCACTGTAGACAAACCCAGAGCAACAACTATTCTACAAACCTGTTTTGCTCGCAACACGCAGTGTTTTGGACCACGCAAACCCCATTAAACAAGAGAAGAGGTGCTGAGAGAGTTTTTAATATTTTGGATTTGAAAGAAATATATCTGACCTGCGATAAGTCTTCCTCGTCATCAGCAACTCAAATGTGCAAAGAGGGAAAAATCATGAAGAAGGGGAAGGTATGTTTTTAACTTTCGGGCCTTACAGTTGCAACACTACTTTCTTTTTAAAGTTTGTTATTGGAGCTACAATAGATACTTCAATTCTTTATAAATGTGGCCAAAGATGAGCTCATAGACGGGCATTATACGTTCATGGTTTGTTTCAGGGTTATAGAGATAGGGCTCATCTGTTTCTGATCCATTTCTTCATTTAATGGCAACATCACAGCCTGGCTAAAAAAAAAAAAAGAAATCTTCAACCAAATAATTACTTTGTGTGTGTGAAAGAGCATATTTAATGAACGTTGGTTCATTTGGGCTCTGTACTGCAGCTCTAGTGATATTTACGTGGCTACGAAAAGATGGAGGTCCATCACATCCATTCTAATCCTTTGAACTAATCAAACATGGAGGCTGTTTTGGAGACAAATCCATTATGGACAATTGTCTGCAGGCAGCTTTATCAGTAAAATCAAATATGTCATAGTCGACTTAGGATGAAAAATGTGTACTGTGCTGGTTTGTGCGAGTGTGAGAGTACACACATTAAAAAAACTGAATTGGGAATGTACAGTTATGCTTTTTATGTATCTGATTAAAATTGAAATTACCTTACAAATGGTAATTCTACCCCAGCAGGTGTGTGATGACAATGAGCCGCCCACTTATCAGGAGGCGACTGCAGGTAAAAACTCATCTGTTTGTGGACATATTCCCAACAATCGCCATTATGTCTTTAAAACCTACCCAGACTTACTACAAACAGAATAGGTCTGTTTTAATCAAAGTAATCTTCTTTTATTACGATTACATTTTCTTGTTTGATTAATCATTTCAATTATGAATCATAATAATATTGCATTTTGTTTAAGTTTAGCAGTGTGACATATATGTTGAAAAGTACTTATAATCAAAACCCCTGCCTCCTACATAGTGACATTCATTTGAATAATAGTGTTGTGTTATTTTTAAAAACAGTGGATGATCAAGCCATAGTTTGAATGAAGATGCAGCCTCACACGTCTCCTCTGCTTCCTTCTACAGGCTATGGTGAGATGGAGGCCCAGTTCGCGTGGGATGACAAGACCATCAGGCGGACCTTCATCAGGAAGGTACAATGTTTCATATGACACAGGTGACACCTGTATCACAGTGATTCTTTCATCCCTACACTCTGACACTGTGAATCCATCTCCAGGTTTATGCCATCCTTATGGTTCAACTGTTGGTGACAGTGGCAATCGTTGCCCTCTTCTCATTTTGGTAACTACTATTTCAGTAATTAATATGGTAGTAGGAGTGGGTAGTAGTTTGTGTTTTCCCCACTTTGATGAAAACATGAATTTAATCCATTTATTTGTTGTCTCTACAGCGCCCCTGTGAGGTTTTTCATCCAGACTCATCCGAGCTTGTACATGGCGTCTTAGTAAGTGCCAACACATCGTAACTCACATTATAGTGTCATCCTTCTCTATTATTGAATTTACTGAGCTTTGTATCACCATCTTTGCTTTTTTAACAGTCTCCTGTTCTTTGCCACCTACATCGCACTGTCCTGTTGCGGAGAGCTGAGGTAACGTTTCATTGCAATAAAACTAACAACACAAATATATATGCACTTTCATAGGCATTAATGCTGTTGTGAATTACTTTTTTTTGTTTACCTTAACAGGAGGCAGTTTCCTTGGAATATCATTTTATTAGTTCTCTTTGTGAGTATTCCTCATGAAAACAAAATAACAATTATGCTCTTACTTACACACTCAACATAACTGGAAATATGACTTCTCTCCTCAGACTTTGAGCATGGCCTTCATGATGGGCTTTCTGTCGAGGTAACTAAATATCTTGACGGAGGCGTGTGTTTATGTGGGTGTGATGGAGCCTTCCCACAGTAAAAGATTGCTTCTCTTTCTCCAGCTTTTACAACACCAAATCTGTGGTTCTGTGTCTGGGAATCACAGCCCTGGTGTGTCTTTCTGTCACCATCTTCAGCTTCCAGAGCAAGGTGAGAAGAAACCGCTTTAACTTCAAACTGCTTTCAAAAAACAAACTGAGCTTAATAAATCCATCATCATTTTTTTGCTTTCTCACACCTGCTTCAGGTTGATGTCACATCCTGCCAGGGTGTCCTGTTTTCTCTGTGCATGGTCATGCTTCTCTGTTCCATCACCTTCTCCATTGCCGTCCCTTTTGGATACGTAAGTGCACGTACACCTTTCTAGAAGAAGATTAAAATAGCTGTAATAGACGATGACTTAAACACCAGTCGCAGGTCAATACTGTATTTGGGTGTGCGTTAACGAGAAGAGATTAGCCTCACAGATAATCTTGCAAAGCACGGCGCTGTATTTCTTAAATTAGCACAACTGCTGACGTTCTTAGCCGTGTTTTGTAATGATTTTTTTTTAAATCTTGCAACACAGGTTCCCTGGTTACATGCCATCTATGCTGTGTTAGGAGCCGTCCTCTTTACTCTGGTGAGAATCAGATCAACCTCAATATTTCAAGATGAAGTTTGTTTTAGTTATGTATTATTAATGTACTCTCTGTTTATCCACCCCATCTGTCTCTCTTTCTGCCACAGTTCCTAGCATTTGACACCCAGTTGCTGTTAGGGAACAAGCGCTACACTATAAGTCCAGAGGAATATGTTTTTGCCACCCTCAGTCTCTACCTGGACATTATCTACCTGTTCAGCTTCCTGCTACAAATCATGGGAGGAGGCCGAGATTAAACATTTCTCCTCCACCCTCTCCTACATACTGCATATCTGTCTTTCAAATCAACTCAACAACTTGGATGTATTACCCTCATGAACAAGATGACATCAGGGCTGTATTGTTTTTCATATTTTTTTCCAAATGTAATCTTGCCATATAATACTGCTGCTTTGGTCCCTTTACCGTATCATACAGCCTAACCTTCCTGATACCTCACTGTGGTCATTCAATGTACCGTGGCCATTCCTGTGATTTTAAAATGCATTCTGCAGTGTGCGTGCTTTAACAGTCATTAGGCTCATGATAGACAAAAAACAGCACAGTGATCAGAAATCTGCACTTTTAGGTTGAGTTTGTTTTAATAACTGACCGTTTCACAAGCGATGTACAGTAGATAGTGTTTTATACTTGCTTTCACTGTACAATTTTTTATAGATGACAAGTTAAATGTTCATGTATGTGTGTGTAAGTGTGTGTTTGTGTGTAAGATGTTGAGCTAATCTTGAGGATTTTAACTATGTTAAGACTTTAAAAACACCAACCACA
Source organism: Chelidonichthys spinosus (assembly GCA_029853015.1). Classification (NCBI taxonomy): domain Eukaryota; kingdom Metazoa; phylum Chordata; class Actinopteri; order Perciformes; family Triglidae; genus Chelidonichthys; species Chelidonichthys spinosus. The sequence goes on from CM056822.1 coordinate 16,975,768, forward strand.
AAGGGAAAATGTGTGTTTGTCATCATACATATTTATTATTATTTATTAGGCATCAGTTACAATTTATTTTGTAACTTTAATGTGGCCTTTGGGATTTGATAGGAAAGCATTTAATGTAAACTACTTTAATGATCAGAAATGTTCAAACTGTATAGTGAATAAAGCACATGGCTGTTTATATATTATGAACAATGAGCTGTGTCAATTAAAAATAAAAGTGACACAGAAAAAGTGCCCTGTCTTAAATGTGTATGATGCTTAATGGTGGCTATTATGATCATTAAAATCCAATACAACATGCTCTGACACTATACTTCAACCATTTCCTCCTCCAATCGAATGTGAGTGTGTGAGAGTGGGCGGGACTACTGACCATCCCGCCCACCTTCCATGTTCGCCCTCCACACACATCTGTCATCATCACATAGAAATCGAATTAATTAGGCACTGATGAATCACACTAGAGATGTATCCATCACTGTTGTAACATATAACTTAGCTGGAAATAAGATTTCCGCTTTCACTCAGCAGTACAAGTTTAAAGAAAATGGGTACACCTCATTCCATCACAGACTGCAGTCCAGACTAAATAACACAGCAATATGATGTCAGTATGAGTATATAAAATTGTTAAATTCATCTTTTTAAAAATCATCAAGTACTAGTAACCCAAATCTTTCAGAAAACACACCCATGGTCTCAGCTCATCTGGATTTATAAAACTAAACAAACTACTACTAAAGGAAACATATTTGATCTGCTTTCACAAATAACCACAGAATGGCAAAGGCCAAACACGCACAGAAACCCTCAAACCCAACCTTATCATACCCATTTCATTTCTGCATAGTCTCATGATGAGGGTGTGAGTTTTTCACCGACCACAGTTTAATAACAAAGAGGCCACACAGAGAAAACCACCAATAATAGCAGCCTATACAGAATTCATGCAATTTGCCAACAAAAAACAACAACAACACATATATCAGATGACTGGTGCAAACACACGTGACACACGAAACAATTAAATGGCAGCACTTATAATAATATAAGCACCTGTATGCTTCATTTAGGATTTTACATTAACATTAAAAAGTTGAACACTGGTCACACAAATTTAAATTAAAACTGCAAGCAGTATCGCGACGGGCCCTCGCTCATATGTGGTCGTGGAGTGCCTGCGGTCACATGGCAGTTTCCTGGCCACCTATCCCTGCTGGGCCGCCTCTTGTGGCGCAAGTTTAGACACAAGTGATTGACATTAAAAGCCATCTATCTCCCTGACTGCTGTCTGAGGTGCGAGCTAAGTGTGGAGCAGATGAGACCATGAATAAAATCCTTAGCAGGTGTGGAAAGTTTCATGACTGTTGATCTGGTGTGATCCAAAGTGAAACTACATTTAGGTCACAGAGCTCCCACACATGTCCATGACTTCTTGCCATCTCTCCTCCTTCCCCTAGTGTGACCCCTCCTCTTCCCCCTGTGTCCTCCTTGCAGGCTGAAATGAGAGGAATTAGTCAAAAAAAATAACCAGGTGTGGCTGTTACTTGGAAAAAGTCACAAAATCAATGATATTTCCTGTCGCCAGTAGGTGGCACTCTGACTGTGAGTCAATATAACAGTGCAGATGTGTTCAGGAAGGAACTCTAATCAAGTATGGAAAGTTTGGAGCAGATCAGAGAAGAAACACTGAAGTTATAATAGTTTTGCCATCTCTCCTCCTTCCCCTGTGTCCTCTCTACAGGCTGAAATGTACGGTGGCCCTGAAGGGCAAACGACAACCGCAAATAGAAAAACACAACAACATTAACAAAATCACAACAACGTTAACAAAAACACAATTACATTAACAAAAACACAATTACATTAACAAAATCACAACAACATTAACAAAATCACAACAACATTAACAAAAACACAATCACAAAAACAAAATCACAACAACATTAACAAAAACACAATCACAAAAACAAAATCACAGCGACATTAACAAAAACACAATCACATTAACATAAAACACAATCACAAAAACAAAATCACAACGACATTAACAAAAACACAATCACATTAACAAAAAACACAATGACATTAACAAAAACACAATCACATTAACTTCTACCGGAAAAGGAAGGTACCTTCAACGACATGGACCAATGCTGATTGGACCAAAGAATGTCCGTCTTTTTAACAGGTGGGAAGGGCTGCTTTACGCCACACCAGGTAGTTTACGGCTCGAACGGCTTTCATTTAGCATCAGATGAAGAGTTGAGATGTATTGCCCTCACTGTGGCAGAAAGGTGCCTGAAAACCTTGTCGAAAGGCCTAACTTTTGTGGGTATTGTGGCAAGGGGCTTCAAGAAATGCTTGGCGATGAACTCACCGACACACCTACGCCTTCAGGTAAGTTAAACTAATGAAACGTTAATTGTGGCCAATGAAGTAGTGAATGGGCTCTTCAGACCCGGTGATCCGCAGGCAGGCTACATGGCTGCATAAAATGAAGAATAGTGTTGAAAACGATATATTCTGGCACGTCATTGGTGTATAGCCGGTAACATTGAATATCATGGAGTATACTGGCTTTACTTGGAGGAAGGGGGGACATTTATCTCTGTTTGATAACTTGAGACGTAGAAAGGCCAGGTTTGCTAGTTATCAAAGAAAAAGGTTGAAGGTGTCTCGTTTTTTTTCTTTGATAACTAGCAAACCTGGCCTTTCTACGTCTCAAGTTATCAAACAGAGATAAATGTCCCCCCTTCCTCCAAGTAAAGCCAGTATACTGAAGGCGTAGGTGTGTCGGTGAGTTCATCGCCAAGCATTTCTTGAAGCCCCTTGCCACAATACCCACAAAAGTTAGGCCTTTCGACAAGGTTTTCAGGCACCTTTCTGCCACAGTGAGGGCAATACATCTCAACTCTTCATCTGATGCTAAATGAAAGCCGTTCGAGCCGTAAACTACCTGGCGTGGCGTAAAGCAGCCCTTCCCATCTGTTAAAAAGACGGACATTCTTTGGTCCAATCAGCATTGGTCCATGTCGTTGAAGGTACCTTCCTTTTCCGGTAGAAGTTAATGTGATTGTATTTTTGTTAATGTCGTTGTGTTTTTTGTTAATGTGATTGTGTTTTTGTTAATGTTGTTGTGATTTTGTTTTTGTGATTGTTTTTTTGTTAATGTGATTGTGTTTTTGTTAATGTTGTTGTGATTTTGTTAATGTTGTTGTGATTTTGTTAATGTGATTGTGTTTTTGTTAATGTAATTGTGTTTTTGTTAATGTTGTTGTGATTTTGTTAATGTTGTTGTGTTTTTCTATTTGCGGTTGTCGTTTGCCCTTCAGGGCCACCATAGAAATGAGAGGAATTTTAAAAAAAGGAATTAAAAGTGTCATGACTGTTGATCTGGTGTAAAGCAGACTGGAACTGCATATCAGTCACAGCTTCTCCATGTCTCACTGATAGATCTCTGACTCCCCCTAGTGGTTGATGTGCCCCTGTGTGTCTCCCTTCTGTGACCTCTAGTGAGGATTGAGTGAGGAACTTGAGTGAATTACACAGGTGGTTAAAAAAAAATTTCGCCCACTTTCTGCTGACTATAGGCGGTGGGTCCAAGAGGCTTTTTTGTACATCTCCAGATGGGCTATCTAGGAAGAAATATTTTGTGCATGTACGCCCAACCTAGAAGGCGGGCTGTTACTCGGAAAATGGGCATAAAATCAGTCACATTTCATGTCACCATTAGGTGGCGCTCTGACTGTGAGTCAAAATTGCAGTGCCCACACGTTAAGGACAGATCTCTTATCAAGTATGAATATTTTGGAGCAGATCGGTAAAAAAACGCTGAAGTTATAAGGCAGCTTTAATGCCTTTGGCGAAGGTTCAAAATAGTAGCACAGTCATGGCGTCGCCCTGGCCACGCCCCTAAACTTTTGGAACATCTTTGGGTAACTTTTTGTCCTTCAGGCCTTTCCAACCATATATTCAATATTGGTATCAATCGGATCACTGACTAACAAAGTTAGATTTAGTACAACCCCTGTGAATGGGCAAACACGGACAACATTTTTTTGGAACCGCCCCACATTACTCTATTTTGATGAAACTTGACATGTATGTTCTTTGAAGCTATGGCAACATAGGTTTCGAGTTTCGTAATTATTGGGCCAAAGGTTATGGAGTTATGCTAATTGCGTTTTGGTGGCACAACCCTCTTATGTTCATTGGCCGATATCTTCTGAATTAAACCATATTTTCAAAATCTTTTTGGACCAACCCCAGCTAGGTCGAGTACGCACACCAAATTTTGTCCAAATCAGATCAACGGTGTCCAAGGAATGAGCAACGTTGTGTTTTTCATAAAATCCAGGATGGCGGAAAATATCAGCTTCGGTACTCCAAGAGGATTTTTTGTAGAGGACACTTGTCTGCACATGTGTGCAAAATTGCATGTCAATCAGAGTTATGTTGTGGCGGGGCTGGCGAATAGACAAGCTAGGTGGCGCTAGCAAGCAACTTTTTCGTGGCCGAATGCAAAATCGCTACCATATCGCAAGTTCCTGTAATTTCTACGCACACACCAATTTTGGTGAGTTTTTTTTAATGTTAGGCCTCCAAAACGCCAGTCTAATTGGCGTATGAATAATAAACATTCGAATAACAATAGGGCTTCGCAGCCTGACGTTTTTGGCGCTCGTGCCCTTACAGTACAGTAGCAAAAAGTAAGTAGGTAAAAAAGAAAGACGGATAACAAGATAACAGAGCAAGCCGACTTACCTTAAACCAGGCGTTGTTTCTGGTCTTCCACCACATAATAAATAGCTTATATCGAGGGACAGCTCATCTTTTTGTTATAATAGTTCTTTCGGCCACAACTTGGGGAAGGAGCGCTCTCAGGTGTACACAGGTGAGTTGATTACTTCTTTAGGGGTCGCTGTCACTTTAAGAAGGTTATTAACAGCCATTGTGATGCTAACTTTCTCCCACTGTCTTGCTGTTTTCTTCTCCGGAGTTGTCGCCCAAAGCCTGACTTTCACCTTCCTCTTTGGTGCGTTAGTTGTTCGTTTCTTCATTTGCTTCTTGCATTTTCCAAGAAACATTTAGCCCAGCATTTTTTTTATTCCGTTTTCCTCAAATTCTGTTTTGGCTAGCCGCCATCAACCGGAACAGGACTTGTTTTGTTTCGCCGTGTCTGCGTAACAGCGCCCCCATGTGGCGGGGAGAGCTATAGAAGAATATATTTTTTTAGACTCAAGTTTAAACAGCTGAGGACTTTTATATCCTATTCACAAATTGCTTCTGTCAATGAAAAGAATCATCAAAAAGGAAATGAATGACCGTAAGTCTGACAGGAAACAAAATCAAGACATCTGTAGTTTAATCTTTTCATAAATTGCACTCGCATTGCACCCCACCGTTTATAAAAGTATCAGTACATCCTGAACACACTTCAGTATTTCAGCAATTTTGGAAGAACGTCTGTTGATTGAGTTTTTCAATCAGGAAGAGCATGACATGGACATGACGGCAGCATTGTTCAGAAATGCTGACGTGCATCCTTTTTTTGTAATCCATGTATTGTCTTTGTGCTTATAACTCCTGCTGGTTCTGAGGTCTGTATAGTCTTCACTGCAATAGAAAGAGTTGATGTTAAAGCATATGAAGGGACCCTGGCCTCTCCATCACATACTTGAGAATAATAAGCACGCATCTGTTTTGTCAAATGAAACTAGTGTTTTTATGTGCAAACTTCATGAAACATTACAACTCCTGTTTCAAAGAACCCAGAAGAGGCTTAGCATGCAGATGGAAAAAAACAAAAGTATCCCAGTACACACACAGTCATTCAAAAGATTTGGGATTCAAATATGAAAGCCTGGCCTTGATCTTTAATCAAACAATTTGAATGTGTAAAGAGACCATCGATGCTGAGAAACTAAAGTCCATGTACATAAAAGAAACATTCACATTCAGACTAAAGCTGCAGTGTAAAGAAACAGCCCCAAACTGTTGATGATAGTAGACCAAGTTCTGACCTGACGCACAAGATTATCCCTCAAACTTTGTGCAATGATGTTCAGCATAAGGAAATATGGATTAACATTATTATCCACATTTGATGTAAGGATCACATTTCTTTAACATATTCATATAAACCTATTTAGTCGATTAATGATTCACAGAATCTGCTTGAAAAGACCTAGTCATCAGGAAGGCTGCATTATAATTTATCTTTACTTGTTTTTATCTATTATTTTATCTACAAAAGACATACATTTGCTACTACTGTCTTTATGCGTATAGAGGAAGCTTAAGACTCTTTGAGCTTCCGTGGTGCATTACAGTCCTGGAGCAGGTTTTCCATGAAAGCTTGTGTACAATGATGAAGTCAAGTTGGTGGCAGTCATTTCAGATGTCCTAAGAGTGAGCAGCACCCAGTTGGGTCTTTGTCCAGTTGGGTCTTTGTAGTTACATGAGCTAAACTAATCCTGTAAATGTGTGCGCGTAGTTGTCCGACTGTATATTATCCCCAAGGCGGACTGGTGGGCTGTACAGGAGGTTCCCCTCGGCCCCCTATTGGGAGCTGCAATAAGACTCCAGCAAGGGTGAGGGCTTGGTTTCCAGAAAGAAGAAAATATGTGATTATTTCCTGCACTTTTTATATTTATATTAGTCCGACAATTAACACATTGTTATGAAACTGGACTTTCCAAACTAATGTTAGTTTGTTTTTTTTCTTTAACAAATGTTGCATAAATTGCACTATTGTTAATAAAATAATGCCACTTTTTTTGACACAGATGACCCATCTGTAATGCATCCGCTCCACATCAACAGTTATCTTCAAAAACACACTTCACAGAATCTTTGAAACAAGGCTTTTATTTAAAAAAAAAAAGAAAAAGAAAATTGACATATTTAAATTCAAGGAGAAAACAAAGAAAGAAGGAAAATCTTATCTCAATCAATAATAATAATAAAAATAAAATTAAAAAAAACACAAGTTAGAGACAATTTATCAACTCTGGCACAGGAAGACAAAAGTAGCCAAGTGGCTTTGCAAAATAACCAAATATCAAAACCTCTTTACTCTTAACAAAACTGTACAAAATGAGTTCTTGTATAAATAAGAAAACTGTTCACAAGCAGGAAGTAAGATGAGTCCATCAGATTTTCAAAAGGTCTGGGATTCACACAAACTTGGTTCATACAGTGTGGAGCACGTTTTTTAATAATTTCATGTTAAAAAATGTCACCATGAGACAACATTTATGAGTTTTAATCATGTAAAATACAACTTTAAACCACCCATTAGTAAAACAATACCATTGTTTAGTATCATGAAGTTATTATTAAAATTCAAACAAATAAGGTATACTCTGTATTAACCAAATTCAAGTAAAAGAGGACATTTCGAAAATCCAGACTCGTCAACATCAAACCACCTGTTTGGAAATCCTGTTTTAGCAGCAAAACATTTTGAAGCTATGAAATAAGCCATGAAATCTACATTAAGATGGACAAAAGTAGCTTTTTCAAATTTGTGTAGACTGAAAATAATAAGTGCAAGGAGATTTTTCTTTTCTTCCAATTATTGACTATATAGTTCGGTATTCCTACAGTTTTAATGTAAATTAAGTTTCAATAATTTTCATGAGGAAAATTAATTTTGGAGCATCGTGACTTCCTGTTGTATTATCTATGCTGACAAGTTAAACAAAATAAATAAACACTGCATTGTAACAAGTGGTCATTTCATAGTTTCAAAATCCTGTATTTGTATTAAAAGTGATGGCTAATACATGGAATATCATCTCTCTGAACATATAAACAATATCCATGACATTTTCCTTCATGGGGCACTGATTCTGAAACCTTGCAAGTCACTATGATATCTGGACAGGTTATAAATCATTTAAAGAATAAAAAAAAGACACACGCACACACAATAAGAATAAACAAACAAAAAAAGTGAACAGAGCAAGTGAAAAGGGGGAAAAATACTATTTACAAAATTAGCTCTCATGCCTGAACACTTTCAGAATGGTAAAAGCTCTGCAGAGGCCGATAAAGTTCCTAATGAGTCTGTTTAAATGTGCACCAACCCTCCTCTATATATACTGAGGGAAACCCAGCTTAATTAACACGTTATCAAAACCAGACCATTTACGTGTACTTGACTATATGACAGACACAGTAGGGTAAAGAAAAGGAGAGTTCTCACAAATCCTAAAACGGTGGTCGCAGCATGGAACATTGTGTCCACATCACCTCCCTCAGCGACACCAACGAGAGCCTCCACCAACGAGAGCAGCTGATCTGTGACGAGCTAAAAGACGGGTGGGCTACGACGTCCTTGGTTGCGTAAAAACACAATAGAAACGCACAGCAAAAAGTTGACATGCGTGAAAAAAAAAACACATAAAAAACTGTAAAGAGATAGAAACAGAATCATCAAACTGCTTTAAGCCTTGAGAAAGACGTTTTCACACTGCGTTTAATCGCTGGACTCAAACATGGTGATGGTTGAAGTGCAGAGCGGGAAGAAAAAGCTCCTCATGAGCCTACGGCTAACTCGGCTCACTCGACGGCATTCAAACAAGCCTGTTGCCACTTCTGTAGTATTTACATGTCGATCCGGTGAGAGATCAGGCAGTACATCCGGAGAAAAACATTAAGGCTTATAGCTAAAAGTTGTTTTTGCAGAATGCTGGATCACTCCTAAATTCATTCAGACTTGCTGTCTCACTAAAGGCTGTAAGGTCGTCTTTAATGGCACTTCCATGGTCTAGTGAGCAGTCCTTTGAAAAAACATTATTTCTATTATCTACATATCTACAGTTTTTGATGTCAGCATAAATTAAAAGTTCAACATATTTGGATGCATTCGACATGAGCTCTGCTTGCTATAGTTGGGGGGGGCTGGGGGGGTGCACGGAGCTTCTCTTTGAGCCTCAGTGCCGATGCAGCATCAGCATGGATCATTTGGATCGGCACTAAATGAAGTCATTGTTTGGTTCCGCTCTGAAAGGCTTTTCTCCAGAACGGGCCGACTACATGAGGACAGATGGCACGAGGTTTGAAACGGAAAGTTGTGTGAAAACAAAACGAGAGAAAACTGGATGTGCACAAGCTAACAGCATCAATCCCTATGCAGAGAAGAAGAAGAAAAGAAACTAACATCTACTCTCTTTAAAAAGCTAAAAAAAATCTAATCTACTTCAAAGATAAATTCATCAAAAAATAAGGCAAATTAGCTCAAAGATTTTTCAAGTGACAGACAAAAAAGAAAATAAAAACAGAAACATTTTACTTTCTACAAACATAAAATCACTGACAGAGAATCAAACTCAGGTGACAACAGCAGCATTGGAAAAAAAAGACAGCTCCCTTTCCTTTCGATTAATTATTCTCAGGGATCGCACACAGTCTTCCACTTAATCTTAATTTAGCAACTGCATTGTTCTTTGTACGCATAATCTTTCAGTACTTGGACTGATCAGATCTAAATCACGTTCACTTCATCCCTTCGACAGAGGTTGAATTTAATGAGACCTGAAGGTTTGCCACAGCAAAACCGCTTAAAACCACTTCTCATGGACACGGATGCAACATGGAGTTACACTTTAACAAAACAGGATGACCATTAGTGTGAACGGGTGTCACATGATGGTGCATACAGGAACTTGAACTGAATGGAAAAGCACCCCGAGCATCAAACAGAGGATTTTCCATGAGCCAAATATAAGAGCTCATCATTAATGCGTGGGGTAAAGTCAGTTTCACCATGTATTTATAGGCCACAATATTAAATAACTTCTTTTCTATAAATGTATGTTTCAATGATCTAAAAACTCTACAAATAGAACTATAATTCAAATATAAATAGAAATAATTGATTGTCTTTTGTTCACTTATGGTAGACTGTTGAACAGGAAAAAATATTTTGACTGAGCTATAAACAACCTTGTTATGAATAGAAATCTCTGCAGCAGTTACAGGAAGAAGTAGCTTTAAACGGTTTGCCTTCCCACAGTTACAATGACTCGACATGTCAGACCAGCAAAAGTGTTGTGTACGTTTTTTTTTTTTAAATCTGTACAAATTGTTTCCCCCCGCTGCTGCAAATAAAATGTCAAACAACAGACACCAGGAAATAAAAAATAAAAGTTTGCATATTTTACAAAAAAATAAAAGACACATTGTGTTTCAACTCGTCCTTGAATCACCCTGAAACATCCAGGATGCTCTTTTCTCCTCTTTTTTTTAAAAAATAAGAACTTGTTACGTGCACAAAAATAATGCTCTGTGTCTTTTCCTCCTTTCTTAAGTTTTCTTTTTTTAAACTTCTTGTTATGTTCCTTTTTTTCAGTTATCAAAATAGATCAAAGCTTCTGTGAAGAAGATTCCCACCTTTGGTTGACTCTTGAGGATGTGAGCAGGAAAGTCCAATGACATAAGTGTTTTCCTTTTTCTTAAAAAAAAAAAAAATATATAGACATACACACACAAACACACTCACTCACACGCACGCACGCACACACACACACACACACACACACACACACACGCACAGACACGCACACACATGTTCCTTTTGTTATCCATGTTCAAGTCCGAGTGCTTGGTAATGGTTTGGAGCACAGTTGTCTTCCAGGTGAATCCTGTTTGGTTGGATCCATCTCGTGCCCTTGGCCCCACCCTGCCGGGAGCTGCAAAACACACATGACTCAGTACTTCTACTTCTGCACCACAGCTTTCTATACACACACACACACACACACACACACACACACACACACACATTAAAGGCTTAAACATGCTGAAACAATGACTACGCATCAATTGATCCTCCCTGCACTGCAGTCACCAGACTTGAAATGAAAACACAGAACCAGCGGGATTTTAAGAAAAGTCGATATGTATATAATTTGGAATATTACAGATATGTCTTTATACCTTATATAATTGATATGATATACATACAAAATGGTAAATTGGTATATCAGGACACAGCAGAGAAACCTTCACGGCCTTACCTTAGCTTCACTTGGTGTGTTGGTACGAGTAGTTTGTGTGTTCTGCGGGAGCCTCCATGGCAACCTGTTGCTGTTGACCACCATTCTCCTAAAAAAAAAAAAAAAGAGCACAGATTATTCACAGAATACTCTTCTTGATAATCAATGAGAATGTGTCAATTAAACAGTTTTTTTTTTTATTATCAAAGACACAAAGAAGAAGACCTGTATTTTCCCACTGCCCTCCCCACAGAATCATCCAAAGTACAACAGTCAGATTTTACAGGTGAAATTTCTTTGCCAGAAAACCGGTGTTACTGCAGGACGTATTTACTAAAGAGGCATGCTTGACATTTACCTTGTTATTATCTAAGGAGTGGCTGACGTTCATCAATGACACTGACCCAATTCAAGGTCTACACATGTTGCTCCCCCCCCCCTCCACACACTTGATCTCATCCAACCAATCACAACTCGAGTTCCTCTCTTACTACTGTGCCTCTTCCCATTCATAAACCTGCCCTGTCTCACTCATTCACTGTCTGCCTCATCCCCCAGGCTCCCAGCGCGATCGCTGAGTCGGGACTCCCTGCAGGCTCAGCCGGCCTCCTGCAGAGCGTTCAGCCAGGAAACAGCTGCAGCCCCGGAGCACACAGGCTGTGGGGACGGCTCCATGAAATGATTCTGACTGTTATTCATGGCTGACAAAGGCGCTTTAAGTTTAATAACGGAGGATCTAATATAGAGCCATTGTTAGGACAGCAGACTGCCATTTTACAAGAGGGAAATTACATGGGAATTATCAATAAACACACTAAATAATGAATGATTCAAATATAACCTAAGAAAGACAAATACATTATTTACATCATTTAATTCTGCATATCGACAGGTGCAAATGTAAATATGTTTACAGTGAGAAACTTTCTATATACATACACATCTATATATATATATATATATATATATATATATATATATATTGTCTGCTATGCTGCTACACTGAATGACACAGAAATGCCCTGACTTCATCTGCTTCTCTTTTTGTATTGAAAGAATTATGATTATGACAAGCTTCTACTTGTCATAAAATATCACACACACACACACACACACACATACACACACACACACACACACCTCCCCGCACACGGACACCGTCAAGCTCAGTAAATCACTCAGTTGGCAGTTTGAATAGTCACCTCACCCACTTTCCTGCCATAACTCTGCCACTCCTTCAGATACAAACAAATGAGACCTTGTGTGCTATAAGCAGCAGCTTTTCTTTAGGTGCACAGCTTTTAGTAAATACGCCCCTATAAGAGTTTTCATTATTATTCATCCCCTTCATGGAAATTTGAAATACAGGCAGCTGAGCTTGAGGCTAGCTTCATACCTCTACTGGGACACTGGAGGGAGGCACTGGGGTGTACTGGGGGATGTAGGTCCCCTGCATTGTTGTGTTGGCCGGAATATACTGTAGGGAAGGCAGAGAGGAAAACATGAACATGAATATTTGATCTTGTGAATTTCAGGTCAGTTAGCTATGGGGACACATTTCTGCCTCTTGCATCGCATGTGTGTGTGTGTGTGTGTGTGTGTATGTGTGTATGTGTATTTGTGTGTGTTAGATTGGTACTGACTGTGCCCGTGCTGCCCAGGGACAGGTGACTAAGCTGCTGCGCTAGAGGTCCCATCATGGACGTAGGCTGGATGGACATGGCGTGATCCATTGTTGGGGTAAGAACTGTACCCTGTGGGTGCAGAGACACACAGAAACCCTTTTAGATCACATCCCCGGTCAAATTGGGCAACAATAAACAACAAATACATATAATGGAGCCCGATCCAATACAAGTCGGGAACTACAGTTAAGCTACAGATATTAACATCTCAACATTTGTCTTGAATGCATCTCAGGCCACTTCCCAAGGTGTCGGATGCTTCTTGGTTACATTTACGCTTATGGTTTTATGCTGATGGATAGCTATTCAATCCACTCAAGGTACACGGAGCGGCTGAGAGTAAATTAGATATATGAGGAGAGGAGGAGGATACTCACAGCTGGCTGCATGAGGTATGACTGATGGTGCATCCAGGATGGGCTGTGTACCTGGAAACATGTCACAAAAACATATTTTTAAATGAGTTGCTGTTTCTTCAACATTCCCCTCAGAGCACTTATTATTATTATTAAGTTGTGAGAACCTGAACAAATATTATCAGTACTGAGGGATGGGTTTCTCCCCGAGTGTCTGTTAACATGCATAACGTGGACATAAATGTCTTGGCATTCAGGTAATTTTTAAAAGTCCGTATATGAATTATAAACACAGTGAAATAGCCCACCTGGTAGGATGAGACAGGAGAATGCATGTAGGGTGAGAGGGAAGTCTGGGCAATCATTCGGTTTGGAGCCAGACTGTAGGGTGAGGAGTAGAAGCTGCCGAACAAAAGCAAAAGGAAAACATGAAGACAGCCACACCATGTCAACCATCTGCAGTACAGCATTTCTGTTTTCTGACAATGGCCAGCAGAGGGCAGCACTTGACTACATTTTTGAGAAGGATTCTTCTTTTTCCTAGAGGGTTGGAACAGTTTTCAGTCAGTCCATGCATACCACTCACCCATTTTGTAAGGCTGTGGGGTCATACGCAAGCGTCATTCCTCCCTAGGAAAACAACACACAGGATTCAGAACATGCAAACACGGTGCTGAAACAGACCGGTGATCCAGCACAGAGCTACTCCAACAGAAAATGGAATATACAACAAGTTAAAAGTGACTATCTTACTGCGTCTCCATCTCTAGCCCAGGGCCGCCCATTGTGGAGGTACTTCCCCTGGCTCTGCCTCTTTTTCTGACCTCCGTCTGCAAACTTACATAATAAGGGCTCTGTGGGCACTGAAAGCAACAGATCAAACAAGAGAGTGAATTCAATGGTCACAGCAGGGGAACAAAAACACAGAGCTCTGGCACCAACAACAACAATATCGGGTTTCTATAAAGCCAAACAAACATTCCACGCACCGGGCACTCCTGGTGGAGTCTTGATGAATTTGCCATTGAAATGCTGAATTATGGCTTCGCACTTCTCCGTGGATTCCATTCTGAAATACAGTTAAAAAGGCTCATTTAAATCCCGAAATAGGATCGGATTCACGCTACATATTTACAACGCAAACTACCACAGAGTAGTGTTATTATGTCTGACCTGGCAAATCCCACTCCGCGGCTGGTCCCGTTAGCATCTCGGAGGATGCGTGTGGAAATGACCTGGCCAAAGGACTTGAGCATGCTCTCCAGCTCTTGCTCATCCATAGACACCGGCAGGTTGGAGATGTAGAGGTTGGTGGGGTCCTGCTCTTGTTGCTGTCCAGAAACGAGGGTGAAAATCAGTTCAAATGCTGCTTTTTTTCTGACTTACATGAAGCGATGTTTATATTTTCGTTTCAATGCAATACTGATATTTGTTGGTGCAGTAGTAGAAACCAGTGCCTGATTATTACCTACTCTTGTTTACTACTACACTGCTTTCAGCTGTCTCACTGGATTACACAAGTCCATAATACTTAAATAAGTATACTTAAAAAAAAAAAATCTATTTTGGCACATTCATACTTCAACATATGCGTGCATCATGTCAAGCATGTTTTTATAATGTTAATGTATATGAATTAAATGTTTTTTAGCAATAAACTGAAACACTAAATACGCTGCCTCAACTAAGGCACACAGACACACACACACATAAATATACTGATACTGGAAAATATGATTTTGTCTGCAAAGGTTAAATCCTCCTAGATATTTAGGAGGAATGTTCCCTAATCTGGATTGCTGCGAGCAACGAGAGATTATTCAGAGACATATTTTGTGGCACTAGCTTGAAAGTGAAACCTTGTGTGACTGTGCAGTAGCAGACAGGAAGTCGGGCATGAAGTTAAGGAGTTCAGAGAGCAACAGGAGCCTGGCAACCAAGAGAAAAGAGGCTGGGCTTAAAAGAGGGGAAGGGAAAACAGAGGGAAGGAAGAGGATAGAGCCGAGGGAGGGTGGGAGAAATGAGGAGCTTGAAAGGCTGATATTTTGCAAAGGAGGGATCTGACAAGATAGGAAGCAGTGGGAGTCTTGAGTAATTTGGGTAATGAAAGAGGGAACGACAGAAAAGAAGAAAAAAGGATAAAGGGGGATAAATGAGTGCCTGCTGATTAACAGGCTCCTCTCTTCCATTAAAATAGATTTCTATTATTTTTCATTTTCGTCCCTTCATCCGAACTCCTGCTGCCATCAGATAACTCTGTAAACCAGTTGAAATGAAAAAAATTGTTCAATGTAAGTCAAACAGCCATCTCAAACAGAGATTTACCGCCTAGATGGGTATCCTCTGTTCTCAGCCGTGAGCCACCTGGCGAAGAGATTTTCTGACTGCCGTCATTCTGGGCGCAGCGATACGCCCATTACGTTACACAGTGGCACACTGCAGAAGGTCAGGGGCCAGCTGAGACTAATGGAGTTCAAGGCTACATGGCAAAGGGAAAACTCCCTCCCTTTTTTAACCCTTCACCTCAGCATTTCATATTCAAAAACATATTCATCCTGGTGTAGATATGAAAATGCTGTTGGGCATGTGAATAGGATTTGCTGAGGCATCATAGTGCCTGTTTGTGTGCTGAGCCCTAGGTGAGCCATGTTTGTTGAGGTGTGCCTGCTTGCATGTTGCACTGACGTCAGAGTTTGAGCAGGGAGGTGCTGGAAAGTAAGAAGGGATCTATTTTTAACTTGGCTATGGTTCTCCTGGCCCTTATGCACTCCCCCTGGGCCCACAGCTCCAGGGCTCGGGGTGTCCCGTTCGGGGACTGAGCCTACTCTTGAGGACGGCCGGCGCGAGGTGTGGCTGATTCTGTTTGTGAACAACACTCCACAGCAGCCATGGTGAAGGTGCAAACAGGTGAAGCTGCACTTGAGAGTTTGATATTAAACTAATTTTAGAGCTTGTTTTTTTTTATGACCTGAGGTAACCCACTCACTCTGAAGCAGCTGTGTATATTTAGGTTTTTATAGTGGTTATCAACACCTCTGATGGAGCACATGTTGTCTGGGTGAGTTGAGTCTTGGTGTCCGGTTGCACTTGTCGGATATTGAGACACACAGGAGTGTGTGGCAGGTCTTACAGAGGAGGTACGGAGAACTTAGACTCTGGGTTGAGTTGCACTGGATTGGTTCAGGCCTGCAGGTCGCGTGGATCTGTTACACTTTTTCTGGGGCTGGGCTGAGGGAGACCCTAGTGTTACATGTTAGTGGGTCTGTTTGGGTGCACGGCACAGGGAGGGGGGGACAGGGACACTAGGCTGGAGTGTATTAAGTGCTGGTGTCAGCCGCAGGCCTGGGCCCAGACGATGGACAATGCCAGCCTATTGTGCCTGTCCCATTGACAGTGGGTGTAGTGGCACCCTCCCCTGGGTTCCCTCAATGGGGAGCCTGAGAGCCGGAGGGATCAGCTTAATGGGCCGACAAGAGTTGCTTTGACTGCAGACACTTGGACAAAGACCTCAGAACAAGAGCTACAGCGGGAGCAGGTTAGCAACATACACAACCACAGAGACGAGGGTGTGAGGGGAGAGGAGACGGTGACGAGGAGGGCCACGCAGAAAGAGGAGCGAGATGAGGATGAAAGGGGGAGGCGGTAAAGGATTAACAAAGCAACGAGAGTGGCGGATTAACAAAACGTGTTTAAAAGGGGAGTGATTTGACTTGTAGCAACTGTCAATTATTAGCACAAGATCAACCAGCGAAGTATGACGAAGCACAGGCCTCATAAACCAGAGTTTATCTTGTATCCTTGCCAATAGGATGCTCGCTGCCAATCAGACAGGACGAGTGTGTGCCTGTGGAGAAAGGGCCGATGACTGTGGGTGGTCAAAGTTTAGCAGGTGGCTCTTTGGAGATCAATACATTTTAAAGAAGGGCCAGACTTGATCATAAGGCCAAGGAATTTTAGGGGATAAATGATGTGTGACAGAGTTGATTCATTCTTACTTTGGCCATCTGAGCCTGGACCCCACTGGACTTCAGAGCTGTAACAGCTTTCTGTGCTGCTGCTGGACTGTCAAAGTCCACAAAGCCATATCCTACAAAAGAGACATACACATATCAAAATTGCTGAGGGGTACACAAGGAGATCAATACCACTCTCATATCTGTCTATATATAAATATTAAGCTAAATCCAGGGAATGGTTCGCTTGGACGGGGTAAACAGCTAGCCTGACAGTGTCCAAACATTTCTACAGATTAAGCAAATGCCATATTACATGTAATTGTAATAGTTTTAGAGGGCTTGGTAGGTGGTTTTCTGCATGTTTTGACAGAGCTAGCTTAGTTTCTTCACCATTTACCAAGTTAAGATCAACCATCTGCTGGCTGTCACTTCATAGTGCAGGAAAACACCAAACGATCTTCTCATCTAACTGGCATCAAGAAAGTGAATAAGTGCATTGCCCAAAAGGTTGAAATACTCCTTTAATAACCAAACAGCCAACTCTAGGGTTGGTAGGTGAAGGCAACGGTGATGATGTCTACTCTCAATTAAAAAAAAGAATAGCTTAAAAGGACAGTTGAACTCACCTTTACATTTGTTGGTGGTTTTATCCAAGATGGCCTTGGTCGACACAATCTTGCCATACCTGAAGGGACAGACAGAATAACAGACGGTCGAAAGAAAGAACAGACAGTGAAACGGGGTCAATGGCAGATGAGGTGACTGCAGTGCAACAAGAGGAATCTGCTCTGACGTCTACATACCAATCCTGCCACACTTCCTCAGGCTGCCTGACTACAGGTGTAAACATGAACACATACTCCTTCTCGCAATCAGTTGTGTCTTTTTAAAGCGATCTAGAGTGTCACAGAAAACTTCTCCGTCTCCACCCTCCTGTCTTTGTCTGCCGATGTACGTGAACTCTGTCCCCTGGCGGTTTCCCTCCCTTTTTTTTTCTCGATAGACAGGAGACAGCACCCCAGGGCCAAAAAAATATTTGGTCTGGGCTTGTCTTTACCGCACACACGCATACACAGAGACACACAGACACACACCTCTTTACTAAACACAGCTCTGCTTTCGAGTATTTTTGGCTAAAAATAAAGTGTTATCACCAGCAATGTCGGACTTTGAGGCAAGATAACCGCGTTCTTGATTGTGTGCCATGTAATTGCACACAAAAGAAGCCAAACGGTTCGTGATACATCAGCTTGTGTCCTGACCTGCCATTTCAGGCCACATTAGTCGATTATAATACACGACACAGGCCAATCAGTAAACGAGGAGAATGGCTTGAATCACACATTCATCCATTGATGCAGTATCATAAAACATTCATGCGATGAAAATCCACGTCAAAGCAGTAAATGAAGAAGTGTTGTGCAAGATGTGGAGACTAATGGAATGCAGTGTTGTAAGACGGTGCATCAGCACTACAGTATAATAGACCTGCCCTTGTCTGGTGGATTGAGTTGAGTTGCTCTGTTTGGGCGACATGGCGTCTGGGCGGAATGTACACTGTAACCTGATGCTTCACCCCTCCGGTTCCCTTCCTTCCCACCACATCCCTCTCCCTCTCTCGCTTTTTCCACCCTCACATCGCAGCGTGCCGCTGGGTCCTACACTCCCGCCTGGTTTTCGGTGGACATTTGCCCAGATGACTCAGTCCTGACTAGACGGTTACGGCAGAGACCTCTGTCACAACTGAGACCAGGTTCCAAAAAATATGGATGCCAGAATGTTGTGGCCTCGTCTCCTCCAAGATTCTAAAATGTGCATAAACATTCAGGGCGTGCATCTTTTCAGGAAAGAAAAACAGGAGCAGATTTCACTGTGAACAACAATGACGCTATCACAAAAGGCCACTGCTGGCTGTGTGCATTAATCGCATTACCTTCAGGATAGACACATTATAAAAAGGACTTCCTCACTGCAGAAATTAATAATTCATCTCCCACTGCCATACAACCGGATGACCTTTCCATGGGCTATGTTTATACTGTATTTTCCCACTGCAATCTAACACCTGTAAAGTGGTCATTAGGTGGGAATATATATACACAAGCTTGATATAGTTTAACTCATTCAAGCCCGACTGAAATTATACTAATGTTTTGATCATATCTGAGCTTTTTTGAGCACAAATGTAGAACATACATAGAAAATGTCCTTTTTTAACTGTTCAAAAACATGCATGTGTATGTGTGAGGCGTAAATAGACAGACTATATCAAAAGAAGTTCCTCTTAACTATTATTAGGCATAGATTAAGTGAAACTGACTTGCAGAACTCCACTGGTTTCATTTGCTAGCGGTGCATTACAGAAACAATCTGTTCTCAGTGATATTAAGCCTCAGAACACACTGGAAGACATTGTACTGTACACACACACACAACGCTCTCAGAAGCTAATTGAATAGATTTTCTATCTTTTTAGAGGCACCGTTCCTTCATATTAATAAACATACTGATAAGAAAATGGCTGGAAAGGTAGCAGAGTGGTTTCAGCATGTCACATAACCGCAACGTCCTGGGTTTGATTCTGGCTTTGGGATGTCATAATAATAATAATAATAATAATAATAATATAATAATAATAATAATAATAATAATAATAATTAATCCGACTTATATAGCGCTTTTTTAGATAGTCAAAGACATGCAAGAATTTTTTTTATATATATTTTGTGCAATATAACCCGAGGTGTCAAAAGAACATTCTATATTCAAGAAGAAGCTAATACAGATAATTGTGTTCAACAAGTAGAAGTACTGATTCAAGGCAAGGCAAGGCAAAGTGAAAAAAATAGAAGAATTAAAAAGAAAAAAATGCTAAATTAAAATGCATTACAGAAAGACAAGGAGAATAAAAACATATTTGCAATAATAAAATAAATCAACTTCTTTACTCAAGAAAAGTGAAAAAGTACATATTTTGAAAATGCACTTTAAGTATAAAGTAAAAAATAAAAAGTATCTCTTTGAAGGACATTACTACTGGCTGTTATTTCTTTGCAAGGTTAACTGAATCTGGCATCATATTAATAAGAACAAATAATCGATAATACATTCAAACCACGACCCTGATCTCAAAATTTAGAGAGTACAGATATTAGTTTTAACATGTAGGGAGTAAAAGTCAAAAGTTGTCAGAAAAATAAACTCCTACTTAAGTAATGTATACGTCCCACCTCTGCATACATCTACATTATTTTATGTTTTCCTTATTTTTTTTTGTTTTCTCAATCATTAACGCTGGCTCTGATTTCGCACGATTCAAGCTCAAACCTTGGCATGCCAAACACTGAAGTCCTATTGATCAGTTTGACTTTCCATTAGACAAAGAAAAACAAAAGCAGAGACACCAGGAGAGCTCAAAGGTCTGAAGGCAGTGATGTGACCCTCCGCTTACCTCAGCCCCTCTGCAGCAGAACAGCAGCCCACCACACTGTGGAAGCCACAGGGACTTAAAAGACAGCTCTGACCCATATACGGCCGGCTGACATTCTTTCCCAGCAGGCCATGCTACTCTTTTCCCACTCATTTAAGTTTCCCCTTCAGAGGTAGCCCTCGAACCCACCCCTAAAGACTCCGCCGTCTCTAGACTTCCCTCTCACCCCACAATGACTCCTCTGTCAGGCCCCTGTTTTTACTCTCCAGTCGCTGACTTTCACATACCAACCGCAGATTTCAGATTTTCTTTTGATTGTTGCAGCTCTGACAAGGTGTGTGGGTGGGTGTGTGTGTGTGTGTGTGTGTGTGTGTGTGTGTACATTCACATATTAATTATCAGATGTGAGTTGTGAAAATGTTCTCAGTGGATTTGATGTTTCGGAGTGGATAAAGTCAGGTTTTTGTAGCTGTGGCTGCTGGTTGTTCAGGGAGGCGTGTTGTTATTGTGAATTGCCAGCAGAGATGACGTATGTGCACGACTTAAGTTCACAAATGACTTCTGTGACAAAAAGCATAGCCCTGACCTGCAGCAGCCAAAACCAGTTTGTCTGCTTTATCACTGGGTTTTATCTGTGTGTGTGTGTGTGTGTGTGTGTGTGTGTGTAAGGCCGACATACTATAGAGGGTGGACTGTTTGTCGAGAGGTATGTAACTCTTAGTTCACTGCTGTGGAGCCAATTCAGCCTCACACAAAGTGAAAGGTTAGATCAGGACATGAGGAGGCAACATGCTGTACCCTTCTCTGGCCCCCACTCTCCTCCTTCGCCCCCGTCCCGTCCTTTTCCCCGACTCTCTCTGCTTTTTTGTTCCGTCATTCCTCTATTTCCCCTCAAAGGCGCTACCATTTTGCTGACAACTTCTACTGTTTCCTGTGACTGTTATATTTAATCAAACCGACTAAAGTTGTGGGAATTCAGCCGCCTTATTCACAAAGCACTTTTCCTTCCTTCCTGCCTTAACAGATCATATTTCTGAACATTAAATTATGGGTTTAAACTATTTAATTTCACATGTCCGACAGATGAAGAGCATAGCCCCAAACGGCTCAGTTGTTATCACAAGAGGTTACGTTTCTCTCTCCAATGTAGCATCAACGATCACTAAGAAAATGTTTTCCATTAATGTCGGGCTAGACTATACTACCAGTCAGACTATAATCTGATTCAATATGAAGGGGTAATAATTTACAGTAAGGCCAGTTCCTTTTTTCATTTGGATCTGTTAATGTTAAACAACCCGACTGGGACAATCGTGTCACAGACAAATAGCTTTTACATGTTTAGAGATTGTGTACATTGTAACAGTTACTAAACCGGCTTTGTCTTTACATTGCTTGTTCAAGCTTGGCTTGTTAAAGCTCTAATGCTGAAGACATATTCTACCATTGGCCTACATACCTGCATAGCTTGCATATTAAATACATGTGACATGAACATTTAGAGTTTAGTAATCAGTTAACAAACATCTGAGTCGATCTGAGTTGAACACTGAGCGTTAATGAGTGGAACGGCCTCTCCATTATATGTCATGTCCACGTTGCTGACCCCGTCTTCTGGTGCTCGTGCATGAGCAAATGTACCGTGTCAAAGCACACCTCTTCCACCCGTGCCAGGGCGAGGAAGTGTCCTAGTCTGAGTGTGCCCTAAAGGTGTTCACCTGTTCATCAAATGCAGTCCTGTCTGAGTTCATTACATCACCCAAAGGTGCTAGGTGAATTTTATTGAGCTGGATTCACTGTGAACAACAAGCCACGCATCGGCTGGTTTGCTACCCAAAAACAAGGACTTTTGTTGTGCTTTAATAGCAGAAAAATATATAAATAGGATTGCCGAAATGACTATATAATGACGACAATTTGTAAAAAGTTCCATGTCATGGTTTGTTGAGTCTGTAAGCAAGACGATAAGAAAATAACTTTAAAAATGCTTGTTTTCTGAATGGCGTTCAAAACCATCGGAGTTAGGCTTTGCTAACTCTGTAGCTACCTACTCCATAAACACTTAAGCGTCACAGTGTTATTCGCTTTGCTTCATCTCCGTCTTTGCATTGACAAAAAATGTTGCTCTGCATTTGGCGTGAACACACCTCAGGGTGTTTACTTCAGGCGCTTGTTTCCGTGATCGCATTCTTTCGGTCATTACCCAACGTTAGTGACCACTGGGGACGGTCAGTAGATGGACTGGTAAATTGAGAGCTTTGCCTTCAGGCTCCCCTCTTCACTACAATGCTGCAGTACAACACCCGCAATACCGCTGATGCCTCACCAGATCGCATGTCCACCTCACGCTCCATTTGACCCTCACTCGTGAACAAGGCCCTGAGATACTGAACTCCCTCGCTTGGGACAGCGATTCAATGCCTACCCACAATCCACTGTTTTCCAGCAGAGAACCATGGCCTCAGAGTTGGGGGTACTGACTCCGAACAACTGAAAGAGCTAAGATAATTGTCTCCTGGCATGAGAGTGTTGCTATATCCTATCCATTTTCATTATCATCAGTCCATCGGCCTGCATCAAAAGCAAATAAGACAATGACTTACGGTTGGCAGAGTTTGACCAGGTCTTGGTCCGTAGTCCCCGGATGAAGGCCGCGAATGTACAGGTTCGTTTTACTCAGCTGTTCCCCTCCCCCGCTGTTGTTGCTGCTACTGTTGGTGTTGGGACTGGGGGGCGCCATCTGGTGGCCGGAGGACACATATGCCTGCTGCGTAAGAAAGAAACGGAATTAGCTCGCTAATAAAGTGAAATACGTAATATGAAACAACAGCAGCAACATTTGGACAAACATGATAATGTTAAAGTATGAAAACTCAAAGGAGGGTTAAGAGATGCTGGGAGAGAGAAAGTGATCCTGCATGAGGCAGATGATTTTGTGGGAGCTGAGAAAAATAATATCATACAGCCCTCGTGTCAACACTCACCAAAAGTGCTTTCTGAGGGGAATGTGGGGCCTCTTGGCTGCCGACTCCATATAGGGAAAAGGGGCCTCTTATGCTTTCTCTGTGTTGAGTAACTTCTTTTTTACTTTTGGAACCACAAAGAAAATCTTGCGGTGCATATCAAATCCAAAGTTCTACAGATCTAAAACTAATATTTAGTCACTCTGATGATGCAGAATTAAATAACCAAGTCTCGATGTGAACAAGTTTTACTCTTCAGCTCCGTCTCTCCTTCTTCTTCATCTTACAAAAGCAGATATTTCTAAATGAATAGCTGCCATCTCAGGGCTCCAGAGTGCGACCATTTTGGTCGCATATGCGACCAAAATTTTTATGAGTGCGACTGAAAAAAATAGTAGGTCGCACTGGTGCACCTAACGCTGCTCGAGTGAAAAAAAAAAATCATAAGCGCAGTATCTCTTTATGTTCTCCTGACGGCATCGTAGTCTAAACCAATAAGAGACGAAGCTCGGGCGGGTCCTTGCCTCTGATTGGCTGTGGTCCTTTTCACTGCTGTAAATTGTGTCGGTTCGAACAATGCGAGCGAGCTGAGCAGGTACTCTGAGCGCTTCGATTCTCTTTGAAAGTGAAGAGAGGCAGAAAGCCTCGCCCCGAGACTAATTAAAAAGCCCAAAAATATGCCTTCAGACCGGACTGGTTGAAGCAATTTCCCTGGCTGATGTACGATAAAGAAAGGGACTCAATGCACTGCATTTATTGTTCGGGAGTGCGGTCAGAATTTGTCCGGTAATAGTGCGTTTGTGGAGGAGTCAACAACATTTTGCATCGAGACGTTGAAAAAGTGCAATATGTCCAAAAAGCATACTACATGCCGTGATAAGTGTGTTAATAAAGTGGCCCCTCATCCAGCTGCATTTCAGCGTCAGGCTGTATCAATCAGGTCCGCTGAGGAATCTGAAATTATTATAAAATTCAACGTCGCATACAATATTGCAAAGGAGGAGTTGCCGTTCACTAAATTTAAGTCCGAAATGATTCTGATGAAACAAAATGCCGACACTAAAGAACAAGACAGCTGCGGAGGTTGGAAACGCCACGTACACGTCATTCATGACTGACGGCGACACAGACGTCTCTACGAAGGAGTGCGTTATTGTCTACTGCCGCATTTTGCGTAAAGGGAGGCCGGTCAACATGTTAATTGGACATGTAGAGGTGGAGCATGGACACGCACAGTGTTTGAAGGCCCACATTACAGCATGAGAGATCATGAATAGGAAAATTGTATAGTAGCCTATTCCTAATATTATTATTAAAAATGAATAGCCTAAGTAAAAATATAAGTAGGCTAGGCTAAGATCACATAAACAGTTTTCCATTTGCAATCTATAGGCTAGTGACCTGTATGATCTTTTTATGCTGCCACAAAGCAAGCATTTACTGTGCTTGGGCATCAGTGTGCAGATTGGCTGCAGAAAACGGTTCCTCTGGGTGCTGATGGTGCTGCAGTTAAGCTAGGCCATAAGGGGGGTGTCATTATGTAAAAGGAGAGCGATAAAAAGGTGACTTTTTGGCGTTAAAGGCGACACGATGAAAAATGTGGGTGCACCTAAATTTTGTGCTGGTGCACCTAAAAAAAAAAGTTAGGCGCACCAGTGCAACCAATGCAAAAAGTTAGTCTGGAGCCCTGCATCTGTTCGAGCTTGAATTTCATATCGCCCTAAACTCGTGGAAGCCTCGGGTTCAACGTCGGCCTTCTGACATTTCCCTCCCTAAAAGTATCTAAGGTTCAGTTCACTCCGCATTACATGAAAAGTCCATTGACAAACACATAGGAACATGCTCATGTTGTGACCACCTCTCATGATCTGATACCTCCTTCAACTGAACCTCCTTCCTGTTTGTCATATCGGATTGTTTTGTTTCAGCCGCCTACAAGGACTGCCGGTGAATGCTAGCCGTAAACCATCGCAGTCAACTAGCAGATGACTCAACAGTCGGAAATGACGGGCTGTTGCGCAACACCCTCCGCTCACTATGGGATTGTGGCTTTCTTTGGAGAAATCAAACAAAAGATTGTGTAACGGTGCAGGGGAGTTGTTTTTTTATTGGGGATAAATTAATCATTATCACTTTGAGAGAAAAAAAAAGCTCCCTTTCCAGGAATAGCTCCACTGGCTCTTTTCCAAATAAGTCCAAGGCCCTCGAGTGTAGAACAGGCTCACAAGACCTGGTCAATGTCTGTTGGCGATGAGAAAATCACATTAATCAAACAGCCAAATGTTTTTTCATTAAGCGTTGCACATGAAGGAACAAGAACAAATAGGCTTTCTGGCTGATGTTGGTGCCGTTAGGATGAGAACGTCTCATTTCGGATTGGACGGAGGACAGAAGAGGACAAGGGGTTAATTTCAAGAGAGAGCCATGGGTCACTGATCAGACCAGTGGTTTTGAGAAAAGCCCAGCAGGAAGTCACTGTCACACCAGGACCACCAGCAACGCCAACCAATCCCGCTAATTAGACGCCGTCCGTAAGACTCGGAGCCCCTCTCAGACAGCCCCTCTGACCTTTATGTTGCCAGCAGCACAGCAGCAGTTTCAACAAGAGGCTCGTTTCTCTAAAGACAATTCTCTCTTCCTCGACTGCTGAAGAGGGTGTTTCTTCATGGTAGGTAACACGAGGACACAACCTGCTCAAAGTAAAACAAAGAAAAGAGGCGTTCTTTACGTTCGACCCTTTTGTCTCTTTCACTCCAGGGATATTTACACATCTCCACCAGTAAAATCAAGGCACAATAAACAGGATGTTCACGCAGATTATGACGTCAAATCCGAGGCATCTTTAGTTACGCTCATGGTGATATGTGGTAAACTATACAGATTCACTTTTTTGTAAATCTTGCCAAGAAACTAGAATGAAATTCTGAAATGGAAATGAAACCAAAGATTTATATTCAAGACACGGACAACATCAGTTGGCTTCTTTGGCCTCCTCCCGCAGTCCAATGACGTGGAGGTTGTGGTCCATAGGTGTGACCGAGAAAAGTCTGCATCATCTTCTGCAAATGTTTCTTCTATCATGTCAAATGTCCACCGCCTGTGAATTTGAATCACAAATAAATCACCATCCATTTATTTAGTCTGTTCATCTCTATCGGACCAGAACCGCCTCAGGAACCGGTTGATTACATTTTTGGAGGGTGCTAATTGTCAATGAAAGAGCAGGACTTCAGAGACCTGTAATCTCATTCGCACACACTCTACCAGACAGCAAGTCCCAATCAAGCTCCAGACTGTACCCGAAGCACCACACACACACACACACACACACACATATTTAAGAGCTGTATAGTATGAGTAAAATATATTACTTATTGCTTTGAAACTGCTTGAAATGTAATCATAAACATCCCAATCAGAACAGAATTTCAGCGTCCTTCCTTATGCATGTTCTCTGGTGAAGAATATGCTGAAATGCCTATCTGATAAGTTGATCAGTAGTTGCTGAGAGAGAGAGAAAGTAACAGGAGCTTAGGAATAAATAAATCGTGTATCCAATTTTGGATTGCAACAAAACAAGTTCCCACCTCTGGGAAATTACGACGCCATGGCGATGTCTTTAAATTGATATTTGCTCCAACCAACAGTCCACAATCCCAAAGATATTAAATGTAAGACAGCAGAAAAGACGGAGCAGCAATTCCTCACATTTGAGAAAATAGAAAGAGTAACAGTTTGATATCTTTGCTCAATAAATGATGATTATCTGATATATTCATCATTTGAGCACTGATCCATCCCTTTGATCCTATTGAACAGGAGAGTACATCATTAATCAAACAGAAATACGTTTTGGCCTCAACTTCAAACTTTACTGCACAAAAAGTAAAAAAATAAATAAATAAATTGGATTAGTTTCATTAATCCTATATTTTAATGACGACAATTTAAGGACATTCTAATGTTAAACTAGCCGAAGCATTAAACTCGGGTCCTTCCTACCACTGCTGTGACCTCAGAGCCATTTGAAACCTGAACCTCGGGGGACCACATATGGGTTCTGATGGATTTGCATTCATCCTCCTCTGCTGAACCGCTCCAAACACAAGGCTAAAATAAATATCCCTGGATATTTTTAGGACCAAACTTAAGATACAAAATCAAGAACACGCCTATAAATAAGACAACTTACGCTGCTTTGATCATGTAAACTAACATCAATACTCTGAGGGCTGCCAGGAAGTGTCTTTCTCAAATACAGCGTTGTTGGTGGCTGATTTTACTCTCTAAAATG
Organism: Chelidonichthys spinosus; assembly: GCA_029853015.1. Taxonomy (NCBI): domain Eukaryota; kingdom Metazoa; phylum Chordata; class Actinopteri; order Perciformes; family Triglidae; genus Chelidonichthys; species Chelidonichthys spinosus. The sequence goes on from CM056822.1 coordinate 17,003,461, forward strand.
TGCGATCTCATTTGATGCGACATCAAAACGAGCTATCAAGATTCAGTATTGTTTTAAACGCTCGCTACTGTACAAATGTGTCCATCCCTCTTTTTAGTCTCACTCCACCTCTGTTTTTATCTCCGTCTCTCCCTGTGGGGGCTTCTCCAGTCGACCCCGGTTTGACCCACTGAATTCCATGGATTTCCTGGCTGTTGGGGGGTCTGCCTACCTTCTCCTCAGGCAGGAAAGAGCCCTGCCTGTCTGACCAGCTGACCGACTTACTCACTAACGTACAGATTTATAGCCTGCCTGAATCGGGGGGGAGGGCGGCTCATCTAGAGTTATGACGCCGAGTTGCCGCTTTGCACCAGCTCCAATTTGGGCCGACAAGGAAAATGAGTCATGGGAATAATAATTTGACGCTTCAAATCTTGCTGAAGCGCCGAAAACATTTTGGAAAAGCCAAATCATTTCCTGTTTGCCATGTTGATAACAATTATGCTGATGACTACTAATATATATTATAATAGACTAATAGGAAAAGAATGGAAAATAGTCTTTGCACATTAGCCGATTAGATGAGGACTGTGTGTCCAGTAAAGCAGTGAGCTGCAGTGTGGTGGCAGGCAGGAAATCATCTGTATCTGCTCCTGATCGTATCACACAGCCATTTGAATGAGGAGCTCTGCATTCCAACCAGGTGACAGGGACACCAAACTCACGTCCAGACTCGTTCCCCAATCCTCCTTCCTTTCTGTCTCAAACCCTCCCTTTCCTTTTGTCTTTTTATAGGCACATTTTAATCTTCAAACTGTCTGTCTCTTCAGTGTTGCTGATCGCACGTTGAAGCAAATGCACATCCGTGCATGAGCTTTCAAGCCGGGTCAGGTGGCCAAAGCCGGGGCTCTTGGAAACGGACACCTACCAACGCTGGCCCTCGGCTCAGCTAGAGATCTAACAGAAGTGTCTGGCATCACTGCGGTACTTGGCATCGGATTTCTGACAGCTGTGCTTTCTCCAAGGACTCGGTCTCCCTCTTTTACCTGTTCACCTTGGCCCGCTGCATGCGGCTGCAATTGAAGTCGGGGACCAGTCCAAAACATCTGACACATTAAACACAGAGATAGATAAACATACAACTGGCGGAGGGCCAGAAGAACAAAGGTGACTGTACAGGAGAGTTCAGTGAGGACAGAATCACTGCAGCAGAACAGCTGCTTTAATGTACGTGTGAAAGAAAAGCAGCCCCGTAGACAGCAACTGTTCATGTATGCCACGCGTTTCCTCTTGTGGAGTTGTTTCAAAGCTTTTAAGAGCATGTGTGTTCAGTTCTTTTATACACACAGCATTCATCTCTGGCATATAGAAAAACATTGTATGAAATCAATTATCATAATTATTTTTGCCTGACCAATACTGGATCTTAACTAGTTTAATATATAAATAAAGGGAGTTTAAAAGATCTGATAATGATATATTGGTCGTCAGTATTTTTATTTTTCAAACAACCTTGATACAGATCCCTTAGACACTTTTTTTTTAAACATATTTTTATCGTGACTAAGATACTGAGTGGGACGTTTCAGTGTGAAAATGATCTTTTAATAGAGACAGTTTCTAAAATACCTCAGACATTTAATTGACAATTCTGTATTGCAGATTATTGTTACTTATCGACTGACATTTCCTGCGTGTTTTACTCTCCTGAACAATCTCTGCAGGCTAAATTAGGGATTTAGATTTTACTTGCCGGGTTGTAGGTCGCTGCATTTTATGTAACTGCTATTTGATAAAAACAGCTGCTTGTTTATGCTGGAAATAGGACTGATGAGAGCTGTGAGACTCAACCATGCCATAAATGTGTTGACTGTAAAATGAAGGGGAAAAAAATAGCTAAAAGGCTAAAACGGCAAGGAACATTTGTGTTGGTTGATATTCGAGGCTTTAAAGATTCATGGTGGAAGTGGCAAGATCTCTTTTTCATTCTCACTAACGTGTTGATACACACACGTTACTGAAAAGTAACCTCGCGTTGGTTTATTATCCTACGATTATTATTAAATCATGTCTCCATTGCGTCTTCAGGGTTTAGTCAAACCAACATTGTTGAGGTTACGGTTGTTTAAACAAGCTTCAATGTTTTTAATACAAAACACTGGTAAATAGAAAAGAACATTTACTTATTACTTTAATCTTTAATAACTGCATGTTTATATGGGATGTTAATGTTAAAGTCACATTACTGGGGACATTTTTACAAAGTAGAACACATGCTTTTAAATTGATTTTCTACCACCCAGGCAGCAAAAGATTTCCAAGGACTCCAATCATGTTTGCGCATGTATTTATAGCAATCAATCACATTGATTTGGCTCGTTCTACTTTTTTTGGACAAAGTTAAAGGGTTGCTGCAGGGTCGAGCAGATACAATCAGCAGAAATCCCCATGTTGGTGCCATTCAAGAACACTTGACAGCTGACATTTAGCACGGATGATAACATTTGAGATTACAAAGTGGCTGATTCAAATTCTCACATAAGCACCAACCCGTATGAACATCTCATACAGAAGTTAGAACAATAAGCTCACATGGTCATCGTTGAAAAGATGTCAAGCTTATGATAAACTTATGTTCAAGTGAAATTACTGTACATCACAATAAAATATGCCCCAGAAGTCTAAATTCTACATTTGAGAAGAAAGTTAACCAAATGCAAGGTTTTATTAATAAATGTTTGTTTGTGCAGTTAAAGAGCTATGTGATGAATCACTGCCTGCTCAAAATGAACCCTTGAGATGGGATGTTTACATGGGAATTGTTAAAGTGCATCATTTGATTCACACAAACCGTCACGGAGACAAACATTTTCTGTGTGACTGTTAAAATAAGGGTTAATAAGCCACAAGAACGCTATCTGTGACGTGAGGAACCTGCGTTCCCCAATGAACTGTTCATTCTGGTCGAGGCCTTTTCCTTCTATTAACCATATGATTCTCTGTTACCAAACCACAATCTTCCCTAAATGTGTCGACGTGGGAACTGTTTAACAAGAATCTTTTGTTTGGATGCATATTTGGCGAACTCAATAAAAGAAAGAACATTTTCAGACCACAAGCTAAAAGGACCTGACCAATGAGGTGCAGAGGCATTCCTCAAAACTTCAGGCGAGGAATTTAAATGTGTATGTTTTCAAACACCTTCAGTCTGTAAAAGAAGATGGCATGAAGCGTAGGACAACATTCAATGCTGCCATGGTCCCTGGAAAGTCTGAACTTAACACACCTTATGAATGTGCTTCAGTTACCACCAACTCCCTGAAGACGCTGATCATTTCACTGAAACTGTGTCTATCAGTGCTGATCTTTCTGATTGGGACTGTTTTTACAATGAGGCTCGTTTGCATAGAAAGAGGTAAATTTTGTGACAAGTATGCATATTTCCTCATTTAAATACGGGCACATAAGGGCACAGGAGCACAAGGCGCTAATCACTTGGCTGTGAATTTGCCCGACTTTCAAAGGCCTTTACACCCATGTGACAATTTAATGCTCCAGTTAATGTCTTTAATTTCTTTTCATATCCAGTTATGTTTTGAACCAGAAGAGTATGTAATGAAGCACCTTGACCGGCAAATCACAGCGGTGAGATGACGCTGAAAAGGACTCCTCATAACATGAGAACAAAAATCAAATTGACGGGGATGAAGCCGTTCGATGAGCCCTTGAGCAAGACAAGCCCTCCGGTTGGTTTCCCATCCAGGAAGCTTTACACGGAAACCCACCAAATTTGATTTGAGAACGTTGATTTTATTTAATTGAGGAAGGAAATGAGGTGCTGAGTCAGAGGAGGAGCAGCTGGCTTAAAGCACAACAGAAACCAAATGCCTCAGTTATCACCTCACACACACAAAGAGTGCTTTTTTCTCACCTCTCGGCATGTTAATGTTGTGAACGGGCTTTTATTTTGTCTGCTCGTGGAGCTCGGCTACGGCAGAACGTGAGTGAGAGATAAAAAGAACGACGAGGAGGTGGCTGTGGTGAGGAGGAAACGCTGGGAATCACAACACAGGAACTTGACCTCCAAGTGAACTTCAGCTCCACAAAACAGAGAAGCTTGGGTCCACTAAAACAACCGGAGGGGCGACTTCACTTGCTCCTTATTTCATACATCATAGTGTATTTTGGTGCTTCGTTTGTATGTAAGGTAAACCGTTTTTTTTCAGTTTGATCTTCGGAAATATTTATCATATTCAGAATAGGCTGGAAAAAAGGTGATTCGGTGACTGACAAAAAGAAATGAAGATACAGTTGCATTTGATGCACAAATAATAGCCATATCAATTTAATACACTTCAATTATATATAAATCTATGATAGGCAATCGACAGAAAGAGGCACAAAGGGGAGGGCCACATTGTCATCCCGGTGTTCCTATGTTGATCCTTTAAATACAAATAACTAGTAGTGCGGCATTAATTTCTGCTTAAGTGAAAAGTTCAATTTTTTTGGGAGGACGCTGGTAGATGTTTATTCTTTTGACTAATTTTCAGTGTGTCTAATAAGTGAAGTTATCCAGCTGTAGCTTCACATTTAATGTACAGTCTATGAAATATTAAAAAGTAGATAAAAATACGCAAATGGTTCCAGTGCCTAAAGTGGCATCCTAAAATGTCTTTGTTTGACCATTAGTCCGTGTATTTACTTTCATATATAAGACAAAGAAAAGCAACTAATCCTCACATCTGAAAATCTGGAACCAGCTAATGTTTGGCATTTTTGTTTAAAAAATGACTGAAATTATTCATCTATAATCAAAAGAGTCGCAGAACATTATTTTTTCAATGGACAGATTAGTCATTTATTACGCAATACTAAACTGTCTATATTGAATGGTTGCCTGGACAATGGCCACTTTGTCTATAGTATACATTCATAATACAGTCGGGGCAATTCTAAAATGAAATTAACGAATGAGAATCACTTTACGAATGAAACTACAAGCGCTGACACTCAAACGCCACACTCCTGATGGCTCATACACCGTTCCTTTAAAAAAGTGGCATTTAACGGTTGTCACTGGACCCTCATCAGCTGCAATTATTTGTTCTAATAGTTTAGGGAAGGAATCAATCATCAAGTAGTCTCCTTGTTCCAACAAAGTAACCCTAATAACAGCTCAAGTAAAGAACTGTGCGTGAATGTATGTTCAGGAACGTGAATTATGAGTTAATTAAAAAAAAAAAGTCAAATTGTGTCAGTGAGAGAGAGTGTAGAATAGACAATTCAAACACAATGCTTTTTTTCTCAGACAGGAACTGGTGTTGACATGATTTCAGGGAGGGATGAGCAGCCAGGCGTTGCCCAAGATCACAGAAAGACAATATGTCAATATACATTTTCCAAATGCCATTTAGAGATCTGGAGCACAACGTGAGCCGGTCTGTGAGGAGGAGCTGCTGTGAAATCACAATGTCGCCATGTATAATGAAAGAGCTTTTACCATCACTTAAAGCCCCTTTGGTCCACAGAAAGAAGACACATGACATGTGAAACCCACCTTATACACTACTCAGGACAAGGGATTTTTTTTTTCTTTTTTTAAATGCTCAAAATGCAGATCTGTCTCCAGTAATCAGGGGGGGGGGCTGATTAAGCAAATGTTGTAGCTGAATTAAGCATGTAATTTCTATTCCCCAATCGTGTGGTCAGTCCTGCATCATATCTTGTGTTTTGTATCAGCACCCTCCCATAATCCTTGCAACAACAAAAAAAGTGACAACATTTAATGTAACGACGAGCGCGCGATTCATAATTCTGGGAATGTAGTAATCATGGTCTGGTGGGATTTTTCAAGGGGTGGGGCATATTCCGCTTTCAGATGGGAAACGAGGAGGAAAAAAAAAAGAAGAAGAAAAAAAAAACTTTGCAAACTTACGCGGCAGCGCAGACAATGAAGTCCTGATTTAACAGCCGATAGGATTCATTTAGTAGCATGTTCCCGTGCTCGGCCCGCCGCTCACCCTGCCCCCACAAACACAAACACATCCCGGCGCGCCACACTCACACAGAAAAGTTGCTCTCCACCATTGACTTTTTTTCTTTTCAAATGAGTGAGCAGAGCCATATCGACATTCTTACTGTACTACACGCACACACACGCACAAGCACAAATACTACCAAATAAAAACAGCAGGCTTCCCAACATGACAGACTCGGGCGGTAGCGAGTACCGCACCGACGCGGACCGCGGACCTCGGCTGCTCCCGCAGCCCCGTTTCCACTCCGCCAAGTCCGAAGTTAAATTCAGTACGTTTAGCTTCTCAAGGACACTGCAGCTCACTGTCACGGACTGCTTTCCTGCCGCGACACACACGGGCGTGTTGCCCTGCAGGGCGAGCCAGCCGAAAAGAAGCAGAAAAGCCCGAAAGCGTTTACCTTTTTGCTGTTTCTGCTGTTATAGCCGTTGTATGGGTTGATTCCTGCCCTTGGCGGTACGGAGAGCAGCATTTTTCTCGGCGCTATGTCCGGAGCGGCGAGCACAGCCCAGGCTGCCAGCTGACGTCAGCAGCTGGGGAAGTGAGAGCCTGGAGTCCCGCTGCTTGACTGCGAGTGGTGCTGCTGCTGCAGCAGGGCAGCACCCCCCCTCCCCCCCGCTGCTGGCCCCGGGCTCCTTTTGGGGGTCCTTCACACGAGGGGTCTACAGAGAATAAGGGATTAACTTAGCTCGACTTCATTCACCGCCCACTGTTATTTTACTCGCCAGGGAAGAATGTGGAAGAATTAATAACAGAACATAACATTCCCAAAAATTCGTCAATCCTGACTCTCCCTTGTAAAATCAGGTTGTGGCGCACTATGATTTGTGATAGATCCCAGTCCTGGGACCCTAAACAGGATATGCGGTGATGGAGAGATAGATTTTTTTGTTGTTGCTGCGTGGATGGCCCCTCTTTATTAAACATAGTAATTTATTGGCTTTGGCTCCTTTAAATATAACCTCAAGTATTCATTATTATTTTTATTTGCATTGAAATATCTCAGCAATACCTTTAACTACATCCAATATCTGAATCTGGATATATATATTCTGCACAAAAAACAACTGAGATTGAGAAAATCTTCGGCGTTGAAGCCAACATATAAAACTACAAACTTCCAAGAGAGTGTATGGTGATCATGCCAGAACATTTCATGTTCCTTCTTCAATAATATTCAGTAATACTCTTTTCTGTGATAAGGGCACACTATAACAACTCTACCACCCTTTAGTGTGCACTTTTTTTGGCCACTGTCTTCTTCTTTGCTTGCACTCTTTAAACTCTGTATAGAAATATGATACACAAACAATTTCATCCATATAAACATAAAACAAGCCTAGCTAGGAATTCTGTTTGATTAAAATTCTCTCGACGGAACATATTTGAATGTAAAAGTTCAGACAGTTCATAAATACAAAGCCAGTACTTCCAATACAAACAAGTCGTGCGACAGCAACATATTTCTCTGCTTTCTATTCAATCACTTATTAAGAAACAAAATCAGATTAATGAACTCTCTCCAGCCCAATGCCTTAAATTCCCCTCTGCCTTTCCCACTTTGCAACTTAGCTGCTGACGTTGATATCACAAATCATATGGGTTAGCTTGAGGTGTCACTTTTATGCATATTTTTTTTAATCTTAAAAAAATAGCTTACACATCTGGATCTTTCCTGTCGGTGTAGTTATGGAACACTTAAGTGCTGTAGTAAAAGAAAAGTGAATAGATAGCAAACATACTGGATGTTTCTATAATGAATATCAAAGTGAAAGTACCACATCGTCGTCACCACATTAGTACCTTTAAACTGAGAATAAAGTGAGCTGCACACTTCCAGCAGAGTGTCTTGTACACAGACTGAGGTCCAGACACATTGAGTAATTCTGGTCATGTGTGGTGAACCTATGAGTGGAGATATGATCCATTTCTTGTTTGTGCCGTGTATCACCTTGTCATGTTCAACTTGCCTGTAATGGATGACACAGCTTGTCGACGTGACGATAACAACAAGAGTAAAACAGCTTATATTTTTACTTCATCTGTTGGAAATTGAATAGTTCTTAGATGTAGTATTAACAGCTAGCTTTAAACGTTATTTGGGCTTTTAAGTAGGATAATAATGAAGCTTGGACTCAGAGATGCAGGCATGATCAAAAAAGCCCATCATGTGGTTTGGTTTGTGCGACCCTACATCTCACTTAAACTGCTGGTGATCCTGTTGCCTCCCTCCCATGCAACCCATTATTTCTTCCATTAACACGATGTGATTAATTATGCAGCACCACACTGATGCAAAGCAGCTTCACGCTAGACGCACCGAGTCACACGAAGTGTAACGTCTGCAGGTGGTCGTCAGAGGCAACCATCGGGCTAAACGCCATTACAGAGATCGTTTCTTGTAAATGGCCTAAAATAGAAACATCTGCACAATGCAGTGATATGGACTGAACTCATGGTGTGATGCGGTTGCGTCAGTGCATCTGGTGCCCACGCTGACAGTGTCCTGCAGTTTCCTCTGAAGGTCACAGACGAAGGTTGTTAAACAGCAGACACACGGGGTACTAAACCTAAACATTTGCCATCAGAGTGAGAATGAGCTGTGTCCTGAAGTCACCTTTCACATCGTATCCAGTGACTCCGGCTTCTTATCTCCTTCTCTTTGCTATATAAATAGCGATTGGCTGGGAGATGGTTCCCAACACACATGACGGCTGAAAGTCAATGCCTAAAATGCAGAGGCATTAAAAAAAATCTAGTTTACACCACACAGTGATGGATATTAATTAGGCAACAAAGCATTTCTGCTGCTTGGTAATATCTGAGGGTGGCCTGAATTATGCGACTTACAAGTCATACCCTCCATCACTGCACCGCGGACTGCTCGTTGTGATTAGCATAAAGATGTATGAATGCAAAAAAAAGAAAAAAAAAAAGAAAACGCCTCCAAGAAAAAGTGTGAATCATATTTTTGGTGGGCAATCATGACTTCTCCTCAGAATCTAGGTGCCTGTTATTCAAATGAGGGAGCTCAGCTGCACAACATTGCCAAACCTCAGACATAGAGTCTCCTTTGCCGTTTTGCCTCTAGCTCAAAACAAATGCAAACAAGCAGGTTATTATGTAGAGGATTAATGAATCATGTAAAACAAAATCATGGGAAGGAAAAAGTGAAACCAAAAATCAATTGTGCCTACATTTATTAGATTTCCTAAACCAGTTGTAGCCAAATGTCCCTTCCCCGTCTCCGAGTCAGCACATCTTCCACCGTCCTTCACAGCGTTCACTGTCCACTTCTCTAGCCGTGAGCACCTCATGCCCTCTACACGGACCGTTACAGATACAGGGGTGTGAACAGCGTCTTTAGAAATGAGCGCTGTAAGCGCTTTGCATTGGTCTCTGTGTCATTCAGTCTGCAAGCCTGTCTGTTGGCTGTCCTTCTGTCTGCACTTAGGAGTACACCAGTGACATTGTTGGACTCAGCAGAACCTCAGTCAGACACGACCAGCCACTTTGACGACATGAACATTGTTTGGACGTCAACAGGCTGGTTGCTAAGTAACCCCGCCCCCTCCATGACAAGCATTCTGCCCTGCGTGTGTGTGTGTGTGTGTGTGCAAGTTGCTGAATTGTCTTATGATCTGTCAGTGTTGCAGAAAGAAGAGTTTCTATTTTTTTTCCGGAGTGAACCCATAACATTCAAATGTTTTGAAACACGGGTCAACGATCATTCCATAAAACCCTGGCATCATCTGATCCAGTTGCGTGTCAAAAGATGCTTCCTCCTTTTCTCTTCATCTAAAATAACACTCAGCTGAGTCTACCTTAATGGGCATAAACACAAAAAACAACCACCACCCATATACAACCTATTTAAGGACAACAGCACATGTTGAGGAAATACCACCCTTCCACCCTTTGCCTGCATTAACATGCACGCACACACACACACACACACACACACACACACACACACACACACACACATCAGTATCAATGCCGTGGGGGTGAGCCTCTGTCATCAAAGTGGGCTGTTGTTTGGGAGGAAGGGGAGCCTTGTGTGTGGAGGAGAGTGGATATGAATGGCGTGGAAGGGTTCAGTGAGTTCATGTGTGAGTGAGGGGCTCGGTCATTGAGATTGTCAGTGTAGGGTTCAAGGTCAGCATGGCTAACGGAGGGGGAAGGATGCCAAATGGTGGTGAAACATAAAGGAGTGGGCAAAAAAGAGGAAAACCTTGGGCAATGTTCAGTTTTTAAAGTTTACATTCGAAAGCTGTGCTAGAATGGAAACACGCACATGTTAAGGGTGAAAGTAAGAAAGAAAACACACTCCTACAAAGTGGACCTGGACTTCATCAGAAACTGGTTAACCTTGAAGTGCGACTCGAAGGAATCTGCACGTACGTGTAGAGTTAAACAAACTGTACATTTTTTATCAGCATTGCACATAAATCATCTGTATTTCTCACGTGATTCATCCAACAACAGTAGCTTTGGATTGCATGTGCTCCACTTGTTAGTGTAAGAAATAATGATGAATGTCAAAATAAACTATTTACCAAGGTAATAAACATGCAGCGGAACAATACCACATATTGAGCTCACAAAAAGCAGCTGAAGATTTACTTTAGTTGCAGTTTTAATGAGAAGGGTTTTTTTTTTTCAAAATTTTAATGAACTGCATATGTTGAATTGTAAATTGTGCGTTCACTTAACAGGGAAATCGCCAGGATATTTCAACACTATTTGCATCACTGTTGTAAATGAGAAACAGTGTAATGATGTGTGTCCCACAGGAAAACAGATGGATGTATGTGCTTGCTCGACAGGAGAGAAGTTATTTTACACGTCTGAACAGACCACACACACACACACACACACACACACACACACACACACACACACACATATTCAGACAATCAGTCAAGCATTCCCTGTGGTTGGAATGTGTTTTTGAGGTAGCGTGTGAATGAGGAAGTTTTGGTGAAGAAGGCTGGAGGGGAGAAACACCAATAAATGGATGATGAATGAATGAATATAGATGAATCCCTCTTGTATTTCCAAATGTAAATATATGTATAAGATCATGTATGTCCCGATTAATTCGCCTGTCTTTTATTGTAGCTCCACTAAAAACTAAACATACGCATTTTGATCGCGGCTTGGAGACCCTTGGCAAAGACAGGCATCAGATCCCTGACTGCCAAAACCCTCACCTTTTTTTTTATCCATCTTCAGTCTATAAGCTAACTTCAAATTAGGACAGAACCTAAAGAGCCTATGAAGTTTATATATCAGTTTAATGACTTTTGTTTATAAGATCTAAATACATTTATTCTGTAAGGGTTCTCCCTTGAAATCAGCTCTATAAAAGATCAAAACTAACCATTTCATGGTGGTGATTACTGTAACAAGATGGCACAGAGAAACAGTGTATTTGTAAATAAAATGCATAATTAGTCTTTTGCTAACGCCTCTTCTGGCTAAAGAACATCTATCAAGTTACGCAGCAACCGATTGTAAAACAAAACAAAACAAAACAAAAAAAAAATCCAATTTCCCTCTACATTTTTGTGCAAGCCTTTTTTTTGTTTTGTTTTCTTTTTGTAAAATTACTTTTCAAGAATCTCTTGAGTGGGCTATTTACTCTACGTTCCAGCTGGAAGTAATCTGAGCAACAGATTTGAGTGTAAAGAGGCAGAAAGGGAGCCCGGTGATGGAGTGGGAGGGAAGGAAAGAAGGGGACGAGGGCAGGGGGAAGGGGAGAGAAAGCTCAGCGGATGGGGGAAGGGCTGTTTGTGCATGCCTCAAATTCCTTAGGTGTTATCAGCATTGCACGCTCCATAATTGTTCCTTTCGAGGAGGGGGTACGGATACTGTACGACATTGTAGACAAGTTTCCTCTCTGTTAGAAAACCAAAAGGGGTGGGGGTCAAAATCTTTGAACACTGTTACCCCCATTTTTGACTTTGCTATTCTTGCATCGTTGGAGATTAAAATCAAAGAATGTGTCTGCTTGTTTTTTTAACTTAGATTTAATAATGCATTGTAAGCAAAATAAAGGACTGTTTTAGGGGCTTGTAATGTTTTTCATGTTGTTGATATAACTATTATATTTATGTTCAACTTGGACATACACTTGCAACAAATGATCTAAAACCTCAATCATTGGAATTGTACTTGTATCTGTCTGTTCCCACATTCCTAGTGATGAGGATTTTCAGGTTTTTTTCTACTTTACAATGTGTCTTTTACGGCAACCATAAAAGGTTACTGACATAGTGTGTCAAGGCCACTCAAAGAGGCTTTCGTGCATGGGTGAGATTAGCCGTTTCCTGTGCGACTCCCTCAGACTGAGCAGCCGAACAGCGAGGAAGGATAAAGTAATTACTTGAAATATATTTTTTGTCATTACAAAATGGCTGCAGTGAGTACCCTTACGCCGTTTTCCTACTGAACGGAGGCACTGCATTGGTGGGACACAGACACAGACACACAGGATGTGATTCTGGGAACTGTGATTGATGAGGTAATCCATCTGGCTCTGGAGCAAGGGAGGGAAGGACGAGAGGACCAGCGAAGGGAGGGAGAGAAGGAGTGTAGAAGATGAGTGATGATGTATGTCCAAATCATGATGCAGCTCAGAGATTTATGAATGTGCGTAGGCAGAAATGTGTGTGTATTTCTTTATATGAGGGTGAGTTTTCATCTGAAATGACCAGCTATTGATATTCACTCTTTAAACGGCCGATACTTAAGGGTAATAAAGTGCACTGACCTGTTTCTCCTCTCAGTACTTTAACCTGGCCTCCATCACAGCTGCAGTGAACTGGGCGGAGGTGCATCATGGGCCTTAGCTGAGGATGAAAGAATGACGCATGAAATACTGGCTCCAGTCGTGACACAAACCAGATGAATGGTGTTTTCACTTACTCCAACAATAAAATCGCTCTGGAAAGAAAGTCACGAGCAGCTCAGGAGCGGCCTTTTTTTTATCCGGAGACTAATAACCAGCAGCTCTCTGATAATTTAGACTATGACGTGAAAATCAATCTCACAGGAAGAGAAATGACTCAGTCAGTGTCTTGTCTTTTGAGATACGTTCGTAAAGAGGAAGTGAGAGATGGTTTGCTGCTGCACTTTTGCTCAGTAATACCCTACTTTAATCTTGTGTTGCCAGAACGGCTTCTATTTTAAATAGAACTGTTCTTTCCTTCACCTTTCACATTACTCTGTGATATTATTTACAATAATTTGAAGGTTCTGAAATATCACACGAGGCAAGTTAATCAGAGTATAATCATTTAACTGGCAATTGAGCCAATTGTTGTTTTCAAAGAAGCATGTCTAAATCCTTCAAAACACATGAGTCATTCAACAGATAGTGTGTACAACGTGATGCTGCAGAGGCACAGATCAATACACCACAGCTACAGATTGAAGAGAAAATTCCACAGAGATGGACGAGGAGGCATTAATGCTACACAAAATGTCAGAATAATGAAAGTTGGGTATACAGTATCAGTGAGTCACTTTCTAATGACCGCAGGCTCAAATATCAACATAAGTCATTAGAGTCGATCTCTCTTCCTGCGGCTCTCATTTTGTGAAGGAAAGAAATTCTGTTTTGGAAAAAAACATCAAATGGAGACGCTAATTCAGTTAACATATTCTTTTGACTAGCAGAAAACAGAGGTCTGACTTTTGTAAATAAGATTAAAGTTATGTTTGTAGGGGCCCAGGCCGGCTCTCCATCAGGATGTTTGTCATCTGTGTTATGCTTCCATCTGCTGGTAGTGTTTAACATGTCTCTGTGCCGGATTGACTCAGTTTCCCCTCCGTGAACCCCAAAAAGGGTTTGAAAAAATAGCCATTTATGTGGAAGTATTTCATTATTGTCTACCTTGATATTCATACTGTGACTCCTTAGATTCTTCTGGCAACCACATTTGTGGGGCTTCCCGAATCCTGGGTTGGGAACCACTGCTTTAAGTAACAAATATTTATGCCAGATAAAGGACAAATCATACCACACGCTCAACGTCAATATTGTTGTTATGGACATCCATTGCGTGTCCGCCTGTCTCAGGAGTGGGATCCCTCCTCAGATGCTCTATCTCTTCTACTTTTTCCATGCATGTTACATGATATTTGGGGGAAGTGAACTGTAGCCTGGGAGAATTATGACAAAATGTGATTAAAACTGAACACTAAAGAAAGTACAATAATGAATCTCACTGAACGGTATCAGTGTTGTGAAAACATAGACAAAGAGAAATTAAACATTGATGCTTTCAGCCAAACGTTTGACGATTAGGAGAACAGCGTTTCCTTGTGGCGATTATGTAAAATGCCTCTGCAAATCATCACATATGTGCGTGCCTGTGGTATCTTTGGTGTGTGGGGGTGTATGTTTGATAATGTCTTGGTTCTTTTTGTGCATTTTTAAAAAGTCTTTTTAGTTATCGTTCCCATTTCTTCCACTGAATGTCTGTTTTTAGTCAAGTTTGTGTAATAGCATTTTGGAAGAGGACATTCTTGGACTGGAACATTAAAGGATGAAAAGCATAATTACTCACAGTCCTGATTGAAATAACACAGATGAAAGTTTTTTAAGTGGTGTCTTGTCTGCTACAGCCTTATTTCAGAAAATGAAAAGCAATCTGTGACCATGACTAACCATGACACTGTATCTCTGAAAGAGGCACACCAATGGTTCGTGAGACTGAAAAAAACAAAAGTCAATTTGGTGCTGTGTTAAATAAAGGCCTTTTTGGACACAAAGAACCCATTGTTTTTGGAAATGTAATACTGGCAATGTAGACCCACTAGGTGTCAGTGCTCTGCAGCATTTCTCAGGCAGGCTGGGGTGGCTGGTCACTCATGAAGGCTCACCGCCTCGAATAATCACTTTAAGATGACATATAATTAGTGTAAGTGTAGCCTATAAATGATAAAAGTATGTGTCAAATCTGCATGGCAATGGTGCTTCTGTATGTGTTGTTATCTGTGCAGAATTATCGGGTGAGGAATTGGGTTTTGAAGGGCCGTACCAGTGTTACATGTCATTGTCCATCGACAACATCGGCTACCTGGATTACATAAACCTCTACCATGTTTACCAAAATCAGCCTACATGATTTTTTCGTTCATTTGTCTGTTCACTTTTTGGCCATATTCAATAAACGTTTCAGAATATACTTGAAAACGTTTGTTACGGTTAGTTCAAACTCACTTTGTCATTTTAAAATCCTCCTTGTAGCGCAAATTCCAGTTCCATGTTCAGTTCTTGTCAGAAACTATTTTTCCAGGCGTAATTCCATTCGGCATAAGAGCTGTCTTGGCTCTGTTGTGATGACAGCTCAGTGGGCGGGGCCAAAGTATAAAAAAGGGCTGAAAGTTACACCTCAGCTTGTCCTTCAGGCTCGTACTGATATGACTCAACAGTCACCATACATTCATTAATTTCTACTTCTTCCAGTACGTCTTCCCTATATGCATACTGGGACATGTCGTGACCAGTATCTTCTTTTCTACCTTGGGTTTTGGATCATAAACTGTCATGTAAAGTAAACACGCTCGTTTATCCCACTGCTTCCTGTTTACAAAGTCCAATCAGATTCAAGATAGCTTTTGACCAATTGGATGCAGCCAAGAAAACATGTGATCATTGAGCCGCGAAAGTCTGCTCGTTATTGAGGTCGGAGTACGCCGAAATGAGAATCTATTGAACTTGATTTTACCGCCTAGCTCCACTCGGGCAACTTACTAAACTAGAAGCAGCCGGACTTAAATACAAGTGCACCCAGAACCTGCTTCTTGCTTCTGACAAAGACGTGATTTGAGATCAATGCGCGAAATGTATTGACTTTTATTAGAGTAATACACCCATTTATTTTTCACAAGGTTGAATTACCTAAACCCAGAGACTGAACAATCTCTTAGAGTGTTTCAACATGAATGGCAGTGAACAGCGGTTAAAACAGGTAGGCTGAGCTACGCTGCAGACACTGATGTACACACAATGTGTTGAAGACATGGGACATCTCTGCTAATGGAGAGAAGTCAGCCTGATTTAAATCGTTTCACTGGTGCTTTCTTGAAATCATGAAATATGTAAATATGATTCGACTACTTCGATGTTAATTGACACTAGAGATGTTCCGATACCATTTTTCCGTTCCCGAAATGGATTCCGATACTTGTGCTGTGGGTATCGGCCGATACTGAACTACTGATACTGATACCAGTGTGTTTAAAAAAAAAGAAAAAAAGAAAAAGATCGTACTAGGCCTGCATGACATGTGATATGATTAACATTGTGGTTAGGCCTGGCTCAGGTTAAACCCTTTGTAAAACATGAATTAATAAAGCAAATGGAAGCCATTTATTTTTAAATAGAACAGTATAAAACAGTAGTGCAAATTTGCAACACTCGTGCCACCCTTCGAAATTGAGTCGATCTGAAATAAAGACAGATTCAGCAACTGCATAGCATATTTCTCGCATAAAATGTTTTCAGAAACACATTTCAGTGAACTATTCTTCTTCCCCCATCTAAAACAGCAGCTGCCGATGGCAGCACAGCACAACTGTTTTAAGAACGGCATGAAGAACTGTGTCAAAGCTAACGGAGCTAACCAGTAAATAAATTCCTATTGTAATGAATAACGTGGTATTGGATCGGTGCCTGGACTCCAGTACTCTCCGATACCGATGCCAGCATTTTCGGCAGTATCGGTTACTGGTATTAGTATCGGAATCGGAACAACTCTAATTGACACTCATATGACTCGAGATCTGCCATCACGTCCCTTCCAGCTCTGGAGGGTTGTGCCTGATGTTTCCTGGTATTGATACTGAGCTTAATAAAGGTGTGGACCTTCAATCATACGACTTGGATTCAAGACAAACTCTAATCATATATGATATGATTAAAAATAAAAAAAACTTGACTTTGAACCGTGCCTCCTGGAAAGTAGATGAGAGCGGCAAGAGGCGGAGCCTTAAAGCTGCGTCCAGTGGGACAGTTTCCATCGGCCTTCGAGGTTTTGACAGGAAGTCATAGAAAAATTTACATCCTGTTAGACGCGATCTGTAAGCTAAGCAAACCTTAATTGCACACCATGAGACTAACTATCCAACCATCTTGTGTTAAATGTTAGAATCACATGGGAAATTTGCATTTTCTACTAAACGTGGTGTTTGAGCCAATCAGCTCTTAGATGAGGCGAGAGCCAGGTGTCTCCCATCATGCTCTGGGTCTTGCAGTCGGTAGAGAGCAACTGCACCGCCTGGCTCCAAAAACTGCGGCCGTCTTGATCTCGTGAGACTATCGTTGCTCATGTGTTCATGACGACAGAGCAAGTCAGGATCAAGATGGACACAAAACGAATTGGCATGCATTGTGTGGCGATCACCAGAGATAGATTCTGCGAAGGCCTGGTTCATCTCGAACGGGTCTATTAACTCGTGACTTCACTTGGACTTGAACCTTGAATGGCCCTCCCACAGTAATCTTGGTCCGACCAACACAATATTCAGAAAGTTTAAAGGCTGAAGGTCACTCCAATTATGTTAGTATTAATATTTTCAAAGGGCATTTCATGTGGTGAGAACACATAACTTGACTTGAGACATTCAAATAACAATACAACATAGTGGGCATATTATAAGTGCACGTTCTCCTCTCCAGGATGATTTAAAACAGTCTGCTTTAAGATGGTGTGTTTATGATTATGACAGTCTTGTTATGTAACGTGCTAACAAACAATACAACATGAGGGTATGTGTTAAGCATTTGTGCATTTTAAAATCTTACAAGCTGACATGACAAAGACATAATTTAGTCTCTGCTGCTCTGATCCATCTCTGTTTTACTTTAAAATTCATGGTTTGGCTTTAACTCACATCCCCACTTATTTTTAGATATGCATTGTATATACAACAAGAATCAAAGCAATGACATAAATGAAAACATTTGAAGATTCCACTTTTATAACCATAAATTAATTTGCTCAACTGCACATAATGTTGTATCATTCAAATCCATATTTCTTTTGTCAGAGACACTTGTTTGACAGATTTAGTTAAGAACCTTACCTCATACCAGGATTTGTGACCAATTTGGAGAGCTGTTCATGGGATGCAGTGTCGGACTGTGTTGTACAAACACAGCCTCAGTTTTGAAGCTGTTCATTGTAGTTTTATGTACACTTGGGTGTCATCGGCATAGCAGTGGAAGGATAACACATTTAAGATAGGCAGGAAGTAAAGTTTGTTTGTTTGTCATGTTGTCATGAATTGAGCTGAGGAGGAATGATCTTTAATATCAGCAGCTTTTGGTGAGAAGAATCATGAGGGATAAGATGTCTTTGTTGTATTGGTATGCCGACTTGATCATGTACAAATGGTTGTTACTCCTGCGAGCCCTGATGGTTGGTCACTGCACCTGCATGGATGAGGGAGGGATTTGTGAAGGGTTGCATGATTTCCTTGCTTGTCTTGTCTTGGCCTTTTATATCCTGTCTTGATGCCTGTGTTGTGTAAAGAATTTAGAATTGTCTTGTTGTTGAGAGGTAGGTGCAATATACAGTAAATACACTTGTCTGTTGAATTCTATTATATGAAAACAATTGCATATTGAGCTTTTGAGAGCGCAGTCAATTTTAGATTTTTTAGTAAAAGACTAACAAATAGGAGTGTGTGATGGACAAAATCAATACGGAGTCCTCACTTAAAGACAAATGCATCACCATGGGTTGACAAAACTATTCCTATGGCTGCTCCAAATGTTACTTGATAGAGACTTTTTGACAGAATTTGAACACGCATCTAGTTATGGTCATCAATATTCCAAAAGTAAGCTTATTGCATGCTGGTCATTAGTTTTGGTTCTGTAGAGACTGAGGGCGGGATTTGTAATGATCCAATGGTGAATCATCTGTGGACGTTTCACCTCATTTGGGTCGGAGGCATATATTCAGCATGAAGGCTAAATCCTTGGAATAGAAAGTCCCTGAAATGGGAGCCAGATTGCTGCTTCACCTTATATTGTCCTATCAAGAATTCATAAGTCATTCAAGCTTAATGGATCCACCACTGCCTACATTACTATGGCCAAATGTAAATGTAAATGGGGATTAAGGTGGTTAATGCATATTCAATTAAGTACATTTTGCGTTTTTATTTTTAAATGGTGTGGATAACTGGAACTGATAATAACTTTATGAAATTATTTTCCATTGGGGGAGAAATACAGTCTTCTTGATTGGCCTGAATTTAAACATTTCAACGTATCAATTAATATACATTTAAATTTTCTTTTCGTTGTTGTTGCTTGGATTTATTTTATTAGCCATACATCAACTTATTTATTATCAAACCCTGTTTATTGATCAATATCATGAATAGCTATTTTTCTGTAAAGCTCTCATTATTCTCCCCATTTAGTGTCCAATTAAATACTGATTAGTGTTGCTTAGCTACTCTATAACCATTAGCGAAGCTCTGGAGGGGAGAAGCAGTCATCATCGGTTATTATAATCAGTGTCATTATTATTGGCATACATATAATCATGATCAACAACGACAAAGTTGCAGAGAGCTCGCAAGATGAATGGAATAGGAAGAAAAATAATGTCGTTGGCACTAAATAATTAAGCCTGGGGGCTGAGAGCATTGTTGCGGTAAGATTAAAGGAGAGTGTGTGTGATTTGATGGAGGTGGATGGTGGGGTGTCGTGTGCTGGAGGGTGGAGGGGGGAGGGGAGGGCCAGCCCAGAGACTGCTGTTGCTACGTCACTCAGACCGCTGACTGACTGAGCTCCTGGCTTCAGGCTCAATCTGCGGCCAGCAGCAGCAGCAGCAGCAGCAGCAGAGGTGGTGGAGAGGAGAGGGACGTTTGATCCGCTACTTGATTCCCTGCTGTGGCTTCTTTCGCAGGAGCAAGGAGAACAAAAGACGGACAACTGCATGATCAGAGGCGCCAGCAGACGCTCTCCTTCATCTCCACTCCAAAGCAGGGCTAGCTTGATGCTCAGTCCAGCCTGCTAGCCTTTGTGGCAGGGCTGTCCATGCATCCGAGGAGCCCCTAAACACAACTACCGGGCTGAGACAAGCCTCGGCTTTTTGTTGTTTATTTTTCTGCAAAAAAAAAAAAAAAAGAGAGAAAAAAAAACCCTCCGAGTGAGCAGACAGCAACATCCCTGTCAGCGTCACTGCGCACCCCCAAACGGAGGATCCCCAGTGAGGAGCATCATCGCCCCGGCCACGGCTCCACGTCGCCTCCTCGCTGCCTGCAACCTCCACTCTTGACAGCACCGAGAGCCGATTGATGACTAGTGTTCCCCCGACATAGGCGACGATGTTGCGCACCGCGGCCAACGTGTTGGCAACAGGGACGCTTTTCTTGGGATTGTTGCACAGTTTGGAAGTATTCGCTCCGACGAGGGCTATTGATGGTAAGCAAAGCCGATTCAGCAGTATTGTGTGAAAAAACATTTTTTTTTTTAAACAACAAAAAACTACAGCATATAAGTGCATGCTGGTTATTATCAGGGGGGTTGACTGTGTGTTGTGTGTGTGTGTGCATGCGAGCCGAGCAGACCGAGCCCCGGAGGAGGAGCGGGCTGCTCGGCGGAGTGAAGCGACGTTGACGAGGGCTGAAACCGAGGCGACACAATTAAAGCGCTCTTTTGTTTCTGTCTCTAAAAGTGCCACATGTGAATATTGCGATGTCACAGCAGCGATCGCACATCTCCCTCCTCCCTCCTACCCATCTGCTCTCACACGTTTACACTGACAGTCAGTGATGGAAAATCGTAGCACAGGCCCCAGTACCTGCTCAAACCACTTGTTTACAGATCCATGCATTCAGCAGCAGCAGCAGCAGCAGCAGCAATCACATACATTACTTTTGGTTGCCTTCAAATATACATGATGGGTGTCATGTCTTTTGGAGTCTCCTGTGGTGTATCTACCATCTGGCTATACAGTCAGTTCACGTACATCAAGATTTCACTGACAGCTCTTGTGCTGTTCCTCAATCATACAACACAGTGGTATTGCTGTCTATATATCTGGGGAGTCAAAGTGTGTCTGTGGGTTTTGATTTCCTGTTGGAAATGACTCTGTGCCACTTCATTAGAACAACTAAGTGATGCACTATGAGAATAATCTAGCCGTCCATGTGGATTATATGTCATCTTTTCCTATCCAAGCTCAGGTGTTCAGTGCTGCCAGCACTGCGTCATTGTCGTGAGTCAGTGTGATTGTTGAGCTCGGGACCTGAGCTGCATAGGACACAACCAAACCCCCACCCCTACCCCTGAATGCCAACAGTCATATTGTCATCTGCAGGCAGACAGTGAGCAGTACAAAACAGCTCCCCCCTACGACCCTGTGAACACATACCGTCACAGGCTGGAACAACTTCTGGAAACTATTAAGCCTCACAGTCTCTCTCACGCGCCCCTCTGTTTGGTAAGAAAGGAAAAGGGCGTTATCAAAGGCGAGTTGATGCCGACAGATTTGCTAAATTCTTTGCAGGTGAAAAGGGAATGTGAGTTGTTGTTTTTTTTTTTTTAAGTTTTTCTTTTTTAGATATAAAGCTTCTCATTCATCTTAGGAATGTCTGACCTGTGAATGAACAGCAAAATTATTTTTAGACGACTTTTGCTGCAAGAAAATGTCTCCAATGAGGAGCACTGTAGTTGCTGTAAAGATGGTCAGTTCTAAATTTGACGTTTCATTAGATTCAGTAGGACTTTAGCATGCATGACCGACTCAAACTGCGAGCTGCATTTTGTGAGATTCATCGTCGAGCCATGAAGGCTTCCCTCTGCCTTTTGAAGTCATCTCACTGCGCTTGGCAATCCAGCACTGTGAGATTCTTAGGGAGCAAAATCCACATACATGAACACCTTGAAGATAGACTTGAATAGCCTGCAATCATCTGCAATAGCTGAGAAATGCTGCTTTAATAACAAACAGTTTCTTGACACGCTGTCATTGTTTTAGTGAAATAGCACCCCCTCTCAGTCTTAATGCCTTGATTTGATGAGTCAGCCTCGTTCAGTATACCAGAGATCACCAAACCTTAGCTGTACTTGAAAAGCCAGTGGGATGCAGAAGCTGGTGGGCTTTGACGAACCCTCTCAAGGAAACTTTTTGAAATGTGGATTAATCAGTGAGGCTGATTGTGAAATCTACCAGATTTGAACTGGGTGCCTGTAATTTTAACACCGACATTTTGAAGCCAACCTCAACAGGTCACTTGTTGTGCAGAAAGCCTGACTGCATGTGGCTCATTTCCAAGTCAACCTAAATTTCTTTCTTTTTTTTTTTTTTTTTAAACCTCTGTGATTGCCCCTTTAATTTTGAAGGCCCTTTGAACCACATATGTTACTAGTAAAGTTCTTTTCAGACATGCCTGAAACTTGTCTTTTTCCATTTTCTTTCTCCTTTCTCTAAAGATTTTCTCTCACCATCTCTTTACGGTAGCTAGAGCAAAGACCCTGGGCCACCAACAAACCCTGAGATTAATTGGGCCTAAACTGTGCTTTGTTTCCCAGAGGAGACCGCCATGAACAGTCTCAGATTGTTCAGAAGGCGCTGCTAATTGGAGGCCCAGTGGAAAAGGCCTAATGAAAGAATTTGCATCATTTCCCTCCATGAAAGTACTGTAACGTCACTGCGAAAAGAGACCAGGAGTCCTCAGATATGGACAGTGCTGTCCCCAAAGGCTTTGTGTGGTGTTTCCACAGAAAACTTAAACATTTTTTTTTTCATTCAGACATCCATTTTTAAAAGTCTGTTCTAAAATGCCTGCTTCCTCATTATGTTTCCTTTTGGTTTAGTAGCACAGGCTCTTTTCTTCTTAATGAACTCACCATGTAGTGGGGATTCTGGCACTTTTCCCCCTGTGGATTTTTCTACTGCAACATTTGGTGGAGGCCTTAGAACTGTTGCAGCATTTGGCTGTTATTGGGGTGATACTTGCCATCACAATGACATCCACGGGGCCAAAAGGATTCCACTTTGTTGTTTACTGACAACTGAGGGCAATATGGAAAACGGATTCAGAAAAGCAGACAAAGCAAATAACAGAGGAAGAGTATATTTAACACTGCTATAAATACACAGTTTAAATCGGGGCATAAGAAAAAAGAGTGTTGGTTGCTGCCCAAATACCTTATATGACACACTGAAAACCACTGCATAACTGAGCAGATATAAAACTGTACTTTGGTCAGGAGCTTTTCCTTGAGAAAAACAACTCCGAAGCTAAGTAAAGTTCAGTCACATTATTACACCGATGGTTTATGTGCCTGAACCAGTAAGCAGCAGCACTGTAGCCGTAGATTTCCAACTGGCACACAATTGACAATAACTGCGTCACACCTGATGCAAAGTCTTTGTTCCCTGAAGGTATTCATTTGTAATGGTCGGTAAATATTCGCAGCACTAAAAACTTCTCCCCTTATTTCTTCTGTTTTATTGATGAGGGACCGTATTTTGAGCTTTAAATATTCTGTGTAAAGACACGGTGGAGTAATTACTACTGGAGCAGAGAGTAAAGTCAGTCTCCCTCTGTGTGTGTTGTCATCTGAAATTTTCATTTTCGTAGCCAGTCCGGCTGCACTTGCATTATAGTGCATGTGAGGCTCCCTGTTGTTCTCCACTGGCAAGCTAATTCCCAGTTAGCTTGCCAGAAATGACTTGTTTGCTCTGTCAGCACTGTCATTGTTTGCATCGTTAGCAATGTTAGCAATGATAGCTTATAGCCACCGGCTCAGCCTTCGCCATATTGAGAGCCACACGGAGCTAATAGATATGCTCTGAATTCTGTAAAGAGAACGTTTAAAAGAATATTTTGGATTAGAGGGTCAATGTCGCTCATGCCTTTCTCTTTAGTATGTAGCCTGTCAGCAGTCAGTTGGCGTATTATATCACAAAGACTAGAAACAGATAGCATAAGCATAGGAGAATCCAGGAAGTCACTGCTCACAGCCTTGTCCCAAGCATAAACCTTAGTAAACAGTACTTTTTTTTTTCTATGCTTTTTGTGAAAGCAGCCTGAAAACACTGCTGAAGTCTATATGTATGATCGCCAAAGTACCATGGGGACATGTTGCCAGGCCTGACAGAACATGACCCACTTTAGAGTAGTGATCCACTGAATGAGATCCATGATTGAGATGGAGCTATTTAAAGATTGGAGATAAAACACAAACTCAGAAGGCTAAAAGACAGAGATCTGCAACGGGATATCGCAAGAGTAGAATAAAAATCACTGGTGAACACAGGCTGAGAAAAATGCTTACCTGCCAAGTATTTGAATTGATTTGTAGCTAAGACCAAATGCAAATCAGAGGCTTTATTGGCCGACTCAGTGGTTATTATCTGTCTTGGGACGAAATGATGGAAATCCTTTCTTTATGATGACTAAAACTTGAACATTACTCATTTCACACCAAGGAAGAGATGCCATTTATAAGTAGTAGCAATGGAAAATACTTCTAATGAGAGTGAGAGAAAAGGCGAGATTGAGAATTATCTGCAGTCGCATATCCAAGCCTGGGATTGAACGCCAATCACTGTGTTGTTTCATTCAGAGTTATTACATCTGTCTTTGTGGTAAAGGGTGGTGAGACGCTAATTAGAGCTTTAATACTCAATTGTTCAGAAATCATGATGGAATTTGTTGGTCATATCGGCTTGATTGATAGTGCAAATGTTGCCTAGCTTTATTAAGAAGTAAACTTTTACCTCTTTATCGTATCTGATCAACTGATGACCATTTTTTATTGCGCACCAACCACAATCAGCTGACACACATAAAACCTGCTTTTAGCCCGTGTCTTCTACTTTCAGTCCGTAAATACAGTTAAGGGAAATGTTTCTTTCTCTGTGGCAAACGATAAAACAGCGGTCCAAAAATGTGTGGTCATTTTTTCTTGTTTTTATCAGTTGTTGAAAATAGTTTAATGATGGTTAATATAGACTGCTTAAATATGGTCATCTGATTGCAGGGACTGTATGATGATACGTTAATTTTTGAAAAAGACAATAAAAAGGGGAAACTAATGAATAATAGGGATGTATTAGGTCCATTGCTTTGGCGTCTATGGTTGCCTGTTTATTGCCATCCAACAGTAACATTAGTATTCTTTCATGTTAATGGCCAAGCAGTCTTGTAATCCATTGCCAATAAAAACACCTATAGCAGCTTTAAATCTGAAGTCCATATCACAGAGGAGGACTATGGATGTTTCTGTTAAACGTGTTGTATATCCAAGTGCCAAAGCCATCACTGTGATTTTATAACTGTTGCTCACTTTAGTTTTTTATGAAAAGCACTTTAATATTGAATGCATAACTGTTCCTTAATATATCATAGGAAACAACCTACATTTCACTTTATGGGGTTCAACAGCATGATATATTAGTGAAGCTGTTATCAGTGAGCATCAGTCCTTCCCATGGCCATGTTATTCAGGTGTGAATAGAAGAACACTTATAGTGTCACCTTGTGAACACTATTTCACACACCAACAGCATACATTGGCATAATCTATTCAAATCATGTGTCATATTATTTTGCACGTCACAAACATTGTTGAGTTTAAATCCCAGTTCCTGTTAAAAAAAATGTTTTGTTCATAAAATGTTTCCAATCTTTGTTCTTTTGCCAGAATAAAATGGAGTCTATTTCAGCCCACACATCTTACATTCATTCACATGCATTAAAGCCTCTGCTTCTTTTTTTTTTTTCTTTTTTTTTTTACTGCCATCCCTTAGAGGAGTCCCCAACTGATATTTTCAGATATTATACACATGTAAACAGTGCATCACTCACACTCAGCATCAAGGTCACTATTCATGCAACCATGTCTTAGATGTATTCCCAAACTCCTAAACACAAAGAACCCAACTATAACCTTAACATACACCTAATTGTAACACTCAAGCAGGTGTTGTGTGCTTCTGGGAAGAGAGAGCGACCAACTGTTACTGTTATTAGCATCTAATATCTTTATTTAATCCTATAAAGAACGAAGTGTAAAGAAGACAAGGCACTGTTTTATGGAGGATTGTGGATTTATATATTTCTTGAATGGGAGCAATAACTTCCTTCCTTGTTGCCTGGCAACTGCTCACAGCCAAGAGAATGTCCATAACCCCTCAGAAAATTGCAAATTGTTGGTTTTACACTTCATGTTTCTGTAAAGATTAAACAAACAATACAATATGTATGTGTTAATTGGTGAGCTATAGAGGTAGCGGTAGGCAGACTGTGTAACCTTTGGTCAGAGCCAGCTTGTTTCTCTCCTATTTACAGCCTCTCTGCTCAGCTGAGCCAAACGGCGGTGGATGAGGCTGTTATAGATCCTCTCATCTCACACTCCGCCAAGAAGCAGAATAGGTGATTTCCAGTAATGTCAAACTCTTTCACTGAAATCGCTTGTGCCGCATCACCTTATTTGAAATGTAGCACTCCAAATATGTGTTATGGCAGCAAACTTCAGGCTCAAATGTAAAACGGGTAACATTATCCACGAGATCAGCAGTTAGGATATGTCATTTGTCATCAGCACCTTGTTTATCATCACACAACTAGTCGAGGACCTCAGCGTGTTTGCTGCAGGTGTCTTCAGCAGTTACTGTAGGACCCGCCAAGTGAATGTGAGAGAACGTTCTAGACGTCTGGTTCCAATGAGCTCATGCGTCACACTGAGTCTCGAAACTTGTACCGGTCTTATGAAAAGGCACGAAAAGAATTTCATATAATCTTCTTCAATATGTTTCCTTCAGCAGCATGCTAAGTCGGCTTAATTGTCATTTTTCTCCCTGTGCAGCTGTATGCATGGCGCGTGCTCTGGCGGTGGTGTGGCGAAGGGATTTGTCTAAACTGACTTACTTGATCACGGCCGATCACACCTTGTGGTTTTCTGCTCGGTCCCCAACTCTGCTGCTGAATTCGATTTCTAGGTGAAAGTGAAGGAGGTGACTGCCCCTCTCTCTCTCTCTCTCTCTCCCACACTCCCTCTAGTACAAATAGCATTTGTGGTTGATTACCACTCCAAGTTCAAGACGTGGTGAAATCCCAGCCCGACATCCAAATAGCTCTTCATTAAGTTTGCATCTGATTACTCTGCTTGGCGTAACAGGTTCTGCCTCTCACTGCAACAGAGGCTTGCGTAGATTGACTGTGTTTGTGCTGTGTTGATCTGACCAGCAAATCCCAAACGGTCGCAGACAGAACTGCGTTGCCCTGCATGACGGAGCACCATTTTACTTGGCAACTATGGCCAGACATGAACACATTCCTGATGTTAATTCTCCCCAGCTCTAAGTGCGTGCATAACACACTTACGTAGACTTGCGAACGCACGGATTGTCTTAGAAACACACAAAACGTCTCATTAAAACATGATTCAATGAAACATTGCCCTCCAAACTCTTACCCTTGTTGCTGCCTTTCAAAACATTCATATAATAATGGTGGCTGCGATGTAAACGTGAAAAGGCTTTGTGAAAGTCATGCCTAAATTCTGTCTGAACATTTGTCCGATTTGTTTGTCGACTTCCAAACTCTGCCGGAAAGGTTTATTTAAGAGGCACCGCCTCTTTTTCTCTGTTTTGTAACATGACAAATTGGAAGACCTTTCTTTCTCCTCCCTCTTCATTCTTCTCACTCTCTACCATTACAAAATCCTGAGGATGATGAGGTGATAGGCCGCAGCCAAACGGCCAAATAGACACTTCCCCTCGTTTCTTGGCCCTTAGCAGGCACCCCCTCAGGTCAGACCAAAGGTCAGCAAAATAGTCCCCATGCCCTCTCTCTCTTTCTGCTACATCAGTCTCTGTCAAACTTACGTTTCGTTTCGTCTAAATCCAAAGAGAAAGTGTTGTCACACATTTCCTGCAGCATTTCTGATGGTAGATACTCGGTGTTAACTGGCAGTGTTATTCCAGTCTGTGGCCCTCTGAACGGATGAAGTGCGTATAAAATTTGGCAGAGTGGGCGTCATTGTCGAGATTGATTACACACAAGTCAGGTTGTTTATCTTGCCCTCACATAAAACTCCCTTTCCTAAATATTTGAAAAGATAACAAAGTTTTATCATGTCTAACAGAGTATTTGGGACAGCGGGATTCGCCTTCTCCCCTTGAGAAAACGTGTTTTATTAGTGCGAGTACACGCTATCTTCAGCAGACTAAACCCAATGTTTTTTTCCCAGCAAACACTGCAACAGCCCCTGTAAGCGTTTTGAAAAACTTCACCACGCACTCACTTTAGCCAACACACCCACCTGGTGTTTTTGTGCGGCCTGCCAGCTTTATTATTCTCAATAGTTTTAGATGAATCAGCACCAGTTATGAAAGAGCGCCTTCTCATAACTGAGTGGATGTATTGTGAAGAGGTTTATTCTGTCTGTGTGTAGTAAAGGAAAGCAGTGGCTGTCATGTGAAGGCATTAAAGGAGAAATGCTATGTTCATTATCAGGTTCAATTTTAGTTTGGGTTTCAACTAAAACAAATTTACATGCTGTAATGTAAAAAAAAAAAAAAAATCCTCATGCTGTCTGCTTGAATGTGCCTGGAGTTACCCTCTGAAAGGGTTCTGGTTCAGCTCCTGTGTCTTTAAAAAAACCCACTCAGATTGGTCAACGTTACCAGTCTCATGAACATCCTCTAACTTCTCTTCTAGTACCGTCATCAGAGGAAAAGATTGGTTGTCCAGTGCCCTCAAAACTAGCTGAAAATGTTCAGCTTCAAATTTGATCATTTAGCTCAAAGAAGTGTTTAACATATCTCCATCCTCACAGAGCCACTTGCATGGCTGCACATTGTTAGTCTTGTTGTTCTCGAGCTGATGCGTAATTATGAATCCCACTGCATTTCTTGGCAAGACCGGCCCTGCGTAGCTGGTTGAGGCAGAGACGGTTGGTTGAAGTTAGGCGATGACCTCCAGTAGTTAAGGTCACGGCAGCCCACTGAGGCAAGCTTAAAACCCGGCCAATGCTAGTGCTTGAATGCTACGTAGGGCGGGTCTTGCTGAGAATAGCAGTCATAGGTGAACAGGGTTTGCAGATCCTTAACTGATCCCTCACATTCTGGTCTGTGGTCTGCCTCTACTGTGAGGTCAGAGCACCAGAAAAGCTACAGAGTGGCAGTCATGTAGCTGCAGCAGATCGTCTTTGCTCAAAGGTGCTTGAATAGTGGCTGTCCAGTCGAAGGTGCCATACTTTGCACATTCCACACGACTCAAGCTCCCTTCACCTCAACTGGAGTGGTGCGTGATGAAGCGGTCGTCTCAGTGTCTGCTGGAACTTTGTTGTGCTCTGATTGAGCTCAGAGGGCAGGCCTCCAACTTATTTATAGCACTGCCGTGGGTGTCGCAGGAAATGGGGCTGTGGCCCGGGGCGAGGTTTGTGTTTGCCTTAAATGAGGACTCTTCCTCCCGAACCAGACTGAGCTCATCTTGGAGCGCCATCAGACAGTGGCTGGGGCAGAGGGCAGTGAATTTGTAATCCGGCCCAAATGGCGATGACCCAAATGCATTTTCCCTCAGCCACCACTTTGGTAAACACACAGGCGGCTCATTGATAGCATGTGTGACATTCCTCCATCCCATCTCAGTATCCCAGCCCAGCTCTGTCTGCTCTCAGATCTTCAGGCCTGCCCCAGCTGTGAGGGCCCTGCCCCTCTTTCCCTTGAGCTCACTCCCCGCCTCTCCATTTGCTCTCAAAGCCGAGTTCACCACAGCTTGTTCTCTTATGTCATCCTGTGTCATATCCATCTGTTTACCATCTTTTTTTTTTTTTTTTGCTCCATCCTCTTCCTCCCTGCATCATTTCCTTTCGAAACAAAAGACAGACCTGTTGTATTATGCACGCAGTTCACAAAACTGCGAGGGAGACATCTAAAGCCAAACATATGTTTGGCTGGGACACGGTTATCACTGATGCTTTGAAACTCTAACATTTTAACCAGATAAATCCTGACTGTATCAAGCACAGTTAAAGTGGCTTTAAACTTGTTCATGCTTGATATGCAAGATACAGTGAGGTCAGGCGAGTCTTGTTCTCCAGCATTAAATACATTTGAACTAGCTATTTTGTTTGTTATTCACATTATAAAGGAGATTATTAAAGAATATAACAGAAATGATATCAATAAATACAGATGAAAATAAAAGGGTTGGTGGTGGTAACTTTGGGTCACAGTGAGGGTTTGTGGCATCAATTAAAGGAAGTGAGAGGCACCGACTGTCTGTCCTTGACCAGCCGTGTGGTTTGTGCTCTGCGGGGAGAAAAAGAAAAAAAGTAAAAAAAAAAAATTCATTAACTCTGCCCAAATGATAGATAATATTCAACATGTATGCAATTAGGGTTTACTTCATATTTTGAGACGTTGTGATTTAATGACCCGAGGCTCTGATGGCAACTCTAAACATGGCCTTTGTCTGCACTCCCTATGCTTCTCTCTAACTCTCACAGCTAGCTTCGCTGGCGGTACAGTAACCTGCCTTCACTTGTAGCTAGTTCACCTCCTGACCTACTTCCTCTGCTCCCGTCTCTGACAGCAGCATCTCGGGGTTGAGTCGGTTGTGCACTCGTCCCACAGCCATTAATGGAAGCAGTGTAAACAGCATGTTGAGTTAAAGCGCGTCTAAATAAACAATAGGCAGATGCACAGCAACTAGCCGTCTGCTATGGCTAGTGTCGGCACCTCGGAAAAAAAACAACAAACAAGCAAGCATGAAACGAGAGATGAGGAGCAAAGAGGAAGGATTTTAACACAAGCCTGGTTGCATTTCATGAATAATTCAATTCCTTGTGACTTCTGGGAGGGAGAAGTATGCCCCTCTACACACACACACACACACACACACACACTAATCACAGCAGTACACAGAGGAGGATAAGTGGGGAGTTTGTGTGAATGTGTGCAGCGATATGTCAGGTTGAATTCATGGTATTTACGTTGAGCTCCATTTCTTGATTCCCTCTTTGCTGCTTGAGTTGGAGGCTTGCATTAAATGTAAATATGGTCATCCTGTTTATCCTGCTCCATCCTATCATCCACTCCGATCCATTCCCCCCCCCCCATCCTATTCATCAAGCTTCATGCCTGAATAATCACGGGGGTTACAATAACATCACCGTTTCCAATCAGTGCTTTTATATTCTGACCTAAGTGGCTGAAAAGGCATCTGAACGAGGGAGATGTTGATGCTTGTCCAGACGCCACACCTGATATTCAACGTAGCCACAGAAAGAAGGAAATGAGAGGAGTGCATATAATTAGGCCTTTGGAGAGGCACCGAGAGAAACGGGAGTTCAGATCATACAAGAAAATCAGTTCAGTCACAGCCTGGTGAGGAAACATTTAACTGAACTAGTATCACAGTTACTATAGTTTTGGTTTGCCCATTGGTCTCTTTTACATATCAGCTGGTGAAATGTTTGTTTGTTTTTAATGAATTCATTGGGTTTTTTTTGTTTGGGGGGGGGTTAAAGTAGCACATATGGATAAATAATGAATTAGATAGTTTTGTATTCGACCAATGCTTTAGTCCTTTAGTGTCCCCAGTATTTTTTCTGGTTCAACTACAGTGGGGCTCAAATCAATGCCAGAATTTCAATGTGAATATATAACAACACCTTCCCACAACTATAAACACGCACACACAGTGAGAGAGAGAGAGACAGAGACAGCGAAACGTGAATAGTTACGTTAACAGCCGGGACCCGAGTGGTCATATTCCCCTGCAGGTGTCAACGGTGCATCCGTAGTTTTATCCAACACGCCCGCCGCCGCCATCTGTTGTTCCGTCCGACGACGTTTAAAAACAAATTTATCCATGATAAATTTTGACCAGGGGTCCGTTTCACAAAGCAGGTTTAGTGAAAACCTTGAGTTAGTTAACCCTGAGATGAGGGAAACTCTGGTTTTTCGGTTTCACAAAGCCAGTTCAGCATAAATCTGAGTCAGTTACCCGGGTAACATGCTCCGTGAACCTAACCTGCTCGCTAGCAGGTTTGCTTCAACAAACCCTGAGTTTCTCCCTACATGTCTCCGCCTTTTTCCGGAATCTGAACCAACTCTGAAAAAAATGTGCCGTCCTTTCATCGTCAACCTAATCGATATGGAAATAAAAGTGATTCTAGCAGCTTTGCGTCGGGATAGGATTTTGATTACCTTTCCTTCCAATCACATTAGATATTATCTAAACAATATTCTCCGACATTTTCAACATATCGCGGACATAATCCGTAACCAGATTCTTTGCGGAGGTAGTGTTTTTGTGAACGGGAGATTTATGAAATGTTTAAGTACATTCCTGTGTTGAAATATCTGCTTATATTTACTGTTTAATATGTGAAATATGATTAAAATCATATGCCTTAGTCAACGTATTTGCGCAATATTCTTCTGCTTAATTTTCAACTGACGCCACTTTCTTTCTGTGCCTGGGGGGATTACACCCAATGAAAATGATAATTCATTCATTGTGCTACTTGTGAACTACGGGAGTTGAACCCCTGTCACCTGCACCGTGGGCGGCGTTGCTAACCATTACACCACAGTGTTGCTGTGCAAGTCTGAAAATAAAGACTTATAACCTTTAGATCAATAGACTGTTTCATTCAGTTATACACATTAGATCGGGCAGTAAATGTCTGCCACGCCAACTATCGCTACTTTGATGCAGTTACGTTGCTCCGCTTTCTCAGGATGAGCTTGTTTTCTTCATAAACACTCAGTAATATCTAATAACGCTCTCCCCGTTGCCATGGTGAATCGTAGTATCGGAGCTCCATTGATGATGGCTTTGTAGAGTCGGCAGGCACGCGCGTAACTCAGAGTTTACATACTCAGAGTTGAGTGAACTAATTCAAAACCGCTGTTCTGAAACCGAAAACTCAGAGTTTCCCATCTCAGAGTTGTTCAACTCAGAGTTCAGGGTTAGGTTCAGAGTTTGTTGAACCTGCTTTGTGAAACGGGCCCCAGCTTACTAACGTTAACTTAACGTGAGTGACTATAAGCCGCTAACGCTAACTGCTAGAGCCAGGTAGCTTACAAACTAGTAGCCTTCTGTCTCTGTGTCGAGCATACACTAAAAGCGGCTCACATGAGTGACGTTGACGTACGGACAGTACAGTCTGTTAATGAACCCAGATCAGTGACAGTTGTCATCGCAGCTGCCTGAATGCCGTTACGACGTGACGTGGTGGTGCTGTTGGACTCCGCACTTTTCTTGAGTATTTTGTTGTTGTTTTTTTCTTGGTGGTTTTATGGTAGGGCTAATGGTAGGGCTAACACAATTCTCGATGGGGCTATAGCCCAACCAAGCCCCACCCTGGCGCCGCCGCTGTCCCCATGCCATCTGCTGTGATGTACCCACATCTAGGTCCTCTATGGCCTCGTGAATAGAAATGATGAAAAAGTGTAATGTATTTTATTATTTTCCATTATTTTCATTACCTTTAGATGTTCTTATGTTGTATCACTTATTGTTATGGTAAACAGTGAAGATACAGAAAGTATAAAGTTGTAACTGCCAACATTTTTCTGCCAACACATGAGAATAATATATTTAACTTACAATGAACCCGTCCAACACTTTTAAGAATACAGCAGGAATGTTCAGTGTAAACTTTACAAGACATTTTCTCATTTGAAAGTACAAAAATAACAAGGAGTGATGAATATAAAATGTTTGTTTATTAAACCAGGACAACATAAATAGCACAGTGAATAATCAACTCATTCATCCTTGCTTTTCTTTACTTTTCAATTAATAATTACCAGCTGAATCAAAGACTGTTATGAGGATTATCAGCCTCTTTGTACAAAAATTGTGCACAATGTAATGTGCTCTTCTTTTTTCTTTCCCTTTTTAAAAAATGTTTAGTTGAAACTGTCATACCTCCTGTGTTTCTCCCACTCAGCGGTAGGTTGCTGACTGTATCAAACCTCCACTCCCCTTGAATGCCCCCGTGTGACTCAGCTTTGTTGCGTGTGTGTGTTGTTGTGTGTTGGGTGTCAGGTGTGCTGTTCTGACGATGACTTAAGTGTGGATTTGAATATGTTCCCCCCCAATTTGGCTGTGGCTGGAGTGGGCAGTTTTTCCTCTCACTGTCTCTGGAAGGTGGGATTGAAGGGGAAATGGATGACAGGGGGCCAATTCACAGAACAAGATGTTCTTTGATATCCTCCAGACGTGTTGCATCACTGCGAGTGGCCTGGGAACACTGACCTGGATATTTATGTGCTGCAAGTTTGTGCGCCTGTGTGTGTGTGTGTGTTGGGTGGGTGGGTGTGTTTGTGTGTGTGTTTGGGTTTTTCGTGTATCCATTCTCTAACCGCTCCATCAGTAGCAACCTTCCCGGACCTAATTAGGGCCAGTGAGGGTGACTATTGACTCTGAACCAACAGACCCCATTTACTAATGAGACCTCAGGAATGAAGATCACTGCCACAAAAGGAGCTGTGTTTTTTTTTTCCAGGAGTCTTCAATTCACTTTTTACTTTGTGTGTTTCAGCTCCAAAGACCTGCAGCCCAAAGCAGTTTGTGTGTAAAGACGGGGTGACGTGTATCTCTAAGGGCTGGCGCTGCGATCGGGAGAAGGACTGCCCAGACGGCTCTGATGAGGAGCCTGATGTTTGTAAGTATTACAAAAACATAAAAATCCAGTCCCCTATATTGTATCCAGACACTTTGGGTTACCTTCTCGTGTAGAGGATCCTGCCGCATCTTACTTTCACAGTGGAGTGAACTTTGGCTGACATTTAAACCATTCAGGGAAGGGAATTGCAGCCTAGAGAGGAAATGCTTTTCAGCTGACTTTATGCAGATTTGTATATATATATATTTCTTTAATATTTTTTTTAATCATACAATTAAGAACCCCTTGTCAAGGGAGTTTAGACATTACTTTTTCACATAATGTCATAGATATTTTTTGACCATTCAGTCTATGAATTGTGTCCAAGTGTATTTTTTTTTATTTGAATGACAAAATTAAATGTTGGCCGAACATGTCATTTTATTTGACTTGAATACCATTCAACAGGTGCAGACCAAATGTACAACTGCCCCAGAAGTAGATCCAAAACATGCTGCGTTGACTTCTACAATGTGTTTATTTGCAGTAGCATAGGTATGCTAATAGGTCACTGTAGTGTTTGATCCCTCCAAACAGCTTATAAAGCATTTGTGGACTGACAGACTGAGACTGTTGAACTAATAGATGTATTTGGCTGACCACAGCCGGGCAGGAGAAAACAATGGCATGTTGTATCAGCGAGTTAGAGAGGTCATTCCTGCTTTTAAACGGTCCTGTCATGCCCAATTAGGGGATTTACAAAGTTTGTCTTTTTTTGATGGGTATGATTTCTGATTGGAACCACAGAAGATGTCATTAGACAAACTAAAAGAAGAAAGAAAGACAGTTGTCATTTCAAAGTCTTCATTAGATGATTAGATGCATTGAGGCTGAATCCCTAGGGAGGGGATGAAAGCAGCCTCTTAGACTGAAACGCCTGAAAGAGGACAGAGGGCTTTGGGTGGGTAGGGGGGCCACTGTATGGGTGGGGGGGTGTATTGGCCTGGAAGTGGAGTAAGGCCAGGGTAGTGCCGCAGTCTAGACGCAGAGACTGTATGATCGTGGGTCTGGAAGTCATTAGAGACTCGCCCAGAGCAATGGAGAAACCTGCTGTTTTTCACAACCTGCTCTTTCCCCCTTCTCATCTGTGGGCCAGCCTCCTTCCATGTCTCTATCTGGGACAGAAACAACAGTGACTCCATCCTCTGTCTCATGCTATTCCCTCTAGCTTTTGCCAGGCTCCCTCAACAGTTAGGACCTTTGCTGTAGAGGGGCCTGCCTTTGCAGTGTCAGGGCGGACATCCGAAGGAGTCAGTCAATCCTTATGTCCTTAAGTGTTCTGTTGAAGTAAAAATCGGCGGGATGGTTAATATAGAACATGGCAAGCAAAATTACATTACAAAGGTTGAGGTAAACTAAGTACAGAAGCCAGTACAGAGATCTAAATAGTCTGTCAGGGTGCTTCTAATTTTCATTTTGTTTGATTGTAATTACAGGATAAGTCTGGTGATATTTTTCTTTTTGTCAACAAATCTCTTGAAAAGACCCAAACCATCAACGAATTGATCCTGTTAACATGTATTGCCTGAGTAGCCAAAGCCTGTTATCATAGACCTCTATTGTTGTGTTGACATTGTTCTTCATAGGAACATGGGTGCTTTTGTTTATATGAGTCAGTCGTCTCTCCAGCATTCAGTTCAGACCTGTGTCACATGTCTTCCCCCTCTCTCCCGATGTTTACTGTGGATCTCTGATACTGATAGCGACATACTGTTGTACTTACTGTAAGTCACTTTGGATGAACGCATCTGCTAAATGCCCTAAATGTCAAATTATCAAAACTAAATGCTGTTTGGAAAAAAAGCTTAAAGACATGCTGTTTGGTGCAGAGCAGATGTTGCATGACGGAGCTGTGGAATACTGGATAAATTCAATTTTTGTAGCTCATCAAATGCTGACAGTGTTTTATGAGCAAACTGTATGTACATCACCCGTACACAGAGTAACATTTTACGTTTTATTGTTGTGATAAATGTGCTCTTTGTGAAGGTGCTCTTGCAGATGCTTCTTGAAAAGATGCATGAGAGAGGTTTATTTATTCGTCCATGTGGACGGGCCTTCACAGTGGCCTTTGTTAGTGTGTTGGCTATTGCCAGTGAAGTCAGTCACTGTCCAGTGCAGCTGCTTTGCCCTGCTGTGTAACCCCCACAATGCTGTCCTTTGTACCCCGGGGTGCTGGTTCAGACTGGCATAGAGGGATTACTGAAAGAGTAAAAAAAAAAATTAAAAAAAATGGTTGTCTGGGCATATGACCTTTTTTATTTAGAGCTTTGATCTGAATGTCTAATCAATAAACAATTAGAAGCCATGCAATGAAGACAAATGGGAAGATTATTTGTCTGGATAGCCTTCAGGTAGGGTGGAGGCTTCGGTAGAGCTGCCGCCTACTCAGGCTGTAGACTTGGTTGGGTTCCTGAAATATTCCCACGTGCAGCGAGTGTCTCCTTTAAACACAGGAAGTGTGTAACGCCGAAATGATGTCCCCTGCCCCTGGCCTGTAATAAGGGCCCGTTTTACAGACAGTTCCCACCTAGGCTGCAATTAGGAGATGAAGCACTTTTGCGACAGCCACTTTCAGAGTGGAAAACACCATCGTTCATGATGCAATGTGCGTTTCACTTACCCCTGTCACTAGAAATGAAAGGTTGCCTCGAAAAGAAGTGAAATCTTTTATCTTTTATCTACTTGCCCCGACGTTAGACGCACAGCAGTTGTAACGACACATCATTGTTCAGTGTGTATTTCATCAGCGGTGTCATTTACCTGATGGTTGATCCAAAGCCAGCATTGATACAGTATCGGATATGGAAGAGGAAGGGATCCGTTTGATCCTGCCACTGTCTCTGAAAGGCAGCCGACGCCCAGTCCAGATAACCATCAACATGTCGAGGAAAACAAGCTTTGCTCCACATGAAAGAGTCTCTCGCTCACAGCGCCTTGTCCATACAAGAACTTGGTGCAGGTGTGAGAGCAAGTGCACACAATCTGCTTACACACACACACACACACACACACACACACACACTTCATTTATCTCATACAGTCATGGAAGCGATACACCACACACCAATGGAGGACTGTGCACGACTCATACTGGGGTGATGAGTCTGTATAACGGCCGTGTGTACGTGTTATACCACAGATTTTTCTTGCCAACGACTGGTTTCTGCACTTATTTGTCAACACAATCTGACACTATCACAGTAAGTCATGTGAGCAAATGCAGGGGTGTGCTGCAGATTAATATTGCATGTGAAATTTGGCCCGAATGCTTTGGTGTGCCTACCTCGGTGCCAGATAGTTGCCTATTTACACATCCGGCAGACACGGAGCAACATTAACATTGAGTCGATGTTTCTTGTCGGTTTAATACAAATATTCTCTCTCTAGCTCCGTTTAGGTCTCGATCAACTCCCGAGGAATATAAGTGGTTCAGCTGCTTCACTGTGAGCTAATTATGGTGTGTTCTATTATTCTATCCTTCTAAAAGACGTTGAGTTCTGATACGGAATCCAAGATGGCTGCGCCCTGTGTGAGCTGTTGTGAAACGTTTTCATTGGTTTTGGACCACTTTGGTCCTTTAAATGACGATTTCCATCACTCATATTTTTGCAATACCTTGCTGCTTCCATATCACTGTCTACAGGTATGGGAATCGGTCTTGTTGTGAGTGCAATATTGAAATGAAGACTTCAAATGGGTGATGCTAAACGTGGCGTTGCGTTGCTAACAGAAGATAAACTAAAACAAATAAAGGGTATTGTAGAAGTGCTGCGCAAAAGCATACCAGAACGCTTTTAGTGTGGGAGTGACGACATATCAGAGGTCAGAGTTCGCAGAGAATGAAAACACACCATTAGCTAGCAACACTTTTTCTTTAGACAGGTAGTTTATAGTTCGTTTTTTGAAGGTTTTTCTTCTTTTTTTATAAATCACCTGTTGCAGCTATAAACAATGCTAATGAGAGCAGATAGACGGAAACAAAACAATAACGTTTCAAACGAGGACCTAAAAGATGCTAAAACGCTTCATAAAGCTGAGGGGAGGCAGAGGCCAGGGTTAATTCTCACCATGATGAGCATCCTGGATATGACACATTTTCAATGTTTATCTTTAATTTATTATGATATTAACCCAGATGTGAAGATATTCTATTGGACAAGCACACAATTGGTGACGGATTAATTAGTAAATGAAAGTAAATGGAAACAGTTATCCTTCATTGGAGCACATATCGGTGCCAAACTCATGCAGGTTGAAGAGTCATAATAGTCACAAAAATGTGTTTGACAGAGCGTGTGCAAAAGTAACAGTAAAGACATATAGAGAAACTGCAGTAATAATGTAAATATCTTGTTTAAGGTTGCGGTTAGCCAGATGTGATCCACAGGCCACCAGTTAGCCATTTTTAGATGAGGACTTAAGGCCGGGGCAGTAGAGAGGGCAAAGCTTGCCCCTCGAAGCAGGACAAGAGAGCCTGGACTGTGTTTAGCCAAGAAAAGCGTGTCAGGGTTTTAAATTTAAAAAAAGACCATTATGTAATCTCAGCAGGGCTCTCCGCAGAAGGGGGTGGCACCCTAGTGCGTGTGTGTGTGTTGGGGGTGGGAGGAAGCCTGGGACAAGTAGGGAGATGGAGCCGGGTTTATGATGGGGGATAATGAGGGGGCAGCAGCAATAGTGATATGATAATAGAAGCCCCACACCCTGCAACTTGAAGGTACAGACTCAAAGAGGCTCAACACCTGGCTGTGCCTTGTGGCTGGTCTTTCTATTCGGCAAACCACCTCACGTGTCTGCTTGGTAGCTGTAATAAATGACTACATCCTGTATGCCAGATTGCATTATTGGATCGGCAGCTCGTCTTCTCCCGAGTTGTTAAACTTCGGCCTCCTCTGGTTTCTTGGCTCGTACAGGGACAATTACTCTCATCCTCCTTTCCGACCCCCTTGGGCCTTTCCTGTCATTTGCATAGCTATTTTTTTCTATGCGATAATTAGTCAACTGTCCTTTGAATTAGCTTTCTAATGCCCTGCGTAACAAATGAAAATGGCTGTCTGGTCTTAATTTGTGATCATTAAAGTTAGTCTCTTAGTTTCTGGGTAGGAACTCTAAAGCCAGAACAAACTAAATGCCTTCCAGATATTTAGTCATTCTGGGGCAGCAACATGCCCCCCTCTCTGCTCTTTGCAGGAAAATCTTGCACAATATGAATGGTTTCAAGTTAATCCTCCAGTCCACTGTGGGGAAATAAGAGGTGAATGAATCAAATATTGAGGGTTTTTTTCAATCTGAGAAAAAGTTGCGACATAAGAACCTTATTCAATTGGCTAATAGATCTTTT
Organism: Chelidonichthys spinosus; assembly: GCA_029853015.1. Lineage (NCBI taxonomy): Eukaryota > Metazoa > Chordata > Actinopteri > Perciformes > Triglidae > Chelidonichthys > Chelidonichthys spinosus. Next base: position 17,043,503 of record CM056822.1, read on the forward strand.
TTTTTCTACTTTCTTCTGTGTGTTTGAGAGAGAAAAGGGCTGACAAAGAGAGTGTCTGTGTGTGTTGTTTGAATATATATTATATTATATATTATATTATCTGTCCTTTTATGCATAAGCTTAAGGAAATAGGTGTGTGTGTGGGGGTGAATGATAAAACTCCACCATTTATTTCTATTGTGTGTATTTTGACTCACTTTTCCCATTTCGTAAGCGATATATCTGCTGGAGCTGTCCCCCGTATGAAAATCTTAATTTACTTTGCTGATACAATGGTTTGCTTAGCGGTTTCTGTGCCCTGAGGAGCAGCGGTGCCGCTGTGTTTGGAGAAGGCTCAGTTTGTTGTGCTTTGGAGAGCTGGATTTAGCCTTCCTGCTTTGCTTGTCACCCTGCCAGCCACCCCAGAAGCCCCCCCAGTAAGGAATGAAAATGTGGTGTTGATATCTTGGAAGGAAAGGGGTGAGAGAGAGAGAGAGAGAGAGAGAGAGAGAGAGAGAGAGAGAGAGAGAGAGAGAGAGAGAGAGAGAGAGAGAGAGAGAGAGAGAAGGCACACAGTCTGCTGCCAGGGCAAAAGCCAGAGATACTTATAATAAACTGCATTTATGCTGTCAGTTTTTATAAGAAAACAACACATTGTTAAACTGAAACGTAATTGCCTGGACAAAGGGAATGCACGTGGCTCCAAATAAACCCACTCCGGTAGTTGTTAGCCATCCGTGTGGCTGGACTGGCAGGTTAATGTGTTGTTTTCCACCTGCAGACTCGAGTGTTTATAGGCCAGCTGTCAGAAATAAACAGTGTTGTTACCAACAAAGAATTGTTACCCTCGGCGATCCGCTGCTAGCCTCTGCTCTTTTCCTGCCTGTGATCTTTTGGATGGGACTGTGTTGAGTAGCAACATCAAAACAACACTAACACGGTATCCACCGTGTCCTGTGTTAGCCGTACTTGAGCGCCGGTGTTGTTGTATCTTGCTTTTTTTTTTTTTTGTGTCGTGTCCTACTTGTTGGGAGTTTTTTTGGCTGGACAGGGGAAGGATGAAGGTCAGGGGACACCTCGGGGCTGCTTTGGTCAAGATTTGGGAGCTCCGTCCAAGAATGTTGTCATGTTGGCCCGGAGCTTCACAGGGAGGGCCAGCCTGTTTGTGAGGCCATCAGTGGTGAGAGAAACCCGGGATTAGTATGTCATTAAGAGCTGCTGTCACTAAACTGGTGCAACACTGTTTATTCATGAAGTTTATTCACAGATCAACATGTTGAATTATTCAGCTATTTGTGAATCATTGAAATCTGTGGAAAGTGGCAGGATTATTTTTATTATCTTGCTTGTTATTCCTGCCATTGTTTCATAATACGCGTCTGCAGTATACGAAGGCAGTGGATAGTAGCCTCCTTACGCTCTGAGGTTGGCCCACATAAAGTCCCTTTCTGACTTATGTGTTTTTTATTGGTTGAATACGCATTGTGTTGACTCGCATATGGAGTGGAAGCATGAACTAGTGAATGGAAAATCCCCACAGCCTAACAAGCTTTGGGCTCGGGCACAGCCTGGTCCAGACCCAGATCCTGGCTCTTTCTCGGTCAGCTGGGTCTCTTTTCTACCACTGGAGAGGAAACGCAGATCAAGAGACAATTTCCAAGATGAATAATTCTGCAGAAACATTACTTGTGAAAGAAAGAAAAAAGTAATGAAAGTATGAATGGTCCTAGACTAGGAAAACGAGTCTTATTAATCCTAAAAACAGCACACAATTATGAAGTGCCAGCTCCCCCTTCCATCCCCGTGTCCCCGTGGCCCTTGCCACATCCCCGGCTCTCCCTCCAGGTGGCCGTGTCACAGTTCAGATCAGGCTTTGCACGTGACGCTGCTTACAGCGCCGCAGCTCAGCCTGCTTTGTAGGGGGTCACAGCCGATTTGTGTGATCCAAACAATGGCCTTCGTTCTCTTGCCCCCACCCTCCCCCCCTTCACTTCCTAGCACTGGAAAAGTGCATGTGATCTACCTCTATGTGCGGCGGCTTAAATACTCCACTCATGTAAGGTGTCTGAAATCCAGCATGCCGCAATCTTGTTTTGATAGATGCTTGGAGAAGAAAGGCTTTGTTCAGCTCTGATGGTGCCTTGGTCGCCTGCAGACAAAGAACAAATAAGTTGAAGGTGTTTGTACATCTTCAGATAAATTTGCTGCGTCCAACAGATCTGTGGAAGAAGTGAACTCTGTCCCAATGTACGACGCTGTGCCGTCTGTAATCTCTACCTCTCCATAGGAAAAGAACAGTCATATCTGACAGCATCCGTTTTCATCCCACTGGCCCCGTCACAAGGATAGCCTGTATGGGTGGATGATGGGAACGCCGGGATGATTTCCCCTTTCCTCGGGTGCCCTAATTGAGCTACAGAACAGAATAGTTGACGCTGTACCAGCCAGCCTGTGTAGATCTTTCACCGAACTATTCAGTGAGCTGTGTGGAGAAACAGAGCAAATAGGGGGAAAAAAACAACATTTGGGCCTGCTAACCTGGCGCCCTCACAGTAGAGGAATGTTGAATAAAAGACCCTGTTTAATTCAAATTAGCGATGCCTTTTCCACCGCGGCCTCGCCGACCGCTGCCAGCTCGCTCAAGAATGAGGCCTTGTGGGGCTCCATCCACTTCCTGTGGATGAGGTGTTCCACTCGGCCTTCTGTCTACTCTCTCGCTGCCTCTCTCTTTGTTTCCTCGCTGTGTTTCGTTTTCCACACACTGCCCTCCCTCGTATACACTTACTGTAAATGGGTCAACAGATGTTGGAGGAAAAGTGATGGGAGGAGATAAAAAAGAAGAGAGTGAGGAGGAGGAGGAGGAGGAGGAGGAGGGAAGGCCAACAGTTTGGACTTTCCACATGGGCTGAGAAATATGAGCCCTGTCGAGGAGTAATCGTTTTCAAATAAAGCTCCTGCATCATATTAAAAGAAAAAAGGAGAAGGAAATTCATGCAGCTTGTTTGCATTTTTAGCAATCTTTTTCAGTTAGAAAGAAAGAAAATGCACTCATTTGCTAGAGAGTTACATGTTAAGTGTGAAAATTGAGCAGGTTGGGTATTAAATATATGCCAACTCACACCTTTAAAGTTCCGTGTGTATCTTGGTTGTTTGATGCATCGGCCATTTAGACCATCAGCCGAGTGCAGAGACTTCCTCGAGGCTTTGCTCTCACTATAGGTTGCCAGGCAACTGGTCGCCATGAAATAGTTAAGCACATCGTTCCCCATTTCTGTCGGTTTATGAAACGGACGGAATAAAACGTGTTAATTAGTGAGATTTAGAAGTACTGGGAAGCAGATTATTGAACCAGGTCGCTGCATGCTTTTTGTTTGACTTGGACAGTATGACAGCTGTTTGGACATACAGACGTGGTTGAGCACATGGACTCGTTGCACTTCGAAACAGATGTTTGTCCTGAGCTTTTTTGCGGATGAAAGGCTGGTCGGAGTCACGAGGCAGTGATCCTCATCCAAGAAAAAGAGTTCAGTAATTAAGGCCATTTAAGTCTAAAAGCTATTGCTGCTTGTCCTGTGATTTTAGCAGTCCATTCACCTCATCTATATCACATTCAAACTGCATGGTTTAAGTGTCTTAAACTCACATTCACTCAAAATGAATATGTTTTCTTTCCCCATGGATCCCAAAGTCTTTTCTTAGCACATACTACTATAACACCATGGCATGCCGTCTACACTGGTGTGCTTATTGTTGGTGTGTTTTGCCTCTGGGATGGATGTGTGTATGCGGTAGATGTAAAGGTAGTTATTTGGCCAGTTCTGACTAGGATAATGGTGTGTTTGTAGGTCCTGCTAAGTTTTCCTCTATCTTTTGCTCCCACAATGGTTCCTTGAATGTCTGCCTTGTGGTTCTGCCTGCTAAGTTGGAGAGAGGAAAAGATGAATGTGAATCCATGATGGATGAGAAGAGGAAGGCTGAGTTGTTGGGGAACAAGGCAAAGGAACAATGCGGCTCGCGTTTAGAAACGAGGGGAAGCAATGTGAACAAACGTGCTTGTTTTCTTGAGCGGGCCAATAGAATCAGTTCGTTTGGTACATGGGAATGAATCTGCCCCTGTGATGTTTATGAAAGCGTTTTTCCAAAACAGGCTTGCAGAAGTGGTGCACTTGGTGTTCAGGGTTTCCAGACTTGCACAAAGTCTCCTCTTTTTCCTGACGTTATGACACGCAGCTCTGATGAATTGCTGTCAAGTGCAAATTCAGTATGATTAATCAATCACTCCGCTGAGTCAGACAGATCCCGACTTCTGATTATGACGTTAGTTGTGAAGTGAAGGTCTAAACAATTGCTTCACTTAATAGAAATGTGGCTTTTATAGTCCATCTGTTGATCAGGAACGTCTTTAAGAGCTTGAGCGTCTGATTTCCACATGGAGAAATGTCCCGTGTTGTTGTCCCATCGTTGTGTGTGGTAACATTTATTGGGTTTTCCACTTCATATGCTAGGAAATAGTTGGTTTCCAATACGGATGAGAATGAAGGATCTTTGGAATATCTGCTTTTAATGCAACCACAGCCAAGATGGTTGCCGCACTCCGACTCCTGTCTTGTATCTGGGTGTATAACGGTGTGTGATGGGATCACCATAGTGGTACCATTCACAAATATGAAGTGAACGGATAGCTTAATGTTCACTCACAGGGGGAGAAACATTTCTGTTGCTTTGGTCTGACAAATATAGACACATATAGTCCAGCTGTCTGTCAGGAAATCTGTCATCCACTGACATGAAGACGGCTGTGTGGAGTTGCACAGCTGGAGCTGTATGTTCACAGATAAGGTGGTACGGTGCAATTTTGATATTTTGATATCCGTTTTGGCCCGAAATTGCACTTGTGTGTTTTCTGCCCGCTGAGATTGTTTCAAACCCAATCAGAAAGAACAATTTTAGTGACTTCAGTGGAAAGAGGACACACACACGGACCTCTTGAGAAACAAACCAGAGTTTCAATATACAACTGTCAATATATAGTAATGCAACTGAGAAAGACTCTATTAGGGTTCTATTAATGGTTTGATTTGAACCAATAATGTCGTCCACGACATGAAAGGATGTCTTTCTGTTTCAGTTGATTTAATATATGTGGCCATTTGCAGGAACTGTTTATATAGCGTTCCAGAGGGTTTATGGCTAAATTTGACAAAATAAAAAGGAGCAAAACTGATGTGGATTCTTCTCTGCCAAGGATTATTTCACTCCTCGCATTCTCTGTTAACCATAATTGTGTGCGTGTCTTCCTCAGGTCCACACAGCACCATATCACGGTGCCCTCCCAATGAGTACCAATGTGGAGGAACGGATCTCTGCATCCACATGAGCAAACTGTGCAACGGGGCTCCAGACTGCACGGACGGCTGGGATGAGGGACCACACTGCAGAGGTATCACTGTCTCACACACACACACACACACACACACACACACACACACACACACACACACTGATTGATTGATTTATTGGTGTGAAAATATTTATATTCTGTATGCTGTATGGAGACATGTGTGACCCCTCCTGGTATATATGAAACTAAAAGGTCATTAAAGGTGCTCAAGATGAAATTCAGAGCATATCTATATAGCACTGCAGGAACTAGTCCTAAAACCCATAAATGAGGCAGTATTTTTGCACTTGTCTCAAAGTCAATGGGCTTTTTGAATGAGTTTATGGTTAGATGCCTGGAATTCGTTCTGTTTAACACAAGTTTGGAGATCTAAATTTCATTCTACGATATAACATATCAGTAAATACCCTTCTCATGTATTTTGAAGCTTGTACACGTAAAAAAAAAGGCAGTAGCTAAATTACACTAGAAATGTCATGACCCCGACTAGTCCATTCCAGCATCATTGTGTATACTTGCACTCATTAGACCAGGGTGCAGGTTGTTTATAGCCTAATGTTAGCTTTTTACTTCTGCCAATTCACGCTTCAAAAATCAAGAAAGAAAAGAAAGTTAATCAGTGAAGATTAGAGGTGTAACGATTCATTCGATTAATTGATGAATCGATTGTCAGTCCTATCGATTCTACTAAATCGATCTGCTAAAATAAATAAATAGAATGAATCGTTTTTTCTTCACCAATAATGGATATAAATGCGTTTAATCATATTAATTGTGATTCTTACTTATGATTAATGTTTTAATACGTTTAAGACACTCTCCCCTGCCAGCATGTAGTCTACTGAATAATGTTCAAAATAACTGAGCAATGTTTAATTACATTTTTGTATTCAGCATAAAATATTATAGAATAAATATGTTAAATTAGTAATTTTGTGGTCTGTTTATTTTTTCAACTTTCAGAAGAATACAAATAGTCTCACTCTCATTATTGCATGTTTATTTCATGGATATAGAATTTTGGTTACAAGTTATTGAATCGAATCCTGGTTCGAAACGTTCCAAAAAAAAAATTGTCCTTGAATCGAATCGCCAACTACTGTATCGTTACTCGAATCGAATCGCTGTGAAGCCAAAGATTCACACCCCTAGTGAAGATTTATTTGCTGAAAAGCTGTGTTTGCCACAGAACTTATTTTCTGAAACAAAATCCAATTGGAAAAACTCTGGCTTTGTTGGGCGAACCAGCGCAATCTTGGCACACTTCCCTGGTTGACCTACAAAAATACGTCATCCCTGCACTACTCTATTGCCTCTATATTGCTCTCAGCATGGCAAAGGGTGACCCTGTAGCTTGAAGCTAACAATGCTAACAGTGCAAACAAATTGAATTGAATTCAATTCAGCTGTGACCCCTATGAACTCGTGCAGAGCGTCAGGCGTGAGCCCGCCATGGGGCACACTCACATGCACTAAATACATACGGCCCGGCTTTGTCGAGAAAGCACAGAGAAGCTCGGATAACAACACACACAGAGGGAGAGCAACAGGTAGACATTACTCCAATATTTCTTTACATAGCAAATGTTTTTTGCTGCTCTTTTAATGCTCTGGTTCTCTGTATGGAGAACCGTTAATCATTCATTATACAGATTTGATTAGGGAAGTAGTCATTTTGAAACCCAAAACAAGGAAGCAGTTTATTATGAGCCTAAAGAATATAGTGTCCTTTGCAAGAATGTGCTGATAAAGTTGACCTCACTGAGTGAAACTAGAACTTGATTGTGCAAAAGACCTTAACAACGGATGAGATAAATTAATTATTACAGGAAAGGCTGTAAGTCTAAAGGGAACAGAAAGCTTCTTCTATTTGGGGGTCATGTCTGTTAAAAGGTTAGCAAAGGAACATTGGTGAGGATATACAGTTTAATACTGTCCATCATATTACACTTTTCATATATATGTTGAAATAAGCAACAGGCATCATTACTGCCACACCCAGAAGTGTATATTAATGACACCATTTTGCTTTAAATATGCCTCGACCTTTACAAAATCCAAAAACTAAGAGTCCTACTGAACCAAAGGAAAAATCTGAAATGGTTATTTCATCCCGAAGCTCTGAGATTTTGATTGGCATAGTTATGCAGAATTAAGTACACGGAAGTGACCTTCTTTTCCTTTACTGACACATCGATATTTCTCTTTTTTTTTTTACATCTCGTACACCTTCAGTTAAAAACTGAGCTGGGATGAAATATTTATTAAAGAAACTTGGGGGGTGGACATCAAATTTTCATGCACTTTCAGACTTTGAGGTGAGAGTGGAGTGTGTGTGTGTGTGTGTGTGTGTGTGTCTGTCCGTGACTTGTTTATTTCAGGGTTTAAACTTGGTCTTCGGATGTTGGAATTATGGTTAGTTGACATCTTTTGTTTTCTAAGGGGTCATCGGATTGATATGATTGGTGTGCAGTCTGAACCAAAACAGAGCAATTTTCTGTGCTTTTATTTGCTCAAAATAAATATTTTGTGGTGTGCGTCATGGTTGGTTGTTTACATTGTTGCCCATGTTGGTTTTCTAAACACATCTCAGTTGTTCGGTGCTCAGACTTGTTTTGGAAAATTCTGGGCCTGTCTGTAATTTGAGTTGCGGCTGTCCCAGCAAGCTTTTGGAGTGCAGCAGGGCAACTTGTGTACTTGTCTACAATATTCAAATCATTGTACAGGGATTGGCAGCATGGCACTGGGTATATGGAGTCACTCATCCGGCGTTTATTCTCTAACAGTGGAGATCATTTACAAGTCTGGGATAATAGCTGGAAATGCACAAAGAGAAATCTGCTGATTTGCCCCGTTTACCTTTTCTAGCTCAGCAGTTATTGCTGTCTGGAGCGGCGTTTATTAGCGTTTTTTTTTTAATTATTTGTAGTGTAGTAATAATAATATAGTACAATAATGCATCAAAACTGTGGGCATTAGTTCCTTTAATCTGGAAAGTGTAGTGAGAATCTTCATCCCTCTTCTCTCTGCTGCTGTGTTAGTGTGAACCGTCTGCCAGTGTTTTCCGAGCCAAAGTGAATCACTTGTGACCGATAGATCTCATCCCGGTTTGACATGACTGTGTCTGTTTGACTATGACTCACCGTGTCTTGATTTACTTCACACAGGATGTGCAGTGCACTGTTGAAAGCTCTGATTCCATTATGCATCGTTCAGCTGACTGGAAGGTGTGATTGTATCGTGTTGTGTATGTGATGTGTGTGTAGCCATGGAGATGGTATAGATTGCGAGTGCAATGCTGAAGTACTTGTTGACGTCTTTGTATCTAATGGTTGTTTTACTTAAAGGGACAATCCACCTTAAATTCAGTTGACAGAATTTAATATTTTGAAATTAGTTTTCCAACTGTGAACTCATCACTCTCTCTGTGACGGACCAATTCTATCTGAGAGGCCATTTCTTAAAGTCACACTACATCCAATTACACTTAGTGTAGATCACATCTCTTGCCAGTTCTAAGGCTCATCATGAGTTGATGGGAAACTAATGTGACTTCGAATGCTCTGTGCTTATTATTTATATGCACCTCATTGTCAGGAGGAGGCCGCAGAGATTAAAATTCCATAATTTAGTCAGATGCATCGAGTATTAATGCACTTCTGCACTCTGCTGAGCTGTAAATATTCCCCAGAAAGTGTACAATGGCAGCTTCAGCGACACCTGCTCCTGTCGCCTACAAGCATGCCTGTCTGCTGCCAGATAGTACCTGCCACGATGAATGAAATGAGTGATCGCGGTGTAATCTGTGGGTTTATGGTGGTGCGTTGGATGGATTATTACAGAATTAAACCCAAATCCACCTCCTATTAGAGCCACCGATGCAGCGTTTTCAGCCCAATAACAATGTCAGTTACAGGAAAGAAGTCACTCCTTTTATATGATGTCTGCCTTCTTTCTGTCTCCCCGTGCACATTACTCCAAAAAAACTCACTCCTCTCTTCTGACCCTCCCCTCTTTTGTCTCCCTCCAGAGTTTGTGTCCAACTGCTCCCTCGGGAGCTGTCAGGAAAAGTGTGCGGTGACTCCAGCGGGGGCTGCTTGTTACTGTAAGAGTGGTTATGAGATCAGCACAGATGGAAAGACATGCAAAGGTGAGTTTGGTTAGTGGTCATACTCTAGGATACCTGCAGTTAAGTATTTGCTACATCAAAAAAAAAAAAAATAGTAAACCATAGTATTCTATTCCTGATATGAGCCATTAGAATGAGCTTGCTTACCTTGTCTGGTAACTGCACATCAGTACCCAAGTTCTTTCAGCATCCAAAGCTGCACCAGTGTTTACTGAGGTGCAGAGCACACCGTGGGTAGTTCAGGGGCCCTGGGAGCATTTCCTACAAAAACCTGTTTAAAAAAAGGATTGCATCCCACCTTTAATGGGTAATTAACTTTTTTTTTAATTCAGAACAGGAGACACAGAATTGTTAGTAGTATGTTTTTTTATGTCCTCTCTGTGGATCATGTTTTTATTAAAATTTCAATCTGTACACATTTAAGAAACTATCAAATGGTATTTGCTATACCCTAATAAGAATGGTTTCTGTGGTTCAGATTTTGATGAGTGCAGTTTGTATGGGACCTGCAGTCAGTCCTGCACAAACACCGAAGGCTCCTACACCTGCTCTTGTGTGGAGGGCTACTTGTCCCAGCCAGACAACCGCTCATGCAAGGCCAAGAATGGTAAGTACTAGCAGCCAGCGGCAGGACTGACTGTGTGAATGTTCTGTTCATGTTCCTCCTGTCAACCGTTAGTTATGTTCATGTGACCTTCCAGTGCCAGTAGACCGCCTGCCTGTCCTGCTGATCGCCAACTCCCAGAACATCCAGGCCACCTCCCTGAGCGGAACCACGGTCCACAGCCTGCTGTCCACCAGCACCAAACAAACCACGGCCATGGACTTCCTGTACGCCCAGGAGACCGTCTGCTGGATCCATGTAGGGGACGCCCCCTCATCCACACACCTCAAATGTGCCAAGATCCCCAATCTGAAGAGCTTCACGGAGGAGCGCGTCATCAACATCTCCCTCAGCCTGCACCGTGAGTACACCAAAGCAGCATGCAACTCAACCATGGTGTGTTTATGAAGCACAGTATTAGCTTCACGGGTCAGAGTACACAGCAGAATGCTACAGCCCACTTCACCTGCACACAATACATAATACAACAGACTAAAGATTGCCTCACAATGCAATGAGGCAAATTCTGTGAGTGAGCGTGTGTGTGTGTGTGTGTGTGTATTTTATTTCGGAGGCCACATATAGGGTGAATTCTCACTGCGCATATCATTAGCAAGTACAAGGCCAGAAGACCAAAAACACTGCCATCTGGAAATGAATGCAATTGGAATCAGAGCTCTGCCTGAGTAACATTCATCGAACAAATCTGAATTTAACTCTGATTCACATTCAACCTTCCTTCCCCATCTCTCAGTAGCAAAACCCAACCTTCGGCTACAAGCCCTCGGTCGATCCTCACCTTGAATCGTTACGTTTGTCTGGTTTGCATCCTTCGCAGATGGGGATTTGGCTGGGCTTGTTGGTCTGAATGAATTCAAATGGGTTTCACTTTGAAAAGTCAAACGTAAGCAGGTGGAGAAAAAAATGTCCACAGATGTAGCCTGAAAGTGAGTTGAGCATCAATACCTAGTATGTGCTTGTGCGCAGTCTGAGAAATCGTGTCAGCACATAGAAGCAGCTGTGTTTTTCCATGGCTTATGTTTCATTTCAGAAACTGTCTTTTTTTCTCCTGTGAGAATGAACTTAAAGACAGACTTAGGAGATCTAAGGCACACCATTGAGTGCAGACATATGTATGTGCGTGCTCCAGAGGGTAGACCACCTGAGGGTCAAACACACCCACATATAAACCTGCTTCCCATCCCTGTGTTTGTCACTGTGTTGCTTCAAGCCCCTCGCTGTGTTTGGGCCTGGTTTTCTGTCTTCAATAACACATTTATACAAACATGAATTCATATGAATCAATACTTTACTTTACTCCATTTCTGCTCCGTACACAGCAGCTTGGGCAAAATGCAGACATACTATAATTGCGTGGAATCATGTAGCGCAGCATTATTCCACTCCTTTCTCTCCCCCTGTTTTTCATACTTGCGTAAAAGCATTGTGACCTATCACATTTACTCAGTAATGCATCGGCTCCTCTCCATTTCCATCCCTTTTCCATGTGACCAAAGAATGCATTAACATGACAGAAATTACTTTCTCAGCACAGACCATCAGAGAAAATGAAAAGGTTGCATCGTGACGGTCGGGCAGCTCTGTCTTCCACATGCTCGCATTGTGGTGTGTAGCTGTCATTTGGAGATATGTTAATTTCAAACCAGATGACATCAGGCAAGCCCTGAACAATGACTATTCTGCACTAGACGTTTTGATGTCCGTCAGTTAACGAGGAAGATCGAGCCTGATAGATCGAGCCTGATAGATCGAGACTGGTAGATTGAGCCTGGTAGATCGAGCCTGATAGATCGAGCCTGGTAGATCGAGCCTGGTAGATCAAGCCTGATAGACCTCCATCTGTTTTGAGCCTTGCTAACGCCACATCTGTTATTGGCTCATTATGCAGAACATCCCTCACTGTAATTAATCAGACTCATGCAGGAAAAGGAACATCACAACAAACTCCTCAAAATTACGTAAACATTGACACACCGAAATGGAGATTAGAAAAAACATGTATTTGTGCTTAATAAATGCCATCAAAGTAATTAATAAAGGACGAGGATTGTCACTGTCGGTATAAACATGTTGTTTTAACCAGAAAGACAATTTAAGGACCAAAGGAATTTGCAGGAAATTCCAGCAGCTTCAGCTGGTTTCTCCACGGCTACCCCCCCACACACACACAAACACACACACACACATGTGGAGCATGGACAGGATGTGCATTGCTGATGATGAAGGGTTAGAGCTGTATTGCAGAAATCAGGAAGCAATTGAAGGGCACTGCACATCCTGTATCCAAGTGACAATATAACCATTTTCCTGTCAGTATAGGTATGAGTGACAGAGACGTCAATGAAAGGGATTTTGATTGTTAATGAGACAAACTGACTGAAATTATGGCTGGTTGTTTCCTTGCATGGCTAGTTTGGCAGAATGAAATCCTGTCTTGGGTGGAGTATCAACCTTTATATTTATGATGACTTTGAGAAGTGATGTCAGGAATATCTAAATCTGACCACCCAGAGGAACCCAAATACTTAACGTCAGCACAAAGAATATCCAGTACCAAAGGGCAGATTTTTCTCTTCCCTTCCTGTTCCTAATCTGGAGTGACTGGCCAGACAGCAGAGTTGCTCTTTTGGACAGACTGCTGGCCTGTGAGTGTGACAGAATGGGACGAGCAGGTTTATGCTTACAGTCAACATGGAAGGAGTCGGCAGCAACCAATGGCACAGGAGAACATACAGGAAATGATGCCCGTGTGGTTGGAATGACTCATGACCTCAGTATGCCACAGATGGCTAGTCCAGATGTGTCTTTACCCCCACCACCACCCCTCTCTCTCTCTCTCTCTCTCTCTCTCTCTCTCTTCTCTCTCTCTCTCTCTCTCTCTCTATCTCTCTGTCTGTCTGTCTCTGTCTCTCTTTCTCACTTTCTTATTTTCATTTCCTCTTCCAAATGTCATTCTTTATTTGTCACTGTTACTCACATCATACAAGTGGTAATATAAACACCATTTGACGATGAAAATATAACTTAGCTTTTCTTTTCTTTTTTACAACTTTTTAAAAAAATGTTTTTATTAAACAGAATATAGCTGAGTTTATTTTGATTGAAGATCACCACTCAGACTGTACTTGGGAATAGTTGTGCTTATGGGTTTTTATTGCTTTTATCAGGATGCTAGCACAGTCACAGCGGTGCTACTTCTAGCATACATCGTGTTAGTTTTTTTTTTTTTTAGCATGCTAGCATTTGCTCATTGGCACCAAACATAAAGTCGAGCTGACGGAATGTCTGGAATGTCTTTGCATTTTGTATTGGACAAACTAAAATGTTGACACCAAAGTCCATCCCTAGGGGAACCTGAATGTCTTCCCAAATTTCATGGCAATCTTTCCAATAGTAGTTAAGATATTTCAGTCTGGCTAAAGATCCAGTTTAACATTGGACTGTAAAAAGATCTACTTATGGTGAGAGCTCCTCCCGATGGGACACCTATGAAAGATAGCTTAGCATTCAGTAGTACTAGATCCTGATGCCCCACAGCCTCACAGCCGTCACTAAGCCTCCCTACCCTGCTTGTACTCTAAGAGCTACAGTACCTGCTCCTCTTGCACAGTGAGCTAGAGTGTGCTGCTTAGCACAGTTCGGCCTGAAATCTCCTTAAGAGGTCATGTGCTTTTAAAAGGCAAGCCGGTCAGCACATTTTCAAAATCTTTTCTCCATTCAACACTTAGTTCTGCTTCACCCCCCCCCCCCCTCTCTCTCTCTGTCTCTCTCTCCCCTCCCTCCCTCCCCTACACATTGGTATTATGAAGAATTTTCTGAAAAGTAGTAATATCCCTGGTGGCTATTAAGTGAACTGCAATCAGCATCCTGTTACTTGCATTGGCCAGACTGGCTTCCTCTAGATTTTCTTTGTGCTTATATGGACTATGTGCTTATGTGCTGGACTCAAGATCGGTCTTAGTCTTGGACTTTTTCTCTTCTGAATAGACCGCTTCTTATTCGTCCTTGTCTGGTGTCAGGCAAAGAGGAATCAGGACTTTACTTCAAGACCAGTCCAGGCCACAATTCCAGGGTCTCACCCCCTCAAATTCTTGGTCTTGTCTCGTTGTTGACTTCTTAGATGGTCTTGACTACAACACTGTGTAGCTCTGTAGGGAAGCTGAAGAGAGGAAATGCACATGTTAGCATCATCACATACTTAGATTTTCCTGCCAAAACCATCCCAAGTCCCTTACATACAACAGGCTGTAGGCAAGTGAGAAAGTCGGGGAAGATCTTCAGTTACGTTACAATCCGTTCACACATTGTCAATGCAAAGTTATTAATACATTTAAATTGCTTCACATAGTACCTTTAAACGGTGAACCTGAAGTACATTTTTATTTTAGTCTTTATTCTACACTCAAATCCCTCAGTCCCTCAGATGATCCACTTTCTTTCCTCTTCTGCGTTGCATGGCATTAGGATCTTAACTGAACCACACTTTGCTGTTGTTTTACCATTCTCCCCCTGCGTGTGTGAGTGTGAGTCTGGTGCAACGCCTTTGCCAGATGCTTGAGGGAGTGTTTTTGAGTGCGTACGGTTGGCGAGGAGAAGTGGGGGTTGGGGTGTTTTGAGTGTTAAAGCCTCATTCACAGTTTAAAAGTGACAGTTCGGAGGTATCGAAACCCATTAAAAGTAATGCCAGTGATGTCGGTAAACTATAGATCCCCCTGTGTTAGCAGAGCTGTATAAGCTCCGGGTGAAGTATGCCCCTCAGTTGTTCTCCTACGTAGTTATTGTAAAGCATAAGTATAAAACTCTGCCAAGCGTTGCCCCATTTAGCATGGCTTTTTAAATACATTATCTAGACATCCACTGTTGTTTTTCCTAGACTAACAGGGAGCAGAGAAATGAAGGAGGAAACGCAAATAAAACAAGTTGTTTGGAGCGGGTGGGGAAAAAAGGCGACCAGTTCTGTTTTTTCAATTTAGCTGTGTTGTTTTTTTATAGCATAGTTTGAGACAGACAGAGCTGCAGTTAATGAATCCAGACTGTTTTCCCACCTCTGGGGAACAGACAAAGGGGAGGGATAGGGGGATGATGCGTGGAGGAGGAGGAGGAGGAGGAGGAGGAGAGAGAGAATGGGAGGAGAAGGAAAAGTCTTCACTGGAGCCATTTCTGTTTAGCAGAAGTAGAAAATGGAGTGTGGGGAGTGTCAGAAAGTAGGGGACAGATTTCCAGGTCTCCCCCACCCTCTTTGTTTACCCATTGCTTAATCAGTGTGTTGTGGGGCAGCTGGAAGCGTTTTAACAGAGAACTCTGTGTTAAAAATGAAGAGCACCTTTGGGAATATGGCCTGTGATTCCTATAAACCTCAGAAATGCTTCTGCACAATGGCCAAGTTTCCCTCGTGGAAATCGGATCTCTCTTCCTTTTTTCTTCTCTTCTCTGTCTTCTTTCTTTTCTTCTCACTTTTTCTTCCTTCCCCCTCCGTCCATCTGCATTTTCTCTTCTATCTGTTTTCCACCTTGAACCAAAAATATTATCCATTTCCCTTCGTTTTTGCGAGCCAGGCTCTTGAGAGGGCTGCTTTGGAATTACAGTCAGATGTATTGGTCCAGAGCTGGTAAGCTTTCACAATGCACACTTTTATTGCACTCTTATACCGAGGAATCTGCTTGGTCATTTCCCCCCCACTCAAGATTTTCTTTCCTGGTTGGAGAAACTGATCCTCTGGTCTCCCCTAAATCATCACAGTGACCCGCTCACCCTGGTAAACACTCCACCATAATATACCTCCACCCCTAGCACCGAGCACGGCACGACAACGGACTCCTGCTGCATGACATTGGACCTATATCTGAGCTGTGTGTGTGTGTGTGTGTGTGTGTGTGAGTGTGTGATGGTTCTGTGGAGAGCAGAGCTTGTGGCAGCTGTGAAAATACAAGTCTTGTAGTTTGTGAAGCCCTCCTCCTCCTCCCCCTCCTCCTCCTCCTCCTCCTCACCACTCTTTCTCTCACTCTCCCTCTTGTCGTGCAGGCATATAGTTTTCATTACCTGTGCTAAGATAAATATTTATAGGTACAACAGTTAGCTGGAAGAAAGAAGTCAGATGCTTTGTTTATGTTAAACAAAGCATCAATGTAGTACCAAGGAAGTACGTCTTAATAGCATCTTCAAAATGCTACTTACAGTGGCTATAATCAATATTTTGTATTTATTCTTTTAATGTGTGTGTGCGTGTGTGTGTGCGTTATATATTGTTTATTAGTTTGATACTTTGTATAGCAATACACATTTTATGCAGATTTTTTTGAAATGTCAATTTGCAAAGTAACCAGTAACTGCTGCTGTCAAATGAATATTGTGGCATAACAGTACAATATATTGTTCTAAAATAAATAGTTGTGTACAACTAGAAAGTTGCATTAAGTGTAAAATTAAAAGTCCAGCTGAAATGATGTCTAGTTTCCTAACGTGGTGTATTTCAGAGTAAAACAGGATAGGCAGACAGGACATAATGTATGGAGGATTTTGATTTGATCATTGAAAAGATTGACAATAATGGTTGACATTATGAACAGGGATGTGATCTTAAAAGGTTAGAAAGTAATTTTTAATTTCAGTTTGACTTACTGTACAAGTATGTCAGAAGTATACGTATGTATGTTAATTGGTGAATGTACTTTCCATCACTCATACTAAATTGATAATTCTGGGCATTTAATATCCTCACATCTCCTGTCCTTTAGCTTTAACAATAGCTTTCTTTCTCTGGTCCTTGGCTCAGCCGAGGTGTGGTAGAGCTGCTGTTTGAGGAGAGGAAGGAAGAGGAGGGAATGAGGGAACCAGGGCGAGGGGTAGATCAGTGTCTCATGTTATTCCTTTTCGCTATTTTTCTTTTCTCTCAGGCCTCACTATGTGGTCCTGCACCACATTCAGGTCAGTTCGGATGGAGCGGGGGGTATTACAGTTTTCTTTTTTTGTAATGTTCCATGAATTGTGTGTGTGGTATCGTGTGCATGAGTCGAGGTGTTTGATTTTCATTGCCGGGTGGGGTACTGGTCTTCCCTTTGTGCTGAGCCTCAGGAAAATAAACGCTGCAAGCCCGCCATCGCTACGGCAACATTCCACTCCTCGATGCAACAAACAGCCTCTCTCGTACCCTGTCTGTCCAAGTGACTTTGAATGACAGACGCATCTCCTAGACACTTGCTAATTGGAGTTGACTGTCATATCATTTGTCGAAAATGGCAGAAAGTCCAAACCTAAAAATCTGGAGTGT
The DNA here is from genome assembly GCA_029853015.1 of Chelidonichthys spinosus. Lineage (NCBI taxonomy): Eukaryota > Metazoa > Chordata > Actinopteri > Perciformes > Triglidae > Chelidonichthys > Chelidonichthys spinosus. The sequence continues at coordinate 17,060,904 of CM056822.1, forward strand.
GTGTGTGTGTGTGTGTGTGTGTGTGTGGAGAGAGAGGTGGAACTGAAGTAGCTGCCACACAGTATTGCTGACTAATCTCCTTCGTCACATGACTATGAGTCAAGTCTCCTACCCATCTGCACACAACATCACATGCTTGAGCTCTATACCAGTCAAAGTGAATCAATCCATGTACTGAAAGCACTGCGTTTGCCTCCCCTCTGCTCCTTCCCCGCCCCACCTTACCCATCCTCACCCCTCCACCCTTTCTCTGTCCAGATGTGGAGCAGATGGCCATCGACTGGCTCACCGGAAACTTCTACTTTGTGGATGACGTGGATGACAGGATATTCGTGTGTGACAAGGATGGGCAGACATGTGTCACCCTTCTGGACCAGGAGCTGTATAACCCTAAAGGCATCGCCCTGGACCCCACCATGGGGTCAGTTCCATTTCTTACTTTCGGCCTCATGCGATAAACACAAGCCCTGCAAACTCATTATAATGAGAACAACTGGGGTCGGGTTGCTGTCATCGCGTTGTTGTTGCCCACCTTTAAACAACGAGTTGAAACGCAGGGGAAAAGGCCAAATGGAAGTTTGGACATATGAGTAATTGAGTGCAGATGTTGTGAAATCGAGTTTTTGTTACAGCTCCTTTGTTTATGACCAGATTTTCCAACTGAATTCCCGAAAATGTGCGTGTATATCTGCATGCTTGTGTGAGTGTCTGACGTTTGTGTGTGTTGGAAAAAATTAACAGCACAAATGTGTGTGCGTGTGTGTGTGCTTGCAGCTACGTGTATCGTTTTCATCCCACACAATTTCCTCAGCCGTAATTGGTTTTCTTGTAACAGGTCAGATAGATTCACTGTAGCTGCTTTTTTTTGTAGTTGTGGTCTGCAGCATCATTAGAAGGGGAGAAAAACAACACTCACCTCAATATATCGGCAACATTCTTCCTTTGTGTTGACGTTAAATTAGTGACACACAAATCATTCCCGAAATCCCACACTGACAGTGTTTACTGTCTTCACCCTCAAAAGGGTAAAATAGACATAAAACAATATTATATTTCCACGTCCTTCATCTAGTGGTAACTGTTTTTTTACTCACAGGCCACTATGACAGGTTTAGGTTGATTAAGTGGCATTCTGGGGAAGGTGTTTTCCAGCGTGTTTAACACATAACATTTGTTTTTTTTTAAGAGATGAATTAACATTTACAGGTAGAGCATGATTTGTTATTTAAAGCTTGAAATAAGTCCCTTTTTTTGCTTTGGCAGTAATTCAACACTTAAATTATGATAATGGTCTGTTTCGTTCAAAATCAGGTTTCCACTGGAAATGTATTCCTTCAAATATTGCTGGCCTAAAAACCCTTATATTAAGAAAGGAACTTCCAATTTTAGATATTATAGTCTAAGAGACCTACTCAATCCAATATGAATATAGTTTAAACATCTTTGTTTTGTCCGAGTCCAAACATGAAAGATATCCAACTGCATTATTCCTTTAAAAAATGCTTGCTGTCTGCTAGTAGAGATGTTTCCATCCAAACTAGATTAGCAATGTCTCCCGTGATTGAAATAAGAGTGATCAATCAATTAAAACAAAGCCAAATGGCAGGGAAATGAATCTATTTTCTCATTCAATTGATCTATTCATCCATCTGTCCTCAATCAGGTCTGATCCTTTGTTTCCACAGGAAGGTATTCTTCACAGACTACGGTCAGATCCCCAAGGTTGAGCGCTGCGATATGGACGGCCAGAACCGAACCAAACTCGTGGACAGTAAGATCGTATTTCCCCACGGCATCACGTTGGATCTCGTCAGCAGGCTGGTGTACTGGGCCGATGCCTACCTGGACTACATTGAGGTGGTGGACTATGAAGGCAAGAACCGGCACACCATCATCCAAGGCCTGCTGGTGAGAACAGCTGCACGGGATGCACCACACTCCCATTATCATCAATTAGCAGGGATATAATCTCCCCTAAATTAGCTGTTTTGTGTATGCTATTCATAATGCTCTTAAAACTCTAGTGCACTTTATAGCTCCCTATATATCTGCAAAACACCTTATGTTCCTCCTGTGTGCTCCTGTAATGTGCTCTTGCCCAGTGAGTTATGAGCAGAGAGAAGACGGAGGACTTTTGCCCTTTCATTAAAAAACAGCTGATTAATAGTGTCTGACGCTGAGGCTGTTGTTGATGTTGCAGCGCTGATGAAGCACAGTGGCTCTTAAACCTGTTACCATGGCTTTTACTTGATCTGTAGAGAAGTAATGGCTTTCATTTACTCACTGAGCTTTAGGGCAGGCACACACACACACCATAATTTCTGAGTGTGTGTGTGTGTGTGATTGGGCATTAGTACATTCACATCCTTTGGGTAAAGGGTAAAAGTTATTGATGGTGTTGAAATAGGCTGTTTTATCTTAAGAGTGTGTGTTTATTAATGCCTGGTATGCTCTCTTAAAGCTGCATCTCCACTTCATGCTACATAACCAGTTAATACTCACTTGTAAAATAAAACTAACCATGGGGAAAATCTGACTAAAGAAAATCTTTAAAATATGGAGGATAATTTGATCAGAGCCGATCTTTTTTGTGGAAAGTTGCCATGGAAGCGCGATAATAGGTTCTCAGGTTTCCAGATATAGAAAATAAAAGGCTCACTGAAGTAAAATGCCAATCCACAGTGAATCATGGTCCATTATTTTCATGTTAGGTCACATCGTTGTGTAATATTTCTGTGCGAAGGTGAGACAGTTCCACTTAAACACAAAACTGATGTATTTTGCCGACACAGCCTTCAGAACATAATCTAGAATGTAAAAGTCTTTACAAGCTGACAAAATACAGCACTAGAACAGTATATCTAATTCCTGTAGAAGCACTTATTTATCTTATTGTCACGAGAGAAAGCAATTAACACCAGTGACTTTCAGTAAAAGTTCATTTATGGAAAAGTTTAAAGCCAGACTACATGTGTAGTTAACAAGTTTGAGTAAAGCACTCAGACTGGATTCAATAGCTAACCTTGTCCTTTACTCTCTCTCCCACAACGCTTCTATCATCTCCCCACTTTCAATTTTCTCTCTTCAAGATCGAGCACCTGTACGGACTGACTGTGTTTGAAAACTACCTGTATGCCACCAACTCGGACAACGCTAACATGCAGCCTAAAACCAGCGTGATCAGGGTCAACCGCTTCAACAGCACAGACTACCAAGTAGTGACCAGGGTGGACAAGGGAGGAGCACTGCACGTCTACCACCAGAGACGCCAGCCTCCAGGTAGATCACACACATACACACACACACACACACACACACACACACACACACACACACTTTCAAATCTTCAAATCATGTGAATACCGTATTGATGCTTCGTGTTATGTGACTTTATCTTCCACTTTCTTGGTGTCCAGTACGCAGTCATGCATGTGAAGAGGACCAGTTTGGGAAGGCTGGAGGCTGCTCAGACATCTGTCTGCTCGGGAACGGCCACAAGACTCGAACTTGCCGCTGTCGCTCCGGATTCAGTCTGGGCAGTGATGGCAAGTCCTGCAAAAGTGAGTAGAACTGTTGAATGAAACGATAACGAATTAATCAGCGGCTGCAAATCCATGAATAATCTACAACATCTATAGTAGGAACAGTGTAGTAGGTGTTAGCTGTCAATAGACTAAGTACTTGTACCCCCCGGGGTACTTCTGCAGTTGCCACATTGTGTTACTTGCTCAAGTAATTAGAAAAAAACATATTTAAATGTCAAGTAGTCTGTAGTACAACTAAAACTAATTACAAATTTTATATTTAGAGAAGAAACTGTCATGAATTAGCAAGCATAAAGCACTGTTAGCATAGCTGTTAGCTAAGATGTTAGCTCAGCTGTTAGCCAAGCTGTAAGCTTACCTAACAGGGCTTTATTTCTTTGCTTAAACAAAGAAAGAAATACACGGTTGAACTGACTATAAATCATAAAATATAGTTTGAATAATTAGTTATTACTTAGTTTAAAAATGATGAGCCAGTTGAAATAATGAACCTAATAGATAAATAGAGTCGTTATATCAAGTCACCTGTGACCATGTGATGATGTCGGTCGCATGTTACAGTACAAAACTATAACCTCTGGTGGTCATCCAGAATGAATAGAACCATAGTTGGGTTTATGCCTTTATTCAGATAGGACAGTGTAAAGGGTGAAGGGGGGGGGGGTCCGCCGGTCGGAATCGAACTCATTCTATTTTATCCTTCCTGACTGCCAGATGTAGTGAGTTGCAGCAGCACAGATATCTTGCTGAGAGGCCCCATTCAGAGCTGCACTCTGACATTTACCCTTACTAGATAAGACAGGCCCTGTGACATGACTGCCGATGACTTGATGGCTTGGTTTACATGTGAGGGAACTGGGTACGAACCCATGCACATCTGGCTGACTGATGGAACGTGGAGTTCACACACTCGCTTTGTGAATTTGACAGAAAGCAGGAATGCTGTCTTAGCAAACAACAATTTCAATTCTGTCTGTCCTGTGCAAATGTGGGCAGACACAAAGAACTCAATACCAACAGCACAACAGTGAGTCTTGATGGTCTAAACCTCTGTGGAGTGTGTACACTATCAGAACTGCCTAACCAGATAGTTTGACCCCACTGTCTGGATGTCTACTCTCACATGCCATTCAATAATGACTACAGGAAACACAGAATGATGGCCACAGAGCAGCAGGTACCTCACCATGTGTCGTGACATCACTGGGGATTAGGATTCGTGGATTAGTGTAGAGAGACCTAGTGAAGGGAGAATTTAACACAGTGTGTGGATTACTGAATTGTAACAGGATGTCAGGATACACAGCTGAAGGCGATTCGGATGCGGATGCCATATGCATCCCTCCAGCTGAGAGGAAAGGTCTGGTCTCTCCTTGGGAGTTGCCATGGCTCCCCACTAAGCAGTTTCAGAAGCATTGGAAACAATGGCCTCCCTGGTCAGTTAGGGGCTATTTGCAGTAGTTGGTGGCCCCCCTGGCGGACCCTGTCCAGTGTCACACAAATTTTGGGGAAGGCATGCAGGCGGTGTGAGCTAAGGCATCCTGTCCATTAGGGAGTACCAGAGGGGACAATGCATTGATGTCTCTGAAGCAAAGATGTCCACTTCTGGTCTGCCGCACCAGCTCTGAATCAATCCAACTACATCGAGGTGGAGTCTGCAGTCTCTCTGTGGTGGCTCTTGGCAGTACAAAACATCTGCTGCACTGTTCTGAGTGTCTGGGAGATGAATGGCCCTGAGGCTCAGGAAGTGGGGAAATACCCAAGTAAGGAGCTTTTGTCACACTTGCATAACCTGCCTGGACCTGGTGCCGCACTGATGATTGATATGATATACTGCCTTGGTGCTGTCTGTCGGGATTAGAACATACCGGTCCTTCAGCACTGGGAGAAAATTCAGCAGTGTCGTGTATATTGCTATGAGCTCATGCACATGTATGTGTTCTAACCTCTGCTGCACATCGCCCCAATAGAGATTACCCCAAAACCTGGGAGACACAATAAAGTGAATCTTGATCTTGAATCTTGAGATGCGTCTGTTTCCACAACCACTCAGTGGGGAGGGATAACTCCGAAAGGAATCCCCTTGGTCAGATACAGTTTTCTCCACCAAAGCTTCAATGTCCAGCAACAAATGCTAGAAACCCTAATATTCCTGCCCTGGTGCTACTTGGGATCCAAGTTAAGTCTGTTGACCTAGATTTGAAGGGGGAGTAAGGAAAGAAAACCCAGAGGGTTGACCATTGATGGCACCCAGGAACCTGAGCAAGAGGCTGTATTTCAAAACCCTGCCCCCTGTGCCACTGACTGGAGAACCTACCAAACACCCCAGACATGAAAGCCAAAGGCTGAAGGCATGCTCCACTAAGGGTCTGAGTCCACATAGTACCTTTTTTTTGGCAAGCATTTATTTTCAATTGTTCCCACTGAGCAGAGTGCGTACATGCGGGACATAAGAGATGGAAATATCCAGTGCTAAAGCAGTGCCATGGTGGTCAGGAAGAATGACACAGAACTTCACCGACCCAACCTCAACATTGACAGTTCATTTGTATGAAAACTGGAGTATACTAATATCTTCTGTTGTATCAATTAAATAATTAAAAACAGTTTAAAATGAATTCATATCAGTGTATTTGGTCAAATGCTGTGTCTATGAGGAGGTATGACAGCCCATCTGATTGGGCTGTGGAGGTCTGACAAAAAAGGTTGGTGAACCACTGCACTGTAGATCAGGCCCAACTGATCTGTGCAGGCCTCCAGCATAACTGAAAATCAAAACTCAGGAGCCACAGTGATTCAGCACTATAGACCTCAAGCGAAGGGCAGCCAAGGTTGGATCAGGGATGTGGTTCTCTCCAGCACATAACTTAGTCTGAGTCTCCGCCTCCCTGCTGACCTCCCGATAAAGCCTGATTCAGCTTATTGAGACAAGTGTTTTAATATTCTATCAACCAATAATAGCATTATATTGATCGGCCTCTGACAAAATACTATCCTTGAAAATGGCACTATTCATTTAAGTAAAGTCTCCCTCCTCCCCTCCTCTCTCCTTGATTGAAAATCACTTGATTTCCATTTGGGGATTTTGGTGGTCTTGCCTGTTATTTCCTTGTTTATCATTGCACATTATTTTGGAAAAGGCTTGAGTCTGTATTTATCGGATTTTAACTGGTTATGGGTGAAAGGGGTGAAAGAAGTTTAGTTCACAGACCTTTGTTTTCTTGTTTTGCTGCAGAACCCGAGCATGAGCTCTTCCTGGTCTACGGTAAAGGTCGCCCAGGGGTCATCAGGGGCATGGATATGAATGCCAAGGTACCAGATGAATACATGATCCCCATAGAGAACCTGATGAACCCAAGAGCTCTGGACTTCCACTCTGAGAGCGAGTTCATTTACTTTGCCGACGCTACCAGCTACATCATTGGGCGACAGAAGATTGATGGAACAGAAAGGGATACCATTGTGAAGGAAGGTAGGCTAATGAAAGCTAAAGATAAACAACAATGATTGTCCAAATTACATCGCTTTCCCAGGCGATGCTGTCAGATATGCACGCACAAATTCAGGTTATATGTATGGATTTTGACTCCAAATTTGTAGATAAATGCATGCATGACATTATACACAGGTTTACGAGAGGGGATGATCAAATTATTGCATGAGCTCAGAATCTTATGTACAGAAACATGATTTATTTGTTTAACCTTTCCTGCTGATTTTGAAGGATTTATCACAAATTTAACTTGGAAAACAATTAAGAGTTTATGTGATAAAAAATTTACATCAAAAATGATTTAAAAAAATGGTCATCCTGATGTACACTTATGAAGAGACTTTGCAGTCAGTAGTGTTTTTATGTGTGCTGCAGGAATTGGCTTCTCACCAACAGTATGTGTTTGTCTCAGGAATTCACACCGTGGAGGGGATAGCTGTGGACTGGATGGCTGACAACTTGTACTGGACAGATGATGGGCCTAAGAAAACCATCAGTGTGGCTCGTCTGGAAAAGGCTTCACAAACACGCAAAACCCTCATTGAGGGAAAAATGACACACCCTCGTGCCATTGTAGTAGATCCTCTGCACGGGTAAGGGAGACAAAGGGATGGAGTGATAGGTGGCTGTTTCATGGAGAATGTGCATGACTTTTTGTGCTTATTTCTTGTGGCCATTCACAGTGCAGTGAGAGATAATGATGGGTGGTTTGTTTGCTGGGTGACTACATGTTTCTCTGTCACCTCTCCTTCTGTTCCACTTATCTCCTGTGTATGAGCTGTTTATCGGTTTGAATACTACTACTACTTTTCTTTTTCTTCACGTCTGTGTCTCTTCACAATTTCCAGCAGAGAGCATTTCATTATTTTTCATCATTTTTCATCACATCTGTGTTGTTGCCCATTATCACCCTGAAATGCAACGTCCCTTCTGATTTCACCTGTCCCGCGCTATTTATTAAAACAGATGGAGCTTTTTGTGCATTTCACGGTAGATTTCCTCCACAAGCTTATTAACGCACACACCCACGTCTCTCACACTTTTTCAAACGGCTCTTAATCTTGCTGTGCGTGGATGTGTCCTATTGATATGACCTCCCGTGGTCTCTCCTGAGACGCACACGCTCATAAACAGGCACACACGTTTTGGATTGCTAGCGACAGGGTGATGTGTGTCCACAAACTTCCCAGGGGAAAGGCACTCGCCTCCACTAATGCCTGAAATCAATCAGGCTCAGCCTCAGAAGGAGGAGAAGGAGAAATATTTGCAGAAAATGAAAGGAAGAGAAGCAGACAGATGGAGAGGGAAATATGAAATGTTAATGCCAATGTCAGTCATATTCCAGTGGGGGGGGGGGGGTGTCTAGTTTTGGACAGGGTTGTAGACAGCCATTGTCAAAGAAAATTGACTGGTGAGTACTTGGTGACAAGCCTTTGTTTGCTTATGGGCAGATCTACTGACAAACACTGTCAAGCCGCCTCGCTGGATGCTCTGATGGGTTTTGTGCACTTTAGGGTAGCTAGACATAATGTCATTGCATCCGTCAAAGCTGAAAGATTCTTCAAGATATCCTTACAAATGAAAGTTTTGCTGTTTTACTATTGTTGTGGAATAATGAATCTGCCCAATAAAGATCAACAACCAGGATCAGCTTTTTCTCCGAGGTTTATTCCACTAAGTATTCTCATCTGCAGAAGAAAGTACTGTTCACCCCTGCCTGTGCCGCGAGACCCTGCCCATGAGCGATCGCTGCCAACGGTGCCTCGATGCTTGCATAGTCAGGAATCCACTGTCTGCAGTATGATGTCATACCAAGAAAGCTCATAACCTGTTTCTTTGTGACTGGTTTTGGGATTTCTTGGATGGCAGAGATGCGTGATTGGGAGAGTGTTTTCCCCTCTTCTGATATGATGTGCCCCAGAAAGGTGACCTGATTACAGGCGAACTGTAATTTGGATGAGCTGACCTTGTGGCCGTTGTCGGCCAGGTGTTTAAGCAGGGCCAGCGTGTCAGCCACGCAGGCTTTTCGTGTGGGAGAACAAATCATTAAATCATCCACACTATCGTATTCCATTCAGCGTTTGTGGTTGCTCCCACAGGTGGATGTACTGGACTGACTGGGAGGAGGACCCGAAAGAGAGCAAGCGAGGCAAAATTGAGCGGGCTTGGATGGACGGCTCCAACCGAAACGTGTTTCTCACCAGCAAAACGGTGCTGTGGCCCAACGGTCTCAGCCTGGACATCCCACAGGGCATCCTCTACTGGGTGGACGCCTTCTACGACCGCATTGAGATGGTCTACCTTAACTCAAGCTCCGAGCGCAAGGTCAGCACTTTTGCTCGCCATCATCAGGATTATTTTACTGCAGTCTAGAGGCAGAGTGGTTAATAGGAATCGAGGCAGGGGATTATTCTGACAGGGTCTGAAGAGCTGTAAGCGAGCTGCAGGAATAAGGAAGGGTTTTTAAAGCAATAGAAGACTGTTGGTGGTCCATCACAAATCAGTTCATAGTCTTGAGCCCTTATACCATCACTACTTGTGGCTAAATTGATGATATTCTGTTTTAATGTTATGAATGTCATAAATTAAATTCAAATATTTACTCATATACTCTGAAAACCAGGCAATCATTACCTTTAGATTTGGAGAATAAGTCACTAAAATGTTAACTGATGGGAAGTAAAGGAAGTCCGTCACATTTTATCATCACCATGAATTTCTTTTTTTTAAAACATATTTTACAACCTTGTTACTCCTCTCACATCACCAGACGGTGTATGAGGGTCAGGAACTGAACCACGCCTTTGGTCTGTGCCACTACAAACACTTCTTGTTCTGGAACGAGTATCGTAGTGGAAGCATTTACAAGTTGGACACCACCAGTGGCACCGCCACTCTGCTGCGCAACGAGAGACCGCCCATCTTTGAAATCCGCATGTACGACGCTCAGCAGCAGCAAGGTACTTGGAAATGCATCACAAATAGATAACTCTTCAGTCAATCCATTACAAAACCTTGAATTGTCATCAAAAGAAACTACACAAGGCATAATTAGTGCTAATTTGTGTTTGCATGAAACCTATATGCACATTAATTGTTGTTGGTCCACAGGGTCTAATGCGTGTCGTGTGTACAATGGCGGCTGCAGCAGTCTGTGTCTGGCTATACCAGACGGCAGGCAGTGTGCCTGTGCAGAGGACCAAATATTAGACCCAGCTGACAACACCAGCTGCAAAGGTAAATGCTTTGTGTGTGAATGTGAGACTGAAGGGTATTTCTCATGGTACTAATTTTGCTCCATTACACATGCAAGGTTTTATTTCCATTATGTTGGACAGGATGAGTCAAGCTGCGTGACTCTGCCTGTGTTATGTTGTAACTGCTTGAACAAATGTAGAAATACAGGGACCACAACAACACTTGCATTTGCACAATGTAATGCAGTCCAATACAAACTCCGTAAGGCAACAAGTACTGTCTTTTTTTAAGCTTAGCATATTTGAGGTGTTCCTGGTATTTTGCGTTGCTCAAAATGACAAGTAAAAATGAATTAGGTACAAAGCCACAAAAACATTGTTATTTTAAGAGTTGCTACAACATTTTTTATAAGCTTAGGCTTGAATAATGTGTCTTATTTAGATAACAGTGTGTAGTTTATAGTAGCATATGGTTTACATACCTAGAGAAACCACATGAGTTAGTGGTTTCAGTGATTGTGTTCCACATTTTTTGTCTTGGTAATTGTAAAAAACTGTAAAAGCTCCCAGCAAATAATGCTTTATCTTGTTATTTTGTCCACCCTCTGTACCACGTATCGTGATTTTTCTGCATTACTAGTCAGTTCAGCTTCAGTCAACTGTAGGTGAGGTGGATTTTCACTGATGGATTTCTACTTTCCTTTTAAGAGCATTTTCCCCACAAATCCCCTGTGCTTTTAGTCTTTCAAACCTGTATTTTGACTCATGTCCTCATTTTACACATTCCTTTTCTCCCTCCTTTTCCTCTATTTATATCCTATCTGTCCCCCCGCAGCCAACCCGTCTTACGTACCCCCTCCTCAGTGCCAGTCTGGGGAGTTCGCTTGTAAGAACAACCGCTGTATCCAGGAGCGCTGGAAGTGTGACGGAGACAATGACTGTTTGGACAACAGCGACGAGGCTCCCGAGCTGTGCCGTGAGTGATTTACACACAGACACACACACACACGCACACACACGCACACACACACACACACACACACACACACACACAGATAAACGCACAACCAATCTAATGTGGTTTCAAGGCACCTACCCCTCCTGTTGGTACTGTGTTGGATGACCTCCGGCAGTCTGAATTTGACAGCCTGTTGATGTCGGAATGAAATGAGAGCGGTGTGTGTGTGTGTGTGTGTGTGTGTGTGGATCTGGAAAAGCTCTCTGCCTGCTTGTCCGTCTGTCTGTCTGTAGTTGAAGTGCAGACTTGTTCCAATCCAGACAAAACAAAAGTCCTGCCAAAACACAAACCTGAATATTTGTCTCTCTCTCTCTCTCTCTCTCTCTCTCTCTCTCTCTCTCTCTCTCTCTCTCTCCTCTCTCGTGTCTCTCCACTCATTCACCTTTCCATCCCCCCTACGCTTCTCCCCACATGGTGTCTAATTTTTCTCCTTCTTGCCCTTCAACGTTGCCTTTCTTCCATCCAGACCAGCACACCTGCCCCACGGACAGATTTAAGTGCAAGAACAACCGCTGCATCCCTCTGCGTTGGCTGTGCGACGGGGACAACGACTGCGGAAACGACGAGGACGAATCGAACACCACCTGCTCAGGTACACATAGGAACATGCTCCCCGTACCAAAATCAGGAGGTTTTGTCGTTCACATGTGACATGGGCTCCCCTGTGTTGTCTTTTAGCTCGTACCTGCCCACCTAACCAGTATTCGTGTGCCAGTGGGCGCTGCATCCCTATTTCCTGGACATGCGACCTGGACGATGACTGCGGGGATCGGTCAGATGAACCTGCCTCCTGTGGTTGGTCAACTTCAGTGGTTTGGTATATAGCTGTAGGGGGATTTATGGCTGTTATTAAAGATCATTTTAACATTGAGCATCTAAACTCTGTCCACAGCCTACCCCACATGTTTCCCCCTCACCCAGTTTACCTGCAACAACGGACGCTGCATCAACATTAACTGGCGCTGTGATAATGGTGAGTCTCTGTTCGTTAATCATTCCTCCGCTTCCCCTGTTCGCCCATTTACAGTTACAACTCCTCACTTTTCTTTGTCACAAATTAGCTGTGCATGTTTTGCCACCACTCTATTTTTTTGGTCATGTTTGTGCGTTTTTAGCTTTACTGTTTCTGCTGTCTTTCATTGTTCTGTGTTGTTGGTTTTGTTGTCCCGTGTTGTGCCGTTCGCCCACTCTGCTGTCTTCCGTTGGTTCTGTCTTTCAGAAAAGGATTGTGGGGACGGCTCTGATGAGTTGAATTGTCCAAACCTGACCGGTTAGTGCATAGATCAACATGCACCACAACAGCCATAATGCTATCCTAGCTACAGGACTGTACAAGCTTGGCTCAGAAACAGTTAGGGCTGCTTTTCTGCAAATTGATGGCCATTAGCTGAGGCCAATACTGCTGTGCCTCATTTACTTTAGTTTTCTTTACACAGATTTGAAGTTACCTTACATTTGATATCCTGTAGATCATTCAAACATGAAAAGTGTAGTCAAATTAATTAATTTCATGTATTTGGTAAATAGATTAAATAGAATGATAGGCTAAATGATAAAAAGCAATCAAACCAAAAAGTTGATCATCTGTCCCTTTTTAAAATGCTATAAAAAAGCGCCAAAGGATATACATCAGGTTGCTCTTTCCCATTAGTATGGGGGTCAAAGTTGCTTAAGTTTTGATGCTCTGCTGCCAAGCTCAATGTATCTGTGCTCGGTACATTCCCTCGTGGTGCATGGTCTGATCTATGCAGTTTCTGTCATTATTTACTCTCATCTCTCATATTCTGTTTCATTTGTATTCCATTGTTTTCACTGTGAAAAAGAAATGCAATTACTCTGCATACTCAATATTATATGTGTGTGTGTTTGTAAAGTTTTTCCTTTGAGGCTGTGGGTGCCTCATGATGTGAGAGAGGGTGTTGTTTGACTGTGTTTGTGTTTCAGATAACGACTGCGGGGACAACAGTGACGAGGCCGGCTGTAGTCACTCCTGCTCCAGTGCTCAGTTCAAGTGTAACAGCGGCCGCTGCATCCCAGATTACTGGACCTGTGATGGAGATAATGACTGTGGGGACTACAGCGACGAGACGCACGCAAACTGCACCAATCAGGGTCAGTGTAGTAACCTGCCCATCAAGTGGGACAGTTAGGAAACTCCACACTGTAGCAAGCGATATCTTCTCAAAATTACAGAGTTCATTTTTGGTTATTTATCACTCCTTTTCATCAAAATTCAATTCATTATGATTCAGAGGGTCAGGTTTGATTATTAAACAATTCTCGATGCATCATGAAGCATCTTTATTTTGGCTTTAAATGCAATGAAAATGTTTCCTTTAAATCTTTTAAACCAATTCAACCAATTCCTATTTGTATGATACAGTTCATGTGCTACATCACTTATATAAAATGTGGAAAGATTGCCCAATCGATTATAGACTTTACTGCATCGATGCAGAATCGTTCAACAAAGCATTGCGATGCATCATAGAATCGATTATTTCTCCCACCTCTATTAATATTAATAATAAGTCTTTCTACAGTCCTGTTTTCATCCCACACCAGCTCCAAAAGAGTGCTGGTTTTGCACACCTCTAGGAGGATGCTAACCCTCTAATTAAGATAACTGAACTGTGTATGAAGTTTTGTTTTGTAGCAAGATCACATGATATCATGCGGTCACCATGAATATGATGTGATATACTACCTATGCACACCTGGATGTGAATATGTTAAAAGATAATTCTGTTAAAAGTCACTATTTAGAAACAAAAAGCCAAAGGCCCTTTTTAACAGTATTTATGGAGCACAGCTGTGACAGTTGGTCGTTATTACCATGGATGGATGGTTGCATCTCTGTACTGTTTTGTCATTTATTCCCTGGAGTCTACTAGGCACTATATTCATAGCTTGTATTTACATTTTATTCAGTAGATGAAACAGGTCCCTGATCCCTATTAGTCACACTGGCACCAGTCTAATGGGTACCACCCATGGCACCTAATAACTCTCACTAGTCGTTTAGCTAGTGATATAAAAACTGTCAAGATATGCCTTCTTCTAATTATCTGTTCGGTATTATGAATGTGCTGTCAAGAGCAACATTGAATAACAAAAATGATAAATTGGCAGCTGGTGTTTATGCCTAAAACAATGACCCTCTGAATGCATACTTGAATCTTCAGTCCTTCCTGTTAGACTTGTTGCCATCCAGGTTTCCAACAAACAGCTCATTAGTTTTTGTTTCCGCAGCCTTTTGAGGCCACACATTGTCTCCGCTCAAGGCTGTGTGTCCTGATTTGATTAAAGCAGGCAAGGATTGAAGATAATGTCATTTTTTAGAGTCTGTGGCATCTTTCTCTCCACAGCCACGCGTCCCCCTGGAGGTTGTCACACAGATGAGTTTCAGTGTCGGATGGACGGCCTGTGCATCCCCCTGCGTTGGCGCTGTGACGGGGACACCGACTGCATGGACCTGAGCGACGAGAAGAACTGCGAGGGGGTCACGCACATGTGTGACCCGGCTGTCAAGTTTGGCTGCAGGGACTCTGGTGAGGAGACCAGACTTCAGATGTATGTGAAGTACATAAAGTCAGGTTGAGTCAGTCTTTGTAAAGCAAACCTGCCTTCTGTCCATAGCGCGCTGTATCAGCAAAGCCTGGGTGTGCGACGGCGACAGCGACTGTGAGGACAACTCAGACGAAGACAACTGTGAGACGCTGGTGTGTAAGCTCTCTCAACATATGTGTGCCAACGGCTCCACCATCTGCCTGCCTGGAGAGAAACGTTGTGATGGCACTGATGACTGCCCAGATGGCTCTGATGAGAAACTCTGTGGTAAGAGACGACAGCGGCCAGGCACGTTCTTGTACAGGGAACGCATCTTAAATCATGTCTCCAGGGTTTTAGCAACAGTTTGGTGTAGCTATCCCTTGTGTCTGTCCCTATTTGATGTATCTCTCTTTTTTGCAGACATATGTTCACTGGACAATGGCGACTGCAGCCATAACTGCACAGTCGCCCCCGGCGAGTTCACCCCGATCTGCTCCTGCCCGCTGGGTATGGAGATAGGGCCCGACAACAAGACCTGTCAAATCCAGAGCTTCTGCGCCAAACACCTTAAGTGCAGTCAACGCTGCGAACAAGACAAGTTCAGTGTGAAATGTTCTTGTTACGAAGGCTGGGAACTGGAGCCTGACATGGAGAACTGCAAGAGCACGGGTAAGCGGCAGAGGAAGCGGTACTTGAGAGGGAGGTGGTGGGTGTTGAAGCATCAGGGAAAGGCAAGAGGCATCAGTGAAGAATTTGACCGATGGCAGCTGTGCAGTGAGGGAGGAAGCTAGGGAAGTGAATGTGTTCTGGACTTTGTCAGAGTTCAAGACTACAGAATCAAGAAGCGTGTGGGTTTGGGATCGACCAAAAACAAGAGGTCGCCCAAGCAGGAACCTGCGGTTAAAGAAGACTCATTACGCCAAACGTGATACTCCTTTGGACAATAGACAGAGCACTGCAGACAGAAAAGAGGAAGAGCTAAATGCTGTTCACCCAAGTATGTAACTAAGAAAGCAAAGGAAGAAGACCTGGGCATTTGTTTTGAGCTGTAATGATTATTTAATGAAAAGAAAGAATCTGAAATATTAAAGGATAAAGTGACAAACAGATAAGCTTTTTGTTTGAGTCAGCGAAGGGGCAAGATGACTGAACTGCTCAGTCACAGTAAATCAGCTTAGAATTTTATCATCCACATAAAGAATCTAGTTCTATCCCTGCAGCAGCTAGCCCATGAGGAAACATGAATTTATGATTGTGCTCTTCACTGCCAGGTCTTAGAGACTATCCGCCAGCACCCTGTCATTCATCTGGCTGCCTGTTAGGTACAGATAACTCCCGTCTTATTTACGCTGCGTTTTAATTACCAAGGATTAGAGCCACTTTCAACACAGCCCCTCTGTCATTGGACAAGTCATTCACCGCAGTGGAACATGGTTGTGATGTTTTCCACACTGTGCTGCAGAGTTGCTCTGCAGCATTTTGAGTAACAAGGGTTTTTAACCCTTTACCACCCGCTTTGTTCTTCCCTGACCTCTCTTGTTGATCTCCACAGATCCTTTCAAACCCTTTATCATCTTCTCAAACCGCCACGAGATCCGCCGCATTGATCTGAATAAAGGAGAGTTCAGTGTGTTGGTACCGGGCCTGAGGAACACCATTGCCCTGGACTTCCATCTCAGCCAGAGCGCCCTCTATTGGACCGATGTGGTGGAGGACAAGATCTATCGTGGCAAGCTGTCCGAGAATGGCGGTGAGCATTTTCCACACAATTAATGTGCTTAAGACCTTTTTTTTTACCATCTAGGATTAAATATACAGTATTTAGAGATGATATACATTTTGACGTAAATTTAAGGTCCAGCTTCTGGATTTCTTCCAGAGCTTTCAGCTACACCACATGGTCTTCATCAGCAGATATATATTACTTCCATGCACATCTGGGGAATTTCATTACATTTGATTAATACAACATAAAGTGAAGAGACATTTGGAGCATTGAACATTCTAAATCAGACAAAGTGTTAACAGCAAGTTATTGGGTTTGGTTTTATTGGATTGGAGAGACTTTTATCAGTCATTGTTTTTTCATCTCTTAACATCGTATTAAACACTGGACAAATATATAGTGGGTCTGTTTGAGGTAAACCATTTGTACTTGTACAAATTTTCAGCATTTAAAGCTGCGCTGTCGGTGCTGTTACTATGGCTTCTTGTGAGTAGAAATTCTGATGTGGTTTGATAAAGTCCAGACCAGTCGATCCCAACTGGGAATGACAAAAAGCCTATCGCCACCGCGGCAGCAATAAATACGCGTGCAAGTTTACACTTAAGTTGAGTTGCATTTACGTATTTTTCTGTGCATGAGGTTATTATGTGCCACATTTACTTGGCATATCTAATAGGCTTTCCTTCACGCGGGATAATGACTCATCTTAATAATTAGACCTGTCCCTCTGATTAGGGACCCAGCGGAAAATGAAAGGGATAGAAAGAAGCTGGAAAACGCTGAGCGGCTTCTTTATTTGTTTATGTTTTTATTTATGGTACTGACGTGTTTCTTCCTCTTGAACATGGCATTTAACCATTTGATTGAAGGAATTACAGACTGTGAGGCAATGTTAGCTTTGAATCCAAATAGCTTGATTACATTAATGTAATTTGTAAATACTTGAAGCAAAGCAGATCAGTGCCTCGGGTTACATCTTGATCTGAAAGTTGCCATCAGGAAATCCCAGCCTTTGAAGCCTTTAGTGCCCCTGAAGGAATATGTATTTTATTGAGTAGAAAGATGAAATATGATTAGAACAGAGTGGTCTATAGCCCTGCTTAATATGTATTTCTCACTATATTAGATGTTGGGTTTTTACAAACAGTTGTGTTGAAATTGTCAAAGGTGTATTTATCCTTTACTATGTCAACTTAATGTCATGTTTAATGTTTAAATTCCCATTGTAGTCCTCTTTGGTAAAGAGAACGAGTAATATGCCATATATTATTCAAGTCAGGTAAGAAAGCTTAAAGACATACGGAACAAAACATATTTATTCCATTTATCCGTCTTCGTAGCTTTAACCAGCTTCGATGTGGTCATCCAGTACGGGCTGGCTACCCCCGAGGGCTTGGCAGTGGACTGGATAGCAGGAAACATTTACTGGGTGGAAAGCAACCTGGATCAGATCGAGGTGGCCAAGTTGGATGGCACCATGAGGACGACTCTGCTGGCTGGCGAGGTGGAGCACCCGAGAGCCATCGCCCTGGATCCCCGGGATGGGTATGCTTACTGTACCTCCTTCTGACGCCAAACACATTTACAACAAATGGTGCTGGTATTAAAGAGTGAAAGTTTTGGTTATTGTGGAGCTTCCTTCGCACACAGATCCTGAATTTACTGCACCATAATCTTTTTAAAAAATGTGTGTTGTGGCATGATGTTGCAGGATCCTCTTCTGGACAGACTGGGATGCCAGCTTGCCCAGGATTGAAGCTGCATCCATGAGTGGAGAAGGCAGGAAGACCATCCATAAGGAAACTGGCAATGGAGGCTGGCCAAACGGACTCACGGTGGATTATCTAGAGCGCCGTATCCTCTGGATCGATGCCAGGTCATAAAAAGAGCACAGACACGAATCCACTCACGCAAACACACTGTGATACTGTCTTTCAGTCATACATAAAATGAATTGAACCGTTGTCCCCTGTGCAGGTCTGATGCCATCTATTCAGCCAAGTATGACGGTTCTGGACTGATCGAGGTTCTGAGGGGACATGAGTATCTGTCGCATCCCTTCGCCGTCACTATGTACGGCGGCGAGGTTTACTGGACAGACTGGAGGACCAACACGCTGGCAAAGGCAAACAAGTGGACAGGAAGCAACGTCACCGTGGTCCAGAGAACCAACACGCAACCGTTTGACCTTCAGGTCTACCATCCGTCCAGACAGCCGCAGGGTGAGAAACACGAACATACCCATACTGTCGAATTATTAGAGCGACAACTCTGGCAACTTTAATGAGACGTTTTAAGCGCACTTTCTGAATTATTTTCCCCAAACACACTTCTCATTAGCTCCGAACCCGTGTGCTGCTAAAGATGGCAAGGAGCCCTGCTCTCACCTGTGTCTCATCAACTACAACCAGACCTTCTCGTGTGCCTGCCCTCACCTCATGAAGCTCAGCCCTGACAAACGCACTTGCTACGGTAAGTGTGAACACACGTCGTACACAAATGCACTTACTGTGGGGAAAACATACTCTTTCATTCCCCTATGAGCTAGCCCACAGTTTTCCTCTCTGCTTGTCTTGACAAGTCGAATGCCACGGTGTTATCCCCGTCCTCGCAGAATTGTTTGTTTGTGTTGTGTTGTGTGTGTGTGTGTGTGTGTGTGTCTGTGTGTGTGTGTGTGTGTGTGTGTGTGTCTGTGTGTGTGTGTGTATGTGTGTGAAAGAGAGAGAGAGAGAGAGAGAGAGAGGATTAAACAATCTAGACTTTTTTCCACTTTGAGGTACTATTGCTGCAACAGCTTTAGAGCGCATTGAATGAAGTGTCCGTCCATGAAAAGCGAGAGCGGGCCTGTTTATTCAGTGTGTTGAGTTTAGTATTCAGGGCAGCACTTTCTATTATCTTCAGAGGTAATGGAATGGAGCGCCCCATTCTGTCTGATGCAGGCATCAGCCACAACCCCTCCACATCCACCTCCTAGTCTGGCCCGGCCAACACAGCCCCGACACTGTCATTACTCTCGACGTCTCTCAGTCTCTTTTGCTCCCTTTCTGTCTATCATTTAAGCTGCAGACGGTTAGATGATGATAGGAGTGTCGTGAGCGAAGCGATTGTGATGTCTCTGCACTGATTGAATTCACTCACGCTGTCCTGGCTGTGCTGTGGAGTAAGCCAGCCAGACACAATCGTTAGAGTCAAAGACCCAAATAGATTAACTGTTTGTTCAAGTGGCAGGAATGATGCGCACATGCACCCATCCATGCTGCAGCCACCTATCCCCGTAACACTAGCATTTGAGGGCACTCATGCATTTGACTTTTGACTGAAGCTGCATTTATCTCCTGATTACCCCTCACTGAACAATGAAGGTTTTGGGAGTTACTGAAGGATGTATGGCGATGTGTGTTCTCCGCTCTACAGAGTCCCGTCAGTTCCTGCTGTATGCTCGCCAGATTGAGATCAGAGGAGTGGACATCGACAACCCTTACTACAACTACATCATATCCTTCACGGTGCCGGACATCGACAACGTAACTGTGGTGGACTACGATGCTCTGGAGCACCGTATCTACTGGTCCGACGTCCGCACGCAGACCATCAAGAGAGCTTTCATCAACGGCACTGGAGTTGAGACTGTGGTCTCTGCTGGTACGGAGGAGGCAACGCATAGAATACACACCAGACTCAAGGCTGATGGTTTTTCATAGTATTCACTTGGAAGTTATGTAAATGTGATTTAAAGAGTTGGGTTTCTCGATGCTCCTGATAATAGAAAGTGAGGGGAAAAAAGAAGAATTGCACTTGATTGCACTATTAATGATTCTTATTAATTATGAATGATTATCTTTTGCCTGACATATTATAATGGCATAAGCATAATATCATGTGTAACCATCAAGTGCATGTCTAAGAGGCTTATACTTGGCTCACATTTTTAAAATGAGTCTCCTGGAAACATTGACCGAGAAGGTTAATTCATCTCCGTCTGTGTGTTGTTTATCTTTCTTCAGATCTGCCCAACGCTCACGGCCTGGCTGTCGACTGGGTGTCCAGGAACCTCTTCTGGACCAGTTATGATGCCAATAAAAAACAGATTAATGTTGCCAGACTGGACGGCTCCTTCAAAAACGCTGTCATCCAGGGCCTCGACAAACCACACTGTCTGGTGCTGCATCCGATACTGGGGTTGGTCACGCTCAAATGAAGCTTTCTGAAAGTGTTCTCTGACACCCTCCTGATTTCACCTTTAACCTACAACACGCACACTGAAGTGCGGGCACACAGTCGGACATACTCAGGCGATGTCTGGCTGTCAAGGCTCCCATCTGTTTGCAGGCAGAGTATTGATGGTCACTGACCTCTTGACGGTTTCTTCACTCAGGAAGTGATTGGAATTTCTCTCCCCCAATGTCATCTTTCGCCACTGTTGCTGTCTTTCTTGATCTTGCTACGTTTCTATTTTTGAAAGAAAGCTTCTGCACTCCGATATGCTATCTATGAATTATTTAATGCCAGTGTCTCTGTGGCTATCTGCCGCTATTTCTGTTCCAGTGTTTATCTTACATCCTGTCCCCTCCAGTCTTGTTTAGCGAATGTCCATTTTTCTCCCTCCTTTCTTCCCCCCTCGAAACCTCATCCCCCTCAGCTCCCCAAACAGAACCTGGCCTCTGTCCCCAAAGCAGACACAGACCATCTGTATTTATATATTTAGTTCTGCCCTGGAGGAATATGTGTGCCTTTGAGTATTTGAGGTGGATGAAGAGAGGATATTTTCTTAAGAAATGTCTCTGCCTCCTTGTGTTTTTTTGTGTACTCTGTCCTCCGTTCCAAAGACTGAGCCTACTTCAGTGGAGGAATGTTTCCGATCTGAGCATTGTTGGCATGGGGGAAAATGAGAAGCAGATGCTGGATCCATATGCTGGGGCTGTCTCTTCTTTCTGGCACACAAACACACTGCCCAGAATGCATCCAGGAGTGGGTGGGGACAAAGAGGGTTGGGGAGGGACAAACTCAAACTTGCGTGTGTGTGTGTGTGTGTGTGTGTGTGTGTGTGTGTGTGTGTGTGTGTAAAATAACATGAGACTCAAATGCTGCAGAAACTTTATTTAAAGGCATTTTCACAAACAAGTGAAGGGTGTGGTGGGATTTTACAGGAAGTATGTGATGGGAGAGGATAGATACAGTTAGATAACATGCAGTCTAAACACAGTGACACACCATTATTGTCCTGGATTCTCCGGATGCCCCAGTTCAGTGAGAACAAGCTTGGAAGTTGAAGGCAATGAAGAGCCAGAGGTTATTTTTTAGTTGCTAAATTGCAATGGATTGCTAAATTAAATCCCCATAGCTATATTTTTGCAATTCAGATTCAAATCAAACCAGTCCTGCCAGAATCAGTGTGTGCATATGGCATTTCTAAGGTTAAGAAATGATTGGAATGTGTGCTGTAGTTGTAAGATGTATTTGAGACTTAAAAGAGAGAAGAGATGTGAGGTGGAGTGGCTTCAGTACACCAGGAAGTTCAAATAATGTATTAAGCCCCTGCAGTTGTGCCATACACTGATAAAATGAGATTTGTATTATGAGGATTATCTATGTTTAGTTAGTTATGGTTTATGAATGAGTCTCTTCCTGCCTCTTATAGGAAACTCTACTGGACAGATGGGGACAACATCAGCATAGCCAACACAGACGGCAACAACCGCAGTGTCCTCTTCACTGGCCAGAAAGGCCCTGTTGGTGAGTGACACGCTGGCCCTCTTTGTGTGACTGCATGAGAGACAGCACTCCCTAGTGTCAGGGCACGTCATTGCACATCAACTCTCCCTTTGTTTACCAGGTCTCTCCATTGACTTTGACACTGAGCAGCTGTACTGGATCAGCTCAGGAAACGGCACCATCAACCGCTGTAAACTGGATGGTTCTGGATTGGAAGTGCTTGAGGGGGTAAAGGGCAAACTGACCAAGGCCACTGCTCTGGCCATCATGGGTACGTGTCCAAAAAAACATTTATTTCAGAAGGTTAATAACATAGTAAGAGAAGGCTCACCCATGCCATACGATGACTTGACTTTGTTGCAAGTTGAGGTTCTCATGGAGAGTGTTGAGCATCCTGCTGTCTGTTGTATCCTTTAGGTGAAAAGTTGTGGTGGGCGGACCAAGGAACAGACCAGATAGGAACCTGTGACAAGAAGGACGGTGGCAACTGGAAAGTCCTGCGGAACAGCACGTCCCCCATGATGCACATGAAAATCTACAATGAAACTGTGCAGCAAGGTGCAGGGCTGGCTTTTTTGTTTGGTTGAATTACTTAGAAATGAAAATATGTCCTTATCTCATTGAAGGTCTGTTTTGTTTGCTGCATGAAGCCTGTTTATCTACGCCAAAGCACATCTGTTTATGTCTCTGTAAACCCTCTTTGATTTGTTTTGTGTATTTATTCTCATGCTTTTGTGTTCCCAGGAACCAATCTCTGCAGTAATAACAATGGAGACTGTTCCCAGCTGTGTCTCCCCACCTCCCCGACCACCAGAGCCTGCATGTGTACTGCGGGTTACAGCCTGCGCACAGGGCAACAGTCTTGCGAGGGTACGACACATTAATGCATGCAGTGTTTTTTTGCCAAATTTAGATTCAACAATTGATGATGATGATAAAGGTGTGATGCAACTCAAAACATGGGAGATGTATTTGTTTGCTGCAGGTGTTGGCTCTTTCCTGCTGTACTCTGTGCATGAAGGCATACGTGGTATTCCTTTGGACCCATCAGACAAGTCTGACGCCCTGGTACCGGTGTCAGGCACATCCCTGGCTGTGGGCATAGATTTCCATGCTGGTAAAACTTTTTTACAACATAATATATGTCGTTTAGGTGAAGTAACAGCTTAATTCACCACCACACATCCACTTTGAGGATGTAGGAAAGTTCTGTTCAGTCCATTTGTTACTTGCTTTCACAGACAATGACACTATCTACTGGGTGGACATGGGCCTGAGCACCATTAGCAGGGCCAAGAGAGACCAGACCTGGAGAGAAGACGTGGTCACCAACGGCATCGGCAGGGTGGAGGGCATTGCTGTGGACTGGATAGCAGGTGAGAGACACCCCAGATGTAAAGAAATAACATAGTATCAATCATACATACTGATAAACTGTTTTACTTTTGCTAGTAGTATATATATCATCCTTGTTTGTCTTTTACCACTCAGTAGTAAGGAGGGTGGATTTAAAGCAAGCTGGATTGAGAAAACAGTCATGAGATACAAAGAATAGAACAAACAAAAGAGACATTTGAACTGTGAAAAAAATGATTTATTTCTTAAATCCGACAATGAAAGTCACTTTATGTGTCAGAAAGGAGGTCAGACAGGGCCGGAGCGTCACCGTTTCTCCTTCGCCCTCTATAGGAAACATCTACTGGACAGACCAGGGCTTTGATGTGATCGAGGTGGCCAGACTGAACGGCTCTTTCCGCTATGTGGTGATCTCCCAGGGCCTCGACAAGCCTCGCGCCATCACCGTCCACCCTGCCAAAGGGTGAGAGGAAACAACACACCAATTACTAATGTCGCTGTCTGCAGCTTCTGCTTCTGTAATCTCTCTAATTATTGATTACTGAGGAAGTTCTCTCTGTGCTGTGCTGTGTGTGTGTGTGTGTGTGTGTGTGTGTGTGTGTAGCTACCTGTTCTGGACCGAGTGGGGCCAGTACCCACGTATAGAACGGTCTCGTCTGGATGGCACTCAGAGGGCTGTCCTGGTCAACGCCAGTATCAGCTGGCCCAACGGTATCTCCATTGACTATGAGGTGCAGTAAAATAGGCCGTTCCTGTGTTTCTATCACTATGTCAGTGCAGACAGTGAGCACTGCGTCATCACATTATCTCAACCATTACTGTCTGCGTGCACGTAGGAGAGTCTGCTGTACTGGTGTGATGCCAGGACGGATAAGATTGAGCGCATCAACCTGGAGACTGGAGAGAACAGGGAAGTGGTGCTGGCCAACAACAACATGGACATGTTTTCTGTCTCTGTGTTTGAGAGCTACATCTACTGGAGTGACAGGTCAGACACAACCCCACTCATTTGTCACTAACGGAGTGTGTGTGAGTGGTATTCAGTCGTAATGTTTTACTCATCTGCGAGCCTAATTTAGTTTACTTTCTGTTTGTTTTTTCAAACAAGGACGCATGCTAATGGCTCTATCAAGAGAGGCAACAAGGACAATGCCACAGAGTCTGTGTCTCTGAGGACTGGTATCGGTGTACAGCTCAAAGACATCAAGGTTTTCAACAGGGCCAGGCAGCAAGGTAAGCGCCAGGGGGATTATTTTTTACATTTTAAAAGGCCTCCTTTACATGCAAAAGATTACCATTCTTCAAATAATTTGTATTTTTATAAAAGCAATGGTTAATTTAATTCTTCGGAAATGTCACGTTCTTATTTAATCGATTTTCACGTCTGTGTACAGGAACTAATGTGTGCAAGGACAAAAATGGCGGGTGCCAGCAGCTTTGTCTTTTCCGTGGCAACGGACAGCGGACGTGTGCCTGCGCCCATGGCATGCTGGCTGAAGACGGCTGCAGCTGCCGCGACTATGACGGCTACCTGCTTTACTCGGAGCGCACCATCCTAAAGAGTGTCCACCTGTCGGATGAAAACAACCTGAATGCGCCTATTAAACCATTCGAGGACCCCGAGCACATGAAGAACGTCATTGCACTAACCTTTGATTACAGAGGAGGTGGAGGAAAGGGAGCTAACCGTATTTTCTTCAGCGACATCCATTTTGGCAACATCCAGCAGATCAGTGATGACGGATCTGACCGCAAGACTGTGGTAGAGAGTGAGTATTTCTCATTTTAACAGCTTCTTGTTCCTCCACCCAGCATAAGCCCCAGTTTATACAATGTGTCCCCCCTCCTATGAGTAAGTCTTTATTTATTTCTGGTAACTCTTTTGGTGAATAATAAGGAACCTTAGTTGTTAACATCAACCGCTGGAGTTTTCCTAAATACTGCCAGTGATCTAAACACAACCAGGAAACTTTTATCCTGAAGTTGCAGCCAAACTAGAAACAAAAGGAAAGCTTTGAGAACAGAATTGTATAAGCACAAACTGGCCCACAGATCCACCTTATCGCAGCAGGACAAAACACAGGTGCATTGTTAATGTTTCACCAAAGAGCCTTTACTTTCAACTCTTTTACAAGCAATTCCAGGATTGTTTCCCCCCCGCTGTCCCTGTGGAGCGTGCTGGTTTGATCTTCTTGTACAATATCCAGGCTACCAGTGAATGTAGTTCAGTGGCAACGATGTTGAATGTTGCCTGCTGTTGTGAGTGCTGTTGTTTTGCCTTGTTAAGTAGACTTTCCTCGCGTGTCCATTTTTCTTATATGAGTCTTTAAGGGGCCATTATTTGTGTGTCAGTTTTATCAAGCTAGTTGTTTGTAGTAATACTGTCAGGCAGCAGCCATAGCCACATCATCACTGGCTCTCTGCCCTCCCCTCTTGAACAAACTCAGTAAGTCTTGTCTGAACTTCTGGGACATCAGCACATAGAGGATGGGGTTCACCACCGTAGACGAGGTCGCCATGAGGCGTGCAAATATGCTGAAGGGGCCATAGCGTGGTGAGGCTCCAGTGGCCCCTGAGTTTTTACCCACCAATAAGGCAATTGTCAGGCCGTAGGACGGCAGCCAGCACAGCGTAAAAGCCAGCACCAGCATGGCCGAGGTCTGGGTCACTTTCTTCTGGTAGCGCTCTACTTGGGGGGCCCTGCTTGCGTGCCGCCTCCCCCACAGGAACACGTAGATGCTGCCGTACGCCACCGCAATGGTGACTAGTGGAAGCAAGAAGGCCATGAGGAAGAAAAACAATCCATAGATCAGCTGATCACTGTTGGACCGGAAAGCAAAGCAAGCAAGGCCATCGGGAGCTCTGTGTGGGGTTCCAACATAGCGGAAAACCAGCTGGGGAGTAGCCAGGCAGCAGGCAGCGACCCAGAGGAGTGCAGCAGCTATAGAGACCCGTTTAGAGGAGAGGAGTCTGAAGGCCCTCGCAGGCCGGACCACAGTCAGATAGCGAGACACGGCCAGTATGGCCAGCGTGAAGGCACTAGCCGATGAGCAGGCCGATCCCAAGAAGCCCACCAGACGACACATGAAGTCTCCGAACGGCCATCGCTGCATGGCTATGGCAACCGTGTGGAAGGGAAGCATGGAGAGCAACAGCAGGTCTGCAGAGCTCAGAGCCAGCAGGAGGACGTCAGTACCCGTGCCCGTCATGGAGCTTTGTGGGGACTGTCCAACATGACGCGCCCCACTTCTCCGCCTTCCACACAGGATCACCATCACCATGGTGTGCCCCCCAACTCCCAGCACCAGGATTAGTACATCTAATACTGGGACTAGGACCCGCTCCACACTGCCCAGCCCAGTATCACTGGTGTTCCCCAGCAGATCATCTGAACCTGTAGAGTTCCACGGCAGCATCCTGTCTTCAGTCACGTTGCCACTGTTAGCTTTTGGTTGCGTCAAATATTCTCAAGATGGTCATAAAATTACTGATAATAAATGATTAATAATATTTCTTACTGTCAGTCGATAGCAGTTTCCTCCTCAGAAATAACAGAATGCTGATGTCCAGTTACTTCCCTAAACGTTGATGGTAAAACTGACCGATAAAAGACTGAATGTGGATGTGATGTGACATGAATATAAGCACACAGACATCTACATTAATTTCCCCTCTAACATTATGAAACGGCACTACCTTTAAAATGGATCCATGGCCGATTTCATAGTCCGAGTTCAAGCTGCTTTCCAAGGAGCTGTATGTGAATCAAACCTCTCCAGTCCTCACAATCAGCTCCACCTCGTCTGAGGGATGTAAAAGTGAGTGGAATCACCTCAGATCCCTCCATTGAAGTCAACGCAGCCCTGATTTCTTAGCTTCTGGGATTTCCTTCCATCTCTGGTTAAGAGCGTCCAAGTGTTTAGAGCTAAATGCTGTGTGATTTCCTGTCCCCTCAGAGCAGCACCTACTCCACATGACATCTCAATCACGCCGGTGCGCAGAAATCCACAATCAGCCACACTCCTGCCTCCAAAAGGAACAGATCGTCTGAGAACCACAATTCTAGCAGAGGAAAAGAAAGGGGTGAATAGCTCGACAGTAAGAGAGGATGAAAGGGAGAGAACGGCAGGTGAACTCTGGACTGATTATCATAGAGCAGGGGAGAGATGGGCTGGCCTGCTCTCTGTGGGAGGGCCTAATGGGGCCACATATAGGTTTTTATTTAGCAACTTCCATTGTTTATCTATCATTTTCTGAAAGGATCTGTCCATTTTTTACAAGTTGTATCCCTGCACATACCACATAAACAAAAATTACACAGTAAGGCGCATACACATATAGAGAGTGATATATTGCTTGACTTCTGAAATCAGGGTAATTATTGACCGCCGGTCCGATAGCAAACACTGAACTGCCAGCACACCCATTTCAGATAACTGCAGTAAAGAACTATCAGTGTGACCAGATGAGCTCAAGAGCCGTAAATTCAGCTCATCTGCATTATCGTTAACAACAAATGAAAATGTACAGGAACCCAAATAGCTTTAGGTCAACAATGTGAAGATAAACAGAACTGAAATGCAAGAATTTGAGAAGAGTGTGCTGCAGGCCAGAGATTTATAATTCATTAACAGCCCCAAAGAAAGAGGAAATGGGGGCGAATGGATTTCATGTTGCTCTTCGTCGATTTTTAGGACGTTGATTTATGAGCACGAGGGGAGTTGTTTTTGCGTTCCATGCCTTCACTCAGCGCTCCAGTTGCTTTGCTTCATTCACAGGCTAGCACGAGCCGGACAAACGTTGATTCATCTCCGCGGCATTGCACCGGAGATGTTGAGGTGTAGTGTTAAGTGTCCCACCTGGTGGTGAAGCTCACGGATCCTCTGGCCCCAAGCTGAACATACCCAGACCTGGAAGAGGCTGCTGCACTCTTTAGACCCTCACTGCTCCACTGCCGTAACAGTAACAAGAGGGCAACAATTACCAATTATTTGGCATCGAAATGCTATAATGTGTGTTTTTCAAAAGTACACTGTGTGTATGTGTGTGTGTGTGTGTATGTCCTGTTTCTCTATCGGCCGCTGCTGAACGTTGTGTTCCTACATCTTGGCTGACTCTTGCCTGTCCTCTGGCCTCGGTGCTGGCGAGCAGCTCGTCACCTCTTAGTCATTTCAAGGCTGTGGAGCAGAAAGAAAAAAACAGACTTTTTACTTCTCATCTGTTGATGATGCAGTGCGATGGAAAGTAATACACTAGGCGGCAACTGTTATTGTGACCTTTTTAGTGAGCTATTTGCTGGATAAAAGCCTTGAATCACACTGTGCTCTTGGTCATTAATACCAAGCTGTCATGTCCATAGTCCTGACTCTACTGCCCACAGCAGTCTGCCAACACCGAGCTGCTGCCAAACAGTCCACATTTGGCCTTTTAACACAGAACTGGGATTGACGCGCTTCTTTTCCCTTTACCCTCTTTTCTCCCTCTCTGTGGTTACTTTTCTTTTCCCTTTTCCATTGTTCTCTGTATTTATCTCCCTGTCCTCTCTCTATTCCTTCACTCTTTTCCAGACGTCGGCTCGGTGGAGGGCTTGGCGTACCACAGGGGCTGGGATATGCTGTACTGGACCAGCTACACCACCTCAACCATCACCCGCCACACTGTGGATCAGAGCCGCTGGGGTGCCGTCGACAGGCACACCGTGGTCAGCATGTCGGGAGATGACCACCCCAGAGCCTTTGTCCTTGACGAGTGTCAAAGGTTAGACCCGACACATTAGTTTACATCACATCCCCTTTCATTCAAAACTATTCCTAAATCAGGTCTAAAAAAAGATATCACATGCACATTACTGATTTGTATTCTCTCCTGCAGCCTCATGTTTTGGACTAACTGGAATGAGCAGTCTCCCAGTATCATGCGTGCCACACTGGCTGGTTCCAACGTACTTGTGATCATTGGCAATGACATCAGAACCCCTAACGGCCTGGCCATAGACCACCGTGCTGAAAAGCTTTATTTCTCTGACGCCACACTAGACAAGATAGAGCGCTGCGAGTATGACGGCACTCGTCGCTATGTGAGTGACTTACACAAGCAGACACACAGTTCACATCGTGCTGCATAACGGAAAGAGTTGTACCACACAGTATGATTGTGTTATAAAGTTGCCTAACAACAGTGTGTTTATCTCTTCAAGTTTGGTGCAAGGCTGGAATTTCCTGAATGTATGAGGTCATGACTGTGGATGTGCTTGTTCCTGCAGGTGGTGTTGAAAAATGAGCCGGTCCATCCGTTCGGCCTGGCCGTGTACGGTGACTACATCTTCTGGACCGACTGGGTGAGGAGGGCGGTGCTTCGGGCTGACAAATACACAGGAGGAGACATGAAGGTGCTGCGTGCCGACATACCGCAGCAGCCAATGGGTATCGTCGCTGTGGCCAACGACACCAATAGCTGTGAGTGTTTACACAGTGAGGGATCCAGCTGTGTGTGTGTGTGTGTGTGTGTGTGTGTGTGTGTGTGTGTGTGTGTGTGTGTGTCTGTCTGGCAGCCATTACTGTTCTCTAGTGACAGTGTTTTTGAAGTACATTACGTAGAAGACTGGGTGATACAGATAAAATCCTTTGTATAAATGTTCATGGTGATTTTGTACATTTTCAGCACAAATCAGTTGATCAACTGTTTAATACAAATATATACGAAAATGACTTTTTTGGGCTAATCCAGCAAATGAAATACTTTGTAAAGTAAAAGATGGTTTGAGAGGCATTGCTAAATCATTGATGTCATCTCATATTGCATTATTGAGCTATTCGAATTCACTGGTGGGCCTCAAACCACCATCTAGTGGGCCCTGAAGGTACAGCTAAATGTAAATACATTAAAGCCAGTTATTGGTATTTCTAATGAGCTCCTGAATTCACATACATAAAAAACATCAACTCAATGGTCAGTTAGGTTTGAATATCACCATGCCCAGCGTGACAGTGACACAAGATGTTTGAAAGGAAAATGTGATGTGGTTTTTACCAGTAAAAGCTCCAAAGCGTGTGATGAGGAAATATGACCCTGAATACTTTGGATTCATAAGAGACAGTGATGGTAGAGGGTAAGCAGAATATTTATTTTGGTCGTTAAACCTGAAAGTGGCTCAACACATTTACAGCCCAGGTTTATTTTTTCTCCTTTGTCATGTTCTGTTATTTATTTTCTCATTCAAGAAAGTGGTCCTTGGGTATTTTCTAGGAGCCCTGGCATAATATGCAACCAAACCAACCAAATATTTTACCTTCATGATAAATTGAGTGACCTTTTTTGAGGTAGGTTAGATCATCTCATTACAGCACAGATGTTGACAGCACCAGGGCAGTAAGGCCATTACAAATTAAACAAAGTAACTGAAAGGTTTTTATATGGGCTTTAAGAGTTGTTGTTAAACACATGCAAACACAATATGCACAAATGTGCTTTTTTTGCCCCAAAGGAGCAGCTGATGTTGCAACAGAAGTATTCTAGGAGTAACAATGGAGCTGATAAATTGCTGACATTTTATAGAATGGGAACCCCCTTATGTTCATGTTTTTTTTACTTTATTCCATATGTCTGCAGTCAACTCATCTTGTTCTTTATCTCCCATTATCTGTAGTTACCTTTTAAATAAATGCATCCCCCTTTTTTTCCCCTCTGCCATGTCATCAGCCGTCTTCTCCCTCAAGTTGCCTCATTCAACTCTCTCTCGCGCTCCAATACCCACAGCAACCATACAAGCCGAGAGCCTGTGGTAATAGCTGCAAATCCCATTTAGATTCAGTCACATTGAATTATGCATTCAGTGGAGGCAGAGCCATTGCCGCAGTCATGCAAGCGTATCTGTCTGCTGGTGTGGGAGGGGGTGTGTTTGCTTGCTTGTGAGAAGGATCTCAAAAATTCTTAGCTAACCCACTCGTGTGTGTGTGTGTGTGTGTGTGTGTGTGTGAGAGAGAGAGAGAGAATAGGTCTCGGTTTGTGTGACTAACCTTCCCCAACTTTCCTTATCTCTGCATAGGTGAGTTTTCTCAGTGCCGTGTTAACAATGGAGGGTGTCAGGACCTGTGTTTGCTGACCTCTGAGGGAGGGGTCAACTGCAGTTGCCGTGGCGACAGGAAGCTTTTGGAAGACAACACCTGCATAGGTAATAGAAGACAGGGAATCCCAATAAAACAATGTTTGGCTTAAAAAGATGCAAGAGAGGTGACACCATATAATGCAAAAAAGTGACTTTCTCCACACTATTTAAATAAAATGTTTTTAAATCCAAGACTGTAATCAGGCTTTGAATGGATTTGAATGAGCACTGAAGATTTTCTATGCTGCACGTCTTTGGGGGGGATGCAACTCCTCCTAAGTGCATGTTTCTGTCTTTGTCTCACAGCCCTCAATACTACATGTAACAACCTTGATGAGTTTGAGTGTGGAAACGGAGATTGTGTTAACTACACCCTGACTTGTGATGGCATGGCCCACTGCAAGGACAAGTCTGATGAGAAACAGTCCTACTGTGGTGAGTGGAACCTTTCTGTCAATCAAAACAATGTAAACCATATTGTCATGGTTGACTTCTGTAGTTTTGAGTGTGCATTGTCTCTGTCTGGTCCGTCTCAGCCAACCGCGTGTGCAAGAAGGGTTACAGGCGCTGTGTGAACGGCCGCTGTGTGGGCCACAGCTCCTGGTGCAACGGGCAGGACGACTGTGGAGACAATTCTGACGAAGTCTTCTGTAACAGTGAGACGAGTTCTTCCGAATTTAACAAGCTCCTCACGACTGCAGTCATACGTCAAATTCTAATTATATTCTACCAAAACGATGTCTCTCGTGTTTGTGCTCGTCAGGCACACTGTGCACGGCCGATCAGTTCCAGTGCAGAGACGGGGGCTGCATCTCCAACTCCAGCAAGTGTAACCAGAAAGTGGACTGTGAGGATGCCAGTGACGAGATGACCTGCAGTAAGTTAAAAAGATTCCATACATTCAGAGTAGCTCAAATGTAGTGGGAGGAAAAAAAACAGCCCTTTCTCCCCAGCTGTGGTATAATGTGCTGCTCTCTTCTCTTTTTCTTAAGCTGCTACAGACTGTTCCAGTTACTTCCATCTGGGAGTGAAAGGAGTGACATTTCAAAAGTGCGAGTTCACCACACTCTGCTATGCCCCTTCATGGTTGTGTGACGGAGCTAATGACTGTGGAGACTTCTCAGATGAAAGAAATTGCCCTGGTATTTTACACACAAATTTACATACAGTCCACATATTTCCAAATGGAACAAAAATCAGCGTCTATTATTTATCCATTAAGTTGTGGTTTGGGAGGAAATTCTCCTTGAAAAAGAAAAATCGCAATGTAAATTCAGCTTTCTATTTCTCTGTTTGTGCTGGTTTAACTCGTTCATGTCTTCTTCGTTGATTTGCTGCTTTTCTGTCGCTCTACAAGGGAGCGGGAAAACGAAGTGTCCGACGCCCTTCTTTGCCTGTCCGAGTGGACGCTGCATCCCTATGAGCTGGACTTGTGATAAGGAGAACGACTGTGAGAATGGTGCAGACGAGGCTCACTGTGGTAAGATACGAAAAGCCCAAACAAGCCGAAGTGCAACAGACCCTTGCTTTGTTTTGGCGCTTGTATTGTGCGTTTCATGCATTCCTTCTGGACCTCTAGATAAATTCTGCTCAGCCTCTCAGTTTGAGTGTGGGAACCACCGCTGCATTCCCAACCGCTGGGTGTGCGACGGAGCCGACGACTGTGGTGACAGCAGCGATGAGGACAGCAAGTGCAGTGAGTGTTGAGCAGAAACCTATAATGAGTACAAACACAAGAGCAGATAGCACTAAAATATCCAGTGTATTCTGTGGACATAAATGAAAATACATCAGGAATCCTCTTGATTGTGGATATTGATCTTTTAGCTCAAGTGCAATATGGATGAGAACATGAGCATGTATGTGAAGAATGTTTGTGATCACTTGAAGCAGTACTTCGGCCTCTGAAACATCATCTCCAGTAAAATCTTTGCCTCACAGAGACCAAAACCTGTAGTCCCGAGGCGTTCCAGTGTCCTGGATCACATATGTGTATCCCCCAGCGTTGGAAGTGTGACGGAGACAAGGACTGTCCTGACGGGGCGGACGAGAGCGTCAAAGCTGGCTGTGGTGAGAGCATGCTGGGGCTGGATTTAATCAGAATAAGTTACATCGTAACCCTGAAAGACAAAGAAAGACTGTTCTGCACCTGTCGGAGTACTCTTATATATACTCACCAAATATTTTTATGTGTAAGTGTTCAACAACACGTGCAGCAGCGGCGAGTTCATGTGCCAGAACCGACAGTGTATCCCCAAGCACTTTGTGTGTGACCATGACAACGACTGCAGCGACGGCTCAGACGAGTCCCTGGAGTGTGGTGAGTGGAACCATGACCTCTTATTCCTGACGGGGGCAATTTGAAAAGCTCTCTCGTCGCTCTCAACAATGAGTTCAACTCTCCTTCACCCGAGTGGCGTTTTTTCCTCGCTGCAGAATATCCAACATGTGGACCCAACGAGTTCCGCTGTGCCAACGGACGCTGCCTCATTGAGAGCTCATGGGAGTGCGACGGGGACTTTGACTGCCATGACCACTCAGACGAAGCCCCCAAGAACCCACACTGCACTGGCTCAGGTTAGTTTTATTTAGCTATGTAATTGTATCAGTACGTTAATTCACATCAATGTGATGTAGATGTGGATGAACAGCATTACAGCACTTAACATCAACAGTACACAAAGCAAACATGGAGAAGGCATATATATGAAGTGAATATGTCTCCAGTATGTATCCTTCATACTTGAATTTTGATGCCTGTTAATTGCAAATATATAATATTTTAATAATAATAAATGTTAATCTGAGTAATGAGATGTTACATTCTGTTACAAAGTTAAGAAAGCAATGTTGCCTTATTCATGAAAGAATGGCATCAGATCGGTAATCGTATCGGGACCGACATTTACTCTTCAGTTCTTCCTTTCTTCTACAGAGAAGAAATGCAACGACACTGCGTACGCCTGCAATAACGGAAACTGTGTCAACGAGACGCTGCTTTGTGACCATAAGGACGACTGTGGCGACGGCTCCGACGAGTTGAACTGTTTCATTAACGAGTGCCTGAACAGCAAACTCAGCGGCTGCTCCCAACTCTGCGAAGACCTCAAAATAGGCTTCAAGGTAAATGAACACCCTGAAATCCCTGGGGGACCGCATGCACCGTTTCTTTACCTGCGCTGTACTTTGCCCCCGCCCCCTCACAGTGTAGGTGTCACCCTGGCTTCCGTCTGAAAGACGATGGGAAGACGTGCGTTGACATAGATGAGTGCACAACCACCTATCCCTGCACTCAGCGCTGCATCAACACACACGGCAGCTTCCACTGTCTGTGTGTGGAAGGTTTCCAGCTTAGCCCTGAAAACCCCCATATATGCAAATCCACGTCTGGTAAGAAACATGAGAAGATTAATAAACATCCAGGAAGTGTTTAAAGTAAATCCACTCACATATGATGTGTCCCCTCCCTGCAGATGAAGAACCCTTCCTGATCTTTGCCAACCGCTACTATCTGAGGAAGCTCAATTTAGATGGCTCCAACTACACACTGCTCAAACAGGTGAGACTTGCAGATACAGTACGTCGCTTTGGAAGCACTTAGAAAACCTGCAAACAGGGATTTATCGCTAGCTGCTGTGCTTTGACAGGGCTTGAACAATGCTGTGGCTCTGGACTTCGACTATCGGCAGCAGATGATTTATTGGACGGACGTGACCACCCAGGGCAGCATGATCCGACGCATGCACATCAACGGCAGCGATGTTCAGGTCGGTGTGGATAGCGGACGTTGAAGCCTCCTTTGGTCTTGAGATAAAATCTGTAATTAAAATGATCAATCTTAAATATAATTTATCTTCATTTCTATGCATGTACGTGTTGAGAAACCCAGGGAAAATGATTAAATTCATCATTGTGATTCAGAGTGTTCATTCAAGTTTATACCGCTTGTTTTTTTAGGTCCTTCATCGCACTTCCCTCAGCAACCCTGACGGTCTGGCAGTTGACTGGGTGGGAGGAAACTTGTACTGGTGTGATAAGGGCCGGGACACCATCGAGGTGTCGAAGCTGAACGGAGCGTACCGGACTGTTCTGGTCAACAGCGGCCTGAGGGAGCCTCGTGCCGTGGCTGTGGACGTACGCTATGGGTAAGAGTCTACACAACTTTGACCGTGGGTTCATTTCATGTACTGCTGAGTTTAATTACTCACTCAGTTGTCATATACATCCAGGAAACAGTATACAGTACTTTTTATGATTTTGAAATGTATTGAAAGACCTAGTTATCAAGCATCTGAAACCTAGTGGATGTTAAATCCTGAGTTGGTATGACCAATAAACCTCCCCCTTGCATCACAACCCTGACAGGTACTTATACTGGTCAGACTGGGGGGACACCCCTCACATAGGACGGATCGGGATGGATGGCTCCAACAGGAGTGCCATTGTGGAGGATAAGATCACCTGGCCCAACGGCCTCACGCTAGATTTTATCAACGATCGCATCTACTGGGCCGATGCACGAGAGGACTACATCGCTTTTGCCAGCCTGGATGGAACCAACAGACACACAGGTAACACAGACGTAAACTCAACGAGTGTCTTTGTGCTCTTTTCCAGGCGTCGTTACTAACTGATTGATCTTTGTGCCTGTAGTTCTTGTTCAGGATATCCCACACATCTTCGCTATGACTCTGTTTGAGGAATACATCTACTGGACAGACTGGGAGACCAAATCCATCAACAGAGCTCATAAAACACTGGGAATCAACAAGACCGTGCTGATCAGCACCTTACACAGACCGATGGACGTCCACATTTACCACCCGTACCGCCAGCCTGAAGGTAATTCACAACCACATGTAAACCCTCATCCATGTCATGGACCCTGTCTGATCATTTCCTTGTTCCTAAGTGGCGGACCACCCATGCCAACTCAACAACGGAGGCTGCAGTAACCTGTGTCTGCTCTCACCTGGAGGGGGCTACAAGTGTGCCTGCCCCACTAACTTTTACCTCGCAGCTGATGGCAAACAGTGCTTATCTAACTGCACTGCAAGTCAGGTGAGCTAGCTTGAGGTCATTGTTTTAGTCACTATTTTAATAGTGATTAAACTAAGTTTAATTAATTTTAAATAAAAAAAAAAAAACGAACAAAAATGTTTTCTCCGCTGTCCCTTCAGTTTGTTTGTAAAAACGACAAGTGCATTCCATTTTGGTGGAAGTGTGACACTGAGGATGACTGTGGGGACCGCTCAGATGAGCCGGCAACCTGCCGTGAGTAATGTTTCTAGCCTCACTCACATATTCATGGTAATATCTTGCTGTTGCAGTGTCTTGTTCCATTTGTCCTAGTTAATAATATGCTGCGTTTTTGTCACCTAGCTGAGTTTAAGTGCAGACCAGGTCAGTTCCAGTGTGGTACAGGCATCTGCACCAACCCGGCCTACATCTGTGATGGGGACAATGACTGCCAAGACAACTCTGATGAGGCCAATTGCGGTACGTGCGCCTACTCATACTAACATCATTTCAGTATTCTACTTAGGTGTACTCATGATGACCCATATCCTCTTTCATTTGTTGTGTGTTTCCAGACATCCATGTGTGCCTGCCAAGTCAGTTTAAATGTACCCACCCGAGTCGCTGCATCCCTGGCATCTTCCGTTGCAATGGACAGGACAACTGTGGAGAGGGAGAGGACGAGAAGGACTGTCGTGAGTGCCCTTCTAGATTCCCTCTTTCTTCTTTTTTTAGTTTTTGCTCTGCTTCTGGCGGTGCCTAAGGATGGGGATCTTGGCACAGTATGTCCGTCTGTTCATTCATCTGACCATGTTGGTCCAGAGCAAGATATCTCCACAACTGAACCCTGCTGTTCATAGTGACCCCTTTGACCTTTCCTCGACTGTGACTTATGTATGTACCTACCTAAGCCATGTACAAACACCTACATTTACACATACTGACCCTCAAAATCTAATGAGCAGATTGGACACTGCTGAGGGCTGTCGTGCTACCAAGAGGATGTCTGTCCATTTTGCCCTTTAGCTATACCCTGAGGCCCAATAATACTGTATAATTTTAATGCCATGACATTGGCGTGTTCATGAGATCACGTGAACTGTTCTGCAGTGCCATCCTGATGTCAAATCTTACTTTTTTCCTGCAAAACTGCAAGAACAATAACAAATATGCCATGTTATGATAGTTGAGACGCGAGGGGCCACTAAAAGGACTTAAGCAACATAGTCATTTTAATTTGTAAAATGTGTGATCAGGTGGCCGTTTTTGTGTATTTTGTTGAGTGTCTGTCTGTTTCTTGTGCAGCTGAGGTTACGTGTGCCCCCAACCAGTTCCAGTGTGCCATTACCAAGCGTTGTATCCCACGGGTGTGGGTCTGTGACCGGGACAATGACTGTGTGGATGGATCTGATGAGCCCGCCAACTGCAGTAAGACACAGCTTGTTGTACAAAACACCACCTCTGCTTTAGAAATAAGTCTCCTCTACAGCATGAATGTGCTTCTCTAACGGGACCTGACTGATTATTGTAAAGATGGAAGGATTTGGTTGTCAATAATAGATGAAGAAATTGACATAGAAATATTACTAGTTTAAAAAGGGACACTTTTGCATACTTTGGTTAATTTGGTCCAGATTAGGGGGGGGGGGGGGGGGCAAACTAAGGGAAGTAAACACATACAGACTGAAAGGGAACTTGTTGATTGGACAGTTTTGGTGATTGTCCAATTGTCAACCTGTATCATATAGTTTTTAAAATCACATATCTGTTGCTATAATGAAATCCTATGGCTTGTTTCTTTGGTTTCACTCGCACCAGAGTCCAGACGGGTAATCACCTTTTCAAGGGGTCACAGTTTGGTTGTTTGTTCTGCACCGGGGTTCAATTGACAGCTTTCACCCAAACTAGCGGTACTAACCAGGCAAACAGACCTGAGTTTGCTTTAACAGAGTCAAACAGATGAGGGATGAAAGCACCCTTGAGAATTATACAGCCACAACAGATTATTCAGCTGTTCATTATTCAGTGGGTCATTATTAAAGCTTAATAATAACATCGTTATCTATTTGTTATCTGTTAATTCTGTTCCAGAAAACTGAGTGCCTAAGCCTGTATTACCATGTCTAGTGTCAGTGCGTCTAATCCATTAAATCCTCTCTATTGCAGCTCAAATGACATGTGGCGTGGATGAGTTCCGCTGTAAGGACTCGGGGCGCTGCATCCCAGCACGCTGGAAGTGTGACGGAGAGGATGACTGTGGAGACGCTTCCGATGAACCCAAGGAAGAGTGCGGTAAGGACGGGGTGGTAGATGGAGAAGGGAAGGAAAGGAAGTGGGTAACGGGGGGGTCGGGCTTGTACTTATGGTGCCTGTTTGGTGCTCAGATGAGCGGACATGTGAGCCATACCAGTTCCGCTGCAAGAACAACCGCTGCGTGCCGGGCCGCTGGCAATGCGACTATGACAACGACTGCGGGGACAACTCTGATGAAGACAAGTGTGGTAGGTTCCCCTCTGTTATTCTTACTTAACTGCTTGCTCACACAGCCACAGTTGATTGTCAGTATGAGAGTAATCGTTTCCAATAAACTACGAGCTCCAATGTTAGCAGACTGTTCAGATGCAACGGGTTATAGTGGTAAGCAATAGATCACCTTTCACTGTGTTTGTCCATTATATTTACTCAATTACATGCATGGTTGAGATTTTCGACTTCTTTTTTTTTTTCGTGTTAATTAGTTCTGTGACCATCTGCACATCTCACATCATCTCATGTCTATTTTGCATTTCACACTTGCCTGTTGATGTGAGCCAGAGGTAGGTGTTTTCACAGTTTCAGCCCGGCCATTCACAGCCTCTGCTCCCCGATCCTTCTTTCTTTGAGTCTTTTCCTTCCTTCTCAACCCCACTAGCTCCTTTACTCCTCCACCACATACCGTAGAGAATGTTGCACCATCCCCACCTCTGTGCCCCATGATTCAATCCCGTGATAATTCATATCACAGGATTTTTATTTTTATTCATGTGTGTCTGGTTCTCAAGAGAGCGCCCTGCGCTCTTTTAGCAAGATGCTCTATTCCCACCTTTTTCTCTTCTCTTTTCCCTTCCCCTACACCTCTCCTCGCTCCTCGCCTCCACTCTCTGCTCCTGCTCCTCTCTCACCCTTCTAAACTGTCCTCTCTCCGTTGTTAGTGCCTCGTCAGTGTTCAGAGAGCGAGTTTTCCTGCACAAATGGCCGCTGCATTGCCGGGCGCTGGAAGTGCGACGGAGACCACGACTGTGCCGACGGTTCAGATGAGGTATCACTCAACTATTTTCCTTTTTGACTTGAAAATGGGACATACTTGAGACATTAATGAAACTAATTCTTTGGTCCAGAATGGCTGTGATGTGAAGTGTGACAGTGATCAGTTCCAGTGCAAAAACGGCCATTGCATCGCCATCCGCTGGCGCTGCGACGCTGACCTTGACTGCCTGGATGGCAGCGATGAGGAGAAATGTGACAGTGGTGGTAAGAAAAGCACGTATTAACCCCTGGTTGCTGATGAGACAGCAGCAGCAGCAGGTGTTATTTGTGTCATTGAATCCTCTTTCCTCTTCTCTCGCTGACGCGACGTGTTTCAGTGGGTAGACACTGCCCCCTAGATGAGTTCCAGTGCAACAACACTCTCTGTAAGCCCCTGGGCTGGAAGTGTGACGGTGAGGACGACTGTGGAGACAACTCGGATGAGAATCCAGAAGAGTGTGGTGAGAGTCACAGTCTTTTGACAGTCGTCGGTATTCCTGAAGACCACTCTGATACCTTGTTCTCTCTTTCTCAACGTGCCTCTCCTTCTGTCCCTCAGTCAAATTCCAGTGCCCACCCACGAGGCAATTCCGCTGTCGTAACGATCGTGTGTGTCTCCCTTTATCCAAACGCTGTGATAATGTCAGCAACTGCGCGGACCACAGCGATGAATTCAACTGCCGTGAGTTTGTTTACTTTTATTTGTCAGTCGATTTGATCATTTAAGAGACTTGCCAACTCACTGTTATTCAAGAACACATTTCATTTCAATTGCAATACGGTACGACTCTTAACCATAGCCCGGTAACGATTAATGAAGGTAATGATCTCTCTGTGACTCCTGTACTCCTCCAGCATCACCTCCCCCCACACCAGTATGTCAAAAAGATGAGTTCCAGTGCTCTAATGGCCGTTGCATCAGCTCCGTCCTGCGCTGCAACTACTTCAATGACTGCGAGGATTATGGTTCTGATGAAATGAACTGCAATAAGAAAGGTGTGTTCTGTCACA
Source organism: Chelidonichthys spinosus (assembly GCA_029853015.1). Taxonomy (NCBI): domain Eukaryota; kingdom Metazoa; phylum Chordata; class Actinopteri; order Perciformes; family Triglidae; genus Chelidonichthys; species Chelidonichthys spinosus. Next base: position 17,101,922 of record CM056822.1, read on the forward strand.
ACGCAGATGTCCTTAATGACGGTGTAAATTCTGCAAAGGCCGTCGGTGTGAATGCGGTGTGAACCTGTCGCTGTGCTTGCAGACACGGTGCTGAATGACTGCCGCAGTAACAGGACGGTGTGCGGAGATGGAGATGAAGCTCATTGTGTGGTGAACGCCACCGACTCTTTCTGCTCCTGCAAACCCGGCTTCCGGTCCAATGGACGCAACAGATGTGAAGGTAGAGATCTCTCTCTGCCCCTTGCTCCGTTGTGCACGTGTCATTTTGTGTTGTGGTTCAAATCTGCTCTTGGAAGACTTAAAACTATGTGTAATGCCTAGCGTGTCACCTCGTGTTTCACAGATAAGAATGAGTGCACGCAGTTTGGAGTGTGTTCCCACATCTGCAACAACACAAAAGGTTCCCACAAGTGTAGCTGCCACAAGTACTTCACCAGAATCAACGACACCTGCAAGGCTGATGGTGAGTTTGTCACATCTCTGCTCCACTTGATCTGTTTATCCTTCGACTGGCCTGACATCATCTCCTGTGCATCCCCAGCTCCGAGACAAGTGCTCTACATCGCTGACGACAGTGAGATACGCAGCCTGGACCCTTCCATGCCAAACTGGCGCTATGAGCAGGTTTTCCAGGGCGATGCCAACGTGCGCATCGATGCCATGGACCTGCATGTCAAGGCCAACCGCATTTACTGGACAAACTGGCACACTGGGCGGATCTCTTCCTATGATTTGCCTTCTTCCTCGTCCTCCCCCAATAGCAACCGCAACCGACGGCAAAGTGACTCAAGGATCACAAACGTGGAGGTAAGTGTGCGTATATATGTGCTTGTACTTCTGCATGCATATGATTTAACACAAAGAGACCAGCAGTCTTAGTGCCGTTTCCCTGTCTCTGTGTTCAGATTCCCGATCTGAAGATGCCCCGTGGCATTGCCGTGGATTGGGTGGCAGGGAACTTGTACTGGACCGATTCTGGAAGAGACGTCATCGAGGTGGCCCAGCTTAGTGGAGGACGCCACCGCAAAACCCTCATCTCTGGCATGATCGACGAGCCTTATGCCATTGTGGTCGACCCACAGAGAGGGTGAGCGGGTCTTTGGAGACTGGGTGATATAGCAGTGACAAAATAATAAGAATACAAATAATAAATGGAGCTTTTACGTTTCCTTCACTAGGAAAATGTACTGGGCAGACTGGGGCAACCATCCCAAGATTGAAACAGCTGCTATGGACGGTACCATGAGAGAGACACTGATAGAGGAAAACATCCAGTGGCCAACTGGTAAACAATGCTTAAATACTTCTCCATACAAGGTTCAGGCATTTTAGAAACACACTATAATATGTAAAGTTACTTACTTAGTCATTAAACCTGGCCTAATGCCGCTCTCTCTCTCCATACAGGTCTAGCGGTGGACTACTTCAATGAGCGTCTGTTTTGGGCCGATGCTAAACTCTCCTTGATATGCAGTGTGAGGCTGAATGGCAGCGACGTGGTGGTGGCTGTAAACAGCATTAAGAACAGTTGAGTGGCACATGTTGTCATCCATACATGTTGTCATCCATACATGTTGTAATCCATCCCAGCGATCTGTCTTTAATAGTAAAGAGAGGTTGCACATAACTTTTAACACGAATGCTGCCTTTGAATTTCCCGTAATATATCTTGTCTATTCCTAAACAGAGCTCCATCACCCCTTCAGCATCGACGTCTTTGAGGACTATGTCTATGGCGTCACCTACATGAACAACTACGTCTTCCGAGTGAATAAGTTTGGCAAAGGCCCTATTGAGAACCTGACAACAGGAATGAACCACGCCACAGATATCGCTTTGTACCACCGCTACAAGCAACCTGAGAGTGAGCAGAACACAGACACAACCCTCAACAGCAGCGATGCTCACTGACACAAAGACAGCGACGAGGTGATATTTTGTTCTGTGTTTTTTAAAACTGGTTCTCTCTGTCTTCGTCAGTGACTAATCCCTGCGACAGGAAGAAATGTGAATGGCTGTGTCTGCTGAGCCCCAGTGGACCAGTCTGCATCTGTCCCAATGGACGCACGCTGGACAATGGCACATGTGTGGAGCTGCCCACTCCCACACTGTCTCCTATCTGTGAGTAAACACACAGCCCATACATACAGAACACATACACCAGCATCGGAACGCATTGGGCATGACTGACAAACATCATCGGCATCTGCAGCTCCTCCCAGTGGTCCCTGCTTGGTCCAGTGTTTCAATGGTGGCAGCTGTTTCCTGAATGCCCACAAGCAGCCCAAGTGTCGCTGCCAGCCTAATTATGGAGGGGATCGATGTCAGATTGACCAGTGCAGGGATTACTGCAAGAATGGAGGCATATGCACACCTTCCCCTACAGGTAAGACACGTTGCAAGCTGGTTTTGGCATTTGCTTATCTTTCTATTGCCTATGTATGTGGCTTTGGAGGTCACATTTATGTTTTGCCCTGTTTAGTTCCATCTATTTATCCCTTCATATTACCTTCCCTTCCACAGGTTCTCCTACTTGTCGATGCCTGACAGGCTTTACAGGACCAAACTGTAACCTACACACCTGTAAGGAGTACTGCAAAAACGGAGGCAACTGTACAGTCAGCGCTGGAAACCAGCCAACCTGCCACTGCCCCCCTTACTTCTTGGGTGACCAGTGCCAGTACAGTGAGTTTTCCCACGATCTAGCTCTTGCTTTCAGAGTCTCTCTAATAGACTATGACGTGGTTGGCAAGCAGGGCACTGACATTTGTGTGTGTGTGTGTGTGTGTGTGCAGGAAGCTGTGAAGGCTACTGCCTGAACAAAGGTACATGTCTACAGAGTGAAAATGGCTCCAAACTGTGCCGCTGTCTGCCTCAGTACACCGGCAGCACGTGTGAGATTGACAAGTGTCACTATTGTCGCGACGGCGATTGTATCCCCAGCAACAGTTTAACGTCAACAGGAGACTTTACCTGCCGGTAAGACAGATAATATTCTCATCGCAAACGGACACGCACAAACTTGAACATGCAAAGTTGCTACTCACAATCTGTTTGTTTGACTACAGCTGCACAAATGGAAGAGTCCAGCCCAGCTGTTACACATGTGATACTAATGAGTACTGTGCAAACGGTCAGTGCTCTATTAACTCCGTCACCCGCCTTCCAGAGTGCAGGTGAGGAGCAGTGTTTTCATCCACAACTGTTATCATTTCAGTCTGAATATCTCCAATGTTTCAGTGCATATCTCTTGCATGTGTGTGTGTGTGTGTGTGTGTGTGTTTCTGTCTGTAGATGTTCAACTGGCTGGGCGGGGCATCGCTGTGAGTCTGTAGCCCCCAGTGGCAGTGGTTCAGGTTCAGGTGGACGTAAGTCAACACTTCACCTATGACATCAATAATGGAAGTTAATTGAATGGGATATAATTCTGTGTGTGTGTGTGTGTGTGTGTGTGTGTGTGTGTAGGCACAGCATCCATAGTGATCCCTGTGTTGCTGCTGCTGCTGCTGGTTCTGCTGGCTGCAGGAGCGTTGTTCTGGTACAGAAGGAGGATGAGAGGGTGAGTAAACCTCCCATTTAAAACAAAGAGACAGTTTAGATCGTTTTCCTTTGTTTTCCCCCTTTCCCTTCCTTCTTTCCTCCTCTTCCCTTGTTTCCTTCCCTCCATCTTCACCTTTCCTCTCCTCTCTGTAATAGCATTTCCTCTGCTCCTCAGGTCTAGCCGGCCCGGCAAAACCGGCTCCAGGCGCTTGCGGTAACGGTTGCCAGGGTTACACGTTTCTTCCATCCCCTCATTCAGTTCTGCATCCTGACGCTCTCTCTTTTTCTGTCCCTCCCTTTCCCATCCTGGTCTTGGTTGCTGTGCAGTGTTTGGTCCTGTGGTGAATGTTGCACCATTCTCTCAGATGTTCATGGGAGCTACAGCTCATCCTGCTCCCACAGTATCTCTCCTCTTTAATTGCCCTCTCCAGAGTGGCTCCAGGGCAGATCTATTGAAAATAGATCTGTCTATGCACTATCCGCTGCTGTAGATCCGTCATGCTGTTGTCCATCATATTGTGCCATATCGTACTTAGTGTTCTGTGCTGTGGTTTGTACTGTGGTAGTGTCTCTCATGGTGAGAGACGGACAGTGTGACAGCATTCTTCCAAGCTCGGATTGGAAAATGCAATGTGAAAAATCCAGCATTTACTTAGAGGTAGATACCATAGACGATGCAGACATTCATAGGATGTTTTGGAGGGCTTATTGTGCATGTATTGTGGTCTTTAAAGATCTGTATTAGCAGTCCTGTATCTGGGTCCTCTGTGTCTGGATCTGTCATGGGCTACATGAATGCTGGGTTTGTGTTGGCCTGTGCTGTGGATTAGTTCCCTCAGCCTGGATGGTGGTGAGAGTCATGCGATGCCTCTTACCTCCCTTCATGATGTGGCTGTGTCCCGGCTTGCACTGTTTAGGCTCTTATAATAAGACTTACATAAGACATGAAGGTATGACTGTATGACTTAATAATATTTTGTGTAGGGCCAAGGGTTTCCAGCACCAACGGATGACCAACGGGGCCATGAATGTGGAGATCGGAAACCCGGCCTACAAGATCTACGAGGGTGAGCCGGATGACGATGCCGGGGAGTTGCTAGATGCAGACTTCACGCTGGACCCAGACAAGGTAGACAAATATAAGGCATATATATATATACATATATATATTCACAATGTTACAGCCTCTGTACATATATGTATTCAATCTAATGGATGTCCCTTTCCAGCCCACCAACTTCACAAATCCAGTATACGCCACTCTGTACATGGGAGCACACAACAGCCGCAACTCTCTGGCCAGTACGGATGAGAAGAAGGAGTTGCTATCACGTGGAGATGAGGAGCCCCTTGTGGACCCCCTGACATAGACTGTCCATTCGCTTGGATCACCATATTCCAAACACACCCCTCTTCTTGCCTTTTAAAGAAAAAATGGAACAAAAAAATCGATAAAAAAGTATGAGAGAAAATTGATAAAAAAGTGTGAACACTGTATAAAATGTACAAAAATGAAGGACTACTTTTGTATGTGATTGCAGTATTATATTTTGTTCTTTTGAGATTCCTCTGGTCAAAAATGAAATACATTTTCTATGAGAGATTTTTAATTTACACTTTGTCCCTTACCCTTTACCTAAATAGCCACTACCTCTGTGCAAAAATGAAATGGAAACAAGAAAATCAGAAGAAATGATGCTATCATTGGAGCAATTTTAATTTTTTATTTTTGTATGAATTGTATAGAAAAGAAAAAAACATTGTTCCATTTCACCAGTGCCAACTGTTTGTTGTTTGTGTTGACTTTGAGCGGGAAAGGCAAAAACTCAAAGTTTTCTAAATCGGTACATATGTCGTCTTGCTGGAGTTTCCCAGCAGGGTTGTGTGAGGGCAGATTGGTGATAGCCCCGTTTGTGTATAGCACATGTAAAATGTCAATACCAGATGGCAACTACAGTATTTCCACATAATTTCTTCTCAGAGAACAGTGTTCATGAAATGATTGTGTTGTCTTCCTTGCACAGAATTAATATTTTACGGTATGGAGTATACTGTAGGCTTTATACCGTAAGATGTAAAACAGGTATGTTTGTTTTTATCACATTGTATGACAGTTGGAGCTCACGTGTTGCTGAAGTGAGAGGATGAGAGGTGTTTTTTTGGTGTGCGATTATGGAGTTGGAGTGAGGAAGTTGGTTATGGGTTAAACATTCCAGTCGAGTGGTGGCTGAAGACTACAGATGTTACAAGGGTCTTCCTTCACTGGGAAAGGGAGGCTGTAATTATGGTCAAATCAAAGGAGGAAAAAATGATTGATCTTTGTTTGATTTTTTTTTTTTTATTTCTCCAGTCCATTTTTTTTGTAAAGACCAGATCACATCCATCTGGCTTTGTGAGTAGATTTATCTTTCTACCTTTTAGAGGATCAAAGTCTGTACGTTCAGTTTTGTATGACTCGGTCTAAAGTGCATTATCATTTGGTCTTTAGCAGCTCTTTCTAATCTCTCCTATGTGCCCTGCTGCTGCTAATGCTACCATTCTGGTTGCCCTGACACTCACTTACGCTCAGCCTGTCTCAAAATGCTGCTTTCTGTCAGAAATGTGTCAGCCATATCTTAATGCATGTGAAAAGTAACACCAATCTTTAATGTAACGACAATAACAAGTTTTTATTTTGCTTACCTGTCAGCAATTGTTATTTTATGCTGTTGTATATGTTGTCTTTAATTGAGAGAGAAGTACAATCATTTTTGCAAAATCATACGTGCATTTTCAGAATTGTTTTTTGATTAGTCCTTGTTTTTGTTTTGTTTTTTCTAATGAAAAATGACAGCTTTTATAGTACACGATGCATGGAGGCTCAGACTTTCTTCTGGAAAAGAATAATGTTTAGTTTTTGCTGGAGTACTTTACAAACTAAATAACAGATATTGTTATAAATAAAATTTTAAAAACATTGTACAGAAAAACCGCAGTGTTCTTTGTCGTGTCGTGCTGATACAGTGAAGAATACTACGAGGAGTGGGTTGGTTGAATCATTTATTAGGCCAACATTAAATCAGACTATGTGCACTATTGACATAATTTCAATTTATGTAGGCAAATATCATTCTTGTTCCATTAAGTTGAGGAACATGAATTAGGATATACTTCATGAAAGAAAGTTAGAAGATAGTGATAATCTTAAACTCTTAAGCTGTAAATGTAAGTGCACCTCAAAGCGACATTTACTCATGATATTAAAAATCACAAGAGAAGAATAGAAACTGCTTACAACACACCAGTATGTGCATTCAAGAACTGTTGCATAAACGTTTTTTTGTTTGTTTGTGAAAACAACTCCCTTTGTCCAATGTGCATGGAAACCATCACTCAATGCCTTTAGCCTTCAGCTCCTCCTTGACTCTGCTCAGGTAATCAGGGTCAGGATACCCAAAACTGAAACACAGCATGTACACATGTTAATGTTTAACTTTGTAACACTTCAGCAGACATGACGTAGAAGAGAATACACATTTAAGAGAAGAGAAAGATGTGTGGACTGTACCATGCCGCTCCTCCCGAAGGGCTCGTTTTGTGGTGAATGTCGTTCCAGGTCACTTGGTTGTCCTTCCCAGACGTTCTGGACGTCCCGATAGTGAAAATGAGCTTCTGGTCAAACGCTTTCCTTAACAGCCGCAGCACTTCTCTGCCCTCTTCATTGTCTGGCAGATATGCTGTTCTATCAATACCATAATACTGCTTTCCGGGATTTGAATGCTTTTCCTGTGAAAAGTAAAGTGAAATAACTGACAACCATGCTAAAATGAACCTATAAGTAACAAAACTCAAAATATTTAAATGAAGGCATTTACCGTCTGTATTCCACCGTACATATTATAGTCGATGGTTATAGTGCCACAGCCGGAGAATCCAGGGAGTGATGGTGAGGAATATGAATCCCTCATTGTGCCAGCTGGCTGGTTTCCTTCGATCATGCCAAAGACATCTTTGCAAACAGGACATATGGGTCCCATGCTGTCCACCGACTTTGCCAGGCAATCTTTACAAAACTTATGATTACACTTAAGCTGTTGCTTGTCGATACATTTCTCAAAGCATATAGGACAGTCTTCGTCTTTATCATCTGGTGCCTTTGCTCCCCCTCCTGCTTCAGCGTTGTGTGCTGATTTTCCATTCAACACCGATCCGTGTTGGGTGAAGCTCATGGGCGATGTGGCAATCTGCTGGTACAGGTGAAGAAGAGCTCTGAGAGCGTGGCTCTCCATCGACGCGTTTCCTCCAGAGCGTCTGTAGTGAGCTTGGACTTTGATTTCGCCTTGACTGATACCTGCTTTTTCAAAATCCACACCAAACTTAGTTTTGATCTTAGCTACCTGCTCACCAAAGGAAGTAGTCATCAGCTTCCAGTAGCTCTCCTCCATGGTTAGTCCAGCATTGACGAGAGGGTCGTTGATGCTCACGCCAATGTTCAGCAATGTGTCTTCAGACGCACGCGAAGACTCTCCAACAGAAACGCTGCTATCTGTTGATGCGGCTAGGGATTTTCTGATGGCGTCTTGACTTTGTCTCGGCCCACATATGGTCATTTCGTCAGAGGATACGGTAAGCAAAAGCTTGTTCGCGTTTCTCTGTGCGAATCCCAGCGCACCTTTCCACTCTTCTGGATCTATATTCTTGAGAGGAATGACACAGCCATCGGATTCACCTAGGCACTTCTGGACGAGGTTTGTGAACTCAGAGAGAGCTTTAACTGGGTTTTGATCTTTCTGGTCTCCTTGAAATACCACATTGACTTCTGCCATGAGTTTAACTCCATTCTCTTTCTCTATACGTTTGATTTCCTCCTTGTAGATGTGGTTCACAAACCAGAAATGGCCCACCGGGACAGGACAAGAGTGTGTTTCCTCTCCCAGTGTTTCCTCTCCTGGTGTTTCCTCTCCTGGTGCTTCCTCTCCTGGTGTTTCCTCTCCTGGTGCTTCCTCTCCTGGTGTAGACGCTGCACTACTCTCCTCCCCCAGATGCATTTGCTCCTGCATGAAATACAATGTATTCATTTAATAAACAGCATTCATTTTCTATCTGATTCACGCCGACTGATTTTCTGCACAATACATACAGATTGCGGCTCAGATACGGACGGCAGAGGAGTGTTCATTGAAGCTGCTTCCGGTATTTGTGTCATTAGGTCGAGTGGTGTCAAAGTAATAGACGTGATTGTGACTGTTTTTCCACCTTTCCCCTTCAGTGGTTGTCCATTTAGTTTCTGAAGCTCAATCAAGGCTAAAAAGGAAGACAAACATAACGTGAAATAAAAAAGAGGGGAAAAGCATTGCATTGAGGTGGATGTAAAATCTTGGAAATATATGTGTGATGTAATTTGAACGGTCATACTGCACCTGGAGCAGGTTTCAGACTTATCAGGGCACTCCCATCTTTAGGGACATCTATGACGGTGCAGTCTCCATTGTATTCTTTGTTGTTGTTGGCCCAAGACTGAAGAATTTTCTGCAGTTCATTCTTACATTTCTGCAGTGGAACAGTCTCGGACCACTGGAATGAGAGACTGACTCGAACTTCCTCTTGGTTCTGTTATTAAGTCACCAGAGAACATGTCACTGTTAATGTAACTGTAAAGAAAGAGAACTCGCTTCAACACAACTTTCTCTAGAGAATTGAAAGTGAAAGTAAATGACATCACTGGCACAGTTTCAGTGTAGAAAAAGACGGTCATATTTTGTTTTTGCATGTTCTGAATGTGACACGTGATGATGACACACAAACACCTACCTGCTTATCATGAGATGTTGGAAGCTGCTCGACCTGACTGTCGTCCTCATACTACATGATATTTATATAAAAAAGACAATTAATACTTTTAAACGCACACAATGTGAATCACAGTATCTGTAAATGTTCACATATAATCCCACAGCTCCTTTAACAGTTTACACGCGGACTCACATCCATGGGTTCCTCCGTGTCGTTGCTGTCTGACATCTTGTCTTCTTCCTTTAACACACAGCAAATCCTCGTGACGTAGACGACAGCAGTTTGTAGTACTTTAGGCTGCCAGTTCAACCACTAACACATGTTTCTTTTGGTGTTTTTAAAATTGTATTCCATTTTTAAACGGTCAACATAGTTCAATATAATGTAAAAATGCATTGCTGTCACTCGACTCCACTTTCGGTTCCGACACGCTAACGCTAACTTTAACGGGCCATGTCTCTCACTAACGACACATTTAACACGACGTTAGTGTCACGAACTTCATGTCTAGTTTTTTGAACGTCATACAGCACGTAAAATGCGACTTTGTGACGAATACGAGTCGACTCACCTTCACAGAGCTCTGAGCTGTAAACGCTGCGTCTTCCCGAGAAATGAAAGTGAAAGTGTACCTCCGCGGGACGTGACGTCACGGACGGCTCCAAACAGAGCCATTAGTGGCCATTAGTGTCTTACTTATGGGATAAGCTCAACTGTGTTAAGATCCCAATTAGTTACATTGCAGCAGCTATTATTCCTAGAGTCCTCAAAACAGACTGACACTGGGACAAACACTTAAAAAAACAGAATCTTACCTAATATTACAGAATAAACAGGGCAAGACTAAATACACACAGACAATATCCCGACAATTTAGATAAACAGAAAAGTTAAAGTTTAAGTAGTCCATGTAGACTCTCCAACAGAAGTAGTGTCTCTAGTTAGTGCAAAACATACAAGTTATAAAGTAATAACATAATAAGGATCTATCTTGGGTCCCTTCTTATTCGCAATCTTCATGCTACCATTGGGGCAAATCATATATTTTTAATTATATAATCATGAGTCAGAGTCACATTGACTTTCACTATTATGACATTCATGTCCCATTAAAGCCTGTACCAGCAAAAATGTCCTCTATTATGCCCTGTCTCAGTGAAATTAGAAATTGGATGCCCACAAATGACCTGCAACTGAATGACTACTTATCAGAAAATTTTTTTTATTTTTTTTACTCTGTAGTACTTTGAGATCGTTCTTAAGAATGAAAAGTGCATTACATACAAAATGTATTATTATTACGATCATTACCTCTGAGCAGAATTCACCATCTCTTGTCTAGTCTGAATGACTAAAGTGTAATTAAAAAATATCTCTTTTAACTGATAAATCAGTCAAACGATTTATTGTTGTTTAGCGGTCAAATGGTTCATTATAAAGCAGAAATTCCCCCAAAAAACTATTTATAGATTAAAACAAATACAAGTAATACAATGTAGAAGAAAATCATGAATACACTCTTAGAAATAAGGGTTCCAATAGGGTTCCTCTACAAGGGCTGAGGTTCTACCTGGAACCATTTGCTTCTGAAAAACCCTTTCCTGAAGAAAGGGTTTTTCAAGGGTTCTTGGTAACACTAACGGTTCCAGTAAGAACCATTTTGATCGAGAGAACCCTTTAAAGCCCCTTTCCTGAATAAAGGGTTTTAAAAGGGTTCTTGGTAACGCTAAGGGTTCCAGTAAGAACTATTTTGATCCAGAGAAACGTTTTTGGAAGAAAGAGTTCTTCAGGGATTGTTGAAAGCATGGGAATAATATCCTGTGTCACCAGGGACATACTTCCTGATAACACTTACCAATAATGGTGAAAAATACAATTCCTTGTGACTACTGATACAAATACTTTTCATGTCCATTTTTTTTTGGTTTATTTGTTTTTTCTTCTTCTCCAGATCCTGTTGATCAAACTGCAACATAATTGCCCATCTTGGGATTTGAACACCTGCCACCCAGTCTAAAGTCACTGGCAGTAGTGACTGAGCTAACCAGCTAGCTGCATTGAGTCATCAGGTCCACCATACTAGTCTATTACCTTACACATTCTGATCAGACATACAAATAATGAAACTGAAATGTTCTGTTACCAATTTATTTTCACAACCATTAATTATAAGAAAGCAAGACCTTCATCAGCAAATCTTGTTGATCCAGGCAAAGATTAGCTGTGACTGGGATTTTAACCCCCACCCTCCAAATCTAAAGTCTGTACCATTACCCACTGAGCTATCCAGCAGAGTCCAAGATGATGTCAGAGGCCAAGCCTTAACTGATGTTTAAAAAAAATCATATTGTAATGCTGACTTTGGGGCTACTACATCAGGGTTTGTTGATGCCATTAATTGAACCTTGATCTCCCAGGGGAAAGGGTGAGGTTTGGTGTGTTGGGCCTGGGAGCTGGCCCCATGGTGGCTGTCATGTGTGACTTAAGAGCTGGTTGCCCCATGGTTTGCACCATATGGTCTGGTATTTCCCCTCTACAAACCAGGTGTGACGTACCAACAGTGATTACTGTGAACAGAACAGAACAAAGAAGAACAGAAGAGAGAGAGAACATTAGAAACTTCAGAGAATCAAGGTGAGCTAAATATAATATCTTATTTCAGCATGCTCGACCCTAGCTGAGGACTTTTATGTTGAAAGGTGGACTAAGTATTTGTTTCTTGTTATGTTTTGTTTGTTTGCTTGCTTCTTTGTTTTCTTGTAGAAATGACTTACACAGCTTGGACGAAAGCCAAAGTGTGCCATTGGCTCGAAAAAGAGGGTTTTGCTGAGATTTCCATTATTGTTATAATACGTAACATTTTGAGTACTTGAACACTGAAAAGTATTTTAACATTATTTAAATCAATGTGAAAACTTTGTGGGGTTCCCTCACTTTCTCATGATTCTGTTCCACTGTCACAATTACTACGTACAGTATGTACTCTGATTCCTTTCATTGGACCATGCATTATTTTATTGTTTGTAGATAGCTTACAATAAGGCAGAGTAAATGCACCTTGGATTGATGGAACTAAAACTCTTTTTTGTCTCCACTTTCTGCCATGTCACCGTTGCTGGAGATTACACAAATCCACGACTGAGGACAGCATGATGTGTGTGGCCTATCATGTTGCTGATTCCACTGGACCTATGCTGACTTTTGACCTGTTCTCCCCTGGGACCTACACAGCCTGTTCTGTTGGACTATCTTTAAATAAATGTTTTTCTCATTAAAATGTTTTGAATGTTTGTTCAATGTCAACATGACCACAATATAATATGAACTAAACTGATCTGTAGAATACAATATGGTTCTTTATAGAACGCTCTGACGACAAGACGGTTATTTGTGAAAACCTTTGAAAAGGGATGTTTTTAGAACCCCCTGTGTGAGGTCTAGATGAAACCCTTGAAATATGAAAGGGTTCTTAGTGGAACTCCTTGTGTGGGTTCTAGATGAAACCCTTGAAATACGAAAGGGTTCTTAGTGGAACTCCCTGTGTGGGTTCTAGATAAAACCCTTGAAAAATGAAAGGGTTCTTAGTGGAACTCCCTGAGTGGGTTCTAGACGTAACCCTTGAAATATGAAAGGGTTCTAAGTGGAACTCCCTGCGTGTGTTCTTTGTAGAACCTGTCATGGGGGGTTCTGGGTGGAACCTTACGCACACAGTTCTAGGTATAACCCTTTATGTGGGGTTCTTGGTAGAACCTTCCAAAAGGGTTCCAGGTGGAACCTTTATAAAAGGTTCTACCTGGAGCCAAAACGGGTTCTCCTATGAGGACAAGCCGAAGAACCTTATATGGTTCTACTTAGCACTTTTATTTCTAAGAGTGTAGAGCTGTATCCGTCTAACCCCCCAAAAACCGTTCCACAAAAGCAAATAGTGAGATGAGCAAAATCTGTTTATTTGTTATACCATATTCAAAGAAACAGCATTGGATCTGGTCCAAAATTGTTGCAAATATACATAAAAATCAAACATACTATTATATAATTGTGAAATAGGTGCAACACATACATTCATGTTGAAAAAATTAAAACCTTTTTAAAAATTAAAAATAGTTGCAAGGTGCTGTGAAATACAAAAATGAAGGACTACTTTTGTATGTGATTGCAGTATTATATTTTGTTCTTTTGAGATTCCTCTGGTCAAAAATGAAATACATTTTCTATGAGAGATTTTTAATTTACACTTTGTCCCTTACCCTTTACCTTAATAGCCACTACCTCTGTGCAAAAATGAAATGGAAACAAGAAAATCAGAAGAAATGATGCTATCATTGGAGCAATTTTAATTTTTTATTTTTGTATGAATTGTATAGAAAAGAAAAAAACATTGTTCCATTTCACCAGTGCCAACTGTTTGTTGTTTGTGTTGACTTTGAGCGGGAAAGGCAAAAACTCAAAGTTTTCTAAATCGGTACATATGTCGTCTTGCTGGAGTTTCCCAGCAGGGTTGTGTGAGGGCAGATTGGTGATAGCCCCGTTTGTGTATAGCACATGTAAAATGTCAATACCAGATGGCAACTACAGTATTTCCACATAATTTCTTCTCAGAGAACAGTGTTCATGAAATGATTGTGTTGTCTTCCTTGCACAGAATTAATATTTTACGGTATGGAGTATACTGTAGGCTTTATACCGTAAGATGTAAAACAGGTATGTTTGTTTTTATCACATTGTATGACAGTTGGAGCTCACGTGTTGCTGAAGTGAGAGGATGAGAGGTGTTTTTTTGGTGTGCGATTATGGAGTTGGAGTGAGGAAGTTGGTTATGGGTTAAACATTCCAGTCGAGTGGTGGCTGAAGACTACAGATGTAAAGATGTTACAAGGGTCTTCCTTCACTGGGAAAGGGAGGCTGTAATTATGGTCAAATCAAAGGAGGAAAAAATGATTGATGGATCTTTGTTTGATTTTTTTTATTTTATTTCTCCAGTCCATTTTTTTGTAAAGACCAGATCACATCCATCTGGCTTTGTGAGTAGATTTATCTTTACTACCTAATTTAGAGGATCAAATGTCTTGTACGTTTCAGTTTTGTATGAATCTTCTGGTCTAAAGTGCATTATCATATTGGTTCTTTAGCAGCTCTATTCTAATCTTCTCCTATGTGCCCTGCTAGCTGCTAATGCTGACCATTTCTGGTATGCCCTGACACTCACATTACGCTCAGACCTGTCTCAAAATGCTGCTTTCTGTCAAGAAATGTGTCAGCCATAATTCTTAATGCATTGTGAAAAGTAACACCAATCTTTCAATGTAACGGACAATAACAAGTTTTTATTTTGCTTACCTGTCAGGCAATTGATATATTTTATGCTGTATGTATATGTTGTCTTTACATTAGATGAGGAGAAGTACAATACATTTATTGACAAAATCATGACGTGCATCTTTCAGAATGTTTTTGTGAATTCAGTCCTTGGTTTCTTGTTTTGTTTTCCTAATGAAAAATGACAGCTTTCTATAGTACACCGATGCATCTGCGTTATGGCTGCAGACTTTCTTCTGGAAACAGAATAATGCTTTAGATTTTTGCCTGGAGTAACTATTACAAAACTAAATAACAGACTATTGTTATAAATAAAATTTTAAATAACATTCGTACAGAAAAACCGCAGTGTTCTTTGTCGTGTCGTGCTGATACAGCTGACGAATACCTACGAGGAGTGTGGTTGGTTGAATCTCATTGTCATGTAGGTCCCAACATTAAATCAGACTATGTGCAAACTATTGACATAGCATTTCCACATTTATGTAGGCAAATATCATTCTTGTTCCATTAAGTTGAGGAACATGAATTAGGATATACTTCATGAAAGAAAGTTAGAAGATAGTGATAATCTTAAACTCTGTAAGCCTGTAAATGTAAGTGCACCTCAAAGCTGACATTTACTCATGATATTAAAACATCACAAGAGAAGAATAGAAACTGCTTACAACACACCAGTAATGTGCATTCAAGAACTGTTGGCATAAACGTTTTTTGTTTGTTTGTGAAAACAACTCCCTTTGTCCAATGTGCATGGAAACCATCACTCAATGCCTGTTAGCCTTCAGCTCCTCCTTGACTCTGCTCAGGTAATCTAGGATTGTTCCTAGGATACCTTCAAAACTGAAACACAGCATGTACACATGTTAATGTTTATACTTTGTAACACTTCAGCAGACATGAGGTAGTCATCAGTCAGAGCATACACATTTACAGATGAACGAGAAGTGAGATGTGCATGTGAACTGTGACTCAATGCCGCGTCCTCCACTGAAGGGCTCGTTTTGTGGTGAATGTCGTTCCAGGTTCACTTGGTTGTCCTTCCCAGACTGTTCTGGACGTCCACGATAGTTTGAAAATGAGCTTCTGGTCAAGACGCTTTCCTTAACAGCTCGCAGCACTTCTCTGCCCTCTTCATTGTCGATGGGCAAGATATGCTGTTCTATGAATTACCACTAATACTGCTTTCCAGGGATTTGAATGCTTTTCCTGTGAAAAGGTAAAGTGAAATACAGAAATAACTGACAACCATGCTAAAAGTGAAACTCTATTAAGTAGACAAAACTAAAATATTTAAATGAAGGCATTTACCGTCTGTATTCCACCGGACATAGTTATAGTCGATGGTTATAGTGCCACAGCCGGAGAATCCAGGGAATGTGATGGTGAGGAATATGAATCTCCTCATTGTTGCCAAGCTGGCTGGTTTCCTTCGATCATGCCAAAGACATCTTTGCAGAACAGGACATATGGGTCCCATGACTGTCCACTCGACTTTTTGTCCCAGGCAATCTTTACAAAACTTATGATTACACTTAAGCTGTTGCTTAGTCGAATAGATTTCTCTGAAGCATATAGAAGACAGTCATTTCGTCTTTATCATTCTGGTGCCTTTGCTCCAACCCTCCTGCTTCAGCGTTGAGTGTGACCTGATTTTCCATTCAACACCGATCCGTGTTGGGTAAAGAAGCATTCATGTTAAGAGCGATGTGGCAATCTGACTGGTACAGGTGAAGACAAGCTCTGAGAGCGTGGCTCTCCATCGACGCGTTTCCTCCAGAGCGTCTGTAGTGAGCTTGGACTTTGATTTCGCCTTGACTGATACCTGCTTTTTCAAAATCCACACCAAATCTTTAGTTTTGTATCTTAATGCTATCCTGCTTCACCAAGGTAAAGTAGTCAATTACAGCTTCCATGTAGCTCTCCTCCATGGTTCGAGTCCAGCATTGACGAGCAGGGTCGTTGATGCTCACGCCACATGTTCAGCAATGTGTCTTCAGACGCACGTCTATTTAAGAACTCTCCAACAGAAACGCTGCTATCTGTTGATGCGGCTAGGGATCTTTCTGATGGCGTCTTGACTTAATGTGCTCGGCCCACATATGAAGTCATTTCGTCAGAGGATACGGTCAAGCGAAAAGCTTGTTCTCGTTTCCCTCTGTAGCGAAATCCCAGCGCGCCTTTCCACTCTTCTGGCATCTATTACTTCTTGAGAGGAATGACACAGCCATCGGATTCACCTAGGCACTTCTGGACGAGGTGCTTGTGCACACTCAGAGAGAGCTTTAACTGGGTTTTGCATCTTTCTGGTCTCCTTGAAATACCATCATTGACTTCTGCCTATGGAGTTTAACTCCATTCTCTTTCTCTATACGTTTGATTTCCTGCCTTGGGTAGAGTGTGACCGTTCACGGAAACCAGAAATGGCCCACCAGGGACACGGAACAACGAGTGTGTTTCCTCTCCCAGTGTTTCCTCTCCTGGTGTTTCCTCTCCTGGTGCTTCCTCTCCTGGTGTTTCCTCTCCTGGTGCTTCCTCTCCTGGTGTAGACGCTGCACTACTCTCCTCCCCCAGATGCATTTGCTCCTGCATGAAATACAATGTATTCATTTAATAAACAGCATTCATTTTCTATCTGATTCACGCCGACTGATTTTCTGCACAATACATACAGATTGCGGCTCAGATACGGACGGCAGAGGAGTGTTCATTGAAGCTGCTTCCGGTATTTGTGTCATTAGGTCGAGTGGTGTCAAAGTAATAGACGTGATTGTGACTGTTTTTCCACCTTTCCCCTTCAGTGGTTGTCCATTTAGTTTCTGAAGCTCAATCATGGCTAAAAAGGAAGACAAACATAACGTGAAATAAAAAAGAGGGGAAAAAGCATTGCATTGCGGTGGATGTAAAATCTTGGTTATATACGTGTGATGTAATTTGAACGGTCATACTGCACCTCGAGCAGGTTTCAGACTTATCAGGGCACTCCCATCTTTAGGGACATCTATGACGGTGAAGTCTGCATTGAATTCTTTGTTGGTGTTGTTGGCCCAAGACTGAAGAATTTTCTGCAGTTCTTTCTTACATTTCTGCAGTGGAACAGTCTCGGACCACTGGAATGAGAGACTGACTCGAACTTCCTCTTGGTTCTGTTATTAAGTCACCAGAGAACATGTCACTGTTAATGTAACTGTAAAGAAAGAGAACTCGCTTCAACACAACTTTCTCTAGAGAATTGAAAGTGAAAGTAAATGACATCACTGGCACAGTTTCAAGTAGAAAAAGACGGTCACTTTTCTGTCATATTTTGTTTTTGCATGTTCTGAATGTGACACGTGATGATGACACACAAACACCTACCTGCTTATCATGAGATGTTGGAAGCTGCTCGACCTGACTGTCGTCCTCATACTACATGATATTTATATAAAAAAGACAATTAATACTTTTAAACGCACACAATGTGAATCACAGTATCTGTAAATGTTCACATATAATCCCACAGCTCCTTTAACAGTTTACACGCGGACTCACATCCATGGGTTCCTCCGTGTCGTTGCTGTCTGACATCTTGTCTTCTTCCTTTAACACACAGCAAATCCTCGTGACGTAGACGACAGCAGTTTGTAGTACTTTAGGCTGCCAGTTCAACCACTAACACATGTTTCTTTTGGTGTTTTTAAAATTGTATTCCATTTTTAAACGGTCAACATAGTTCAATTTAATGTAAAAATGCATTGCTGTCACTCGACTCCACTTTCGGTTCCGACACGCTAACGCTAACTTTAACGGGCCATGTCTCTCACTAACGACACATTTAACACGACGTTAGTGTCACGAACTTCATGTCTAGTTTTTTGAACGTCATACAGCACGTAAAATGCGACTTTGTGACGAATACGAGTCGACTCACCTTCACAGAGCTCTGAGCTGTAAACGCTGCGTCTTCCCGAGAAATGAAAGTGAAAGTGTACCTCCGCGGGACGTGACGTCACGGACGGCTCCAAACAGAGCCATTAGTGGCCATTAGTGTCTTACTTATGGGATAAGCTCAACTGTGTTAAGATCCCAATTAGTTACATTGCAGCAGCTATTATTCCTAGAGTCCTCAAAACAGACTGACACTGGGACAAACACTTAAAAAAACAGAATCTTACCTAATATTACAGAATAAACAGGGCAAGACTAAATACACACAGACAATATCCCGACAATTTAGATAAACAGAAAAGTTAAAGTTTAAGTAGTCCATGTAGACTCTCCAACAGAAGTAGTGTCTCTAGTTAGTGCAAAACATACAAGTTATAAAGTAATAACATAATAAGGATCTATCTTGGGTCCCTTCTTATTCGCAATCTTCATGCTACCATTGGGGCAAATCATATATTTTTAATTATATAATCATGAGTCAGAGTCACATTGACTTTCACTATTATGACATTCATGTCCCATTAAAGCCTGTACCAGCAAAAATGTCCTCTATTATGCCCTGTCTCAGTGAAATTAGAAATTGGACGCCCACAAATGACCTGCAACTGAATGACTACTTATCAGAAATATTTTTTTATTTTTTTTACTCTGTAGTACTTTGAGATCGTTCTTAAGAATGAAAAGTGCATTACATACAAAATGTATTATTATTACGATCATTACCTCTGAGCAGAATTCACCATCTCTTGTCTAGTCTGAATGACTAAAGTGTAATTAAAAAATATCTCTTTTAACTGATAAATCAGTCAAACGATTTATTGTTGTTTAGCGGTCAAATGGTTCATTATAAAGCAGAAATTCCCCCAAAAAACTATTTATAGATTAAAACAAATACAAGTAATACAATGTAGAAGAAAATCATGAATACACTCTTAGAAATAAGGGTTCCAATAGGGTTCCTCTACAAGGGCTGAGGTTCTACCTGGAACCATTTGCTTCTGAAAAACCCTTTCCTGAAGAAAGGGTTTTTCAAGGGTTCTTGGTAACACTAACGGTTCCAGTAAGAACCATTTTGATCGAGAGAACCCTTTAAAGCCCCTTTCCTGAATAAAGGGTTTTAAAAGGGTTCTTGGAAACGCTAAGGGTTCCAGTAAGAACTATTTTGATCCAGAGAAACGTTTTTGGAAGAAAGAGTTCTTCAGGGATTGTTGAAAGCATGGGAATAATATCCTGTGTCACCAGGGACATACTTCCTGATAACACTTACCAATAATGGTGAAAAATACAATTCCTTGTGACTACTGATACAAATACTTTTCATGTCCATTTTTTTTTGGTTTATTTGTTTTTTCTTCTTCTCCAGATCCTGTTGATCAAACTGCAACATAATTGCCCATCTTGGGATTTGAACACCTGCCACCCAGTCTAAAGTCACTGGCAGTAGTGACTGAGCTAACCAGCTAGCTGCATTGAGTCATCAGGTCCACCATACTAGTCTATTACCTTACACATTCTGATCAGACATACAAATAATGAAACTGAAATGTTCTGTTACCAATTTATTTTCACAACCATTAATTATAAGAAAGCAAGACCTTCATCAGCAAATCTTGTTGATCCAGGCAAAGATTAGCTGTGACTGGGATTTTAACCCCCACCCTCCAAATCTAAAGTCTGTACCATTACCCACTGAGCTATCCAGCAGAGTCCAAGATGATGTCAGAGGCCAAGCCTTAACTGATGTTTAAAAAAAATCATATTGTAATGCTGACTTTGGGGCTACTACATCAGGGTTTGTTGATGCCATTAATTGAACCTTGATCTCCCAGGGGAAAGGGTGAGGTTTGGTGTGTTGGGCCTGGGAGCTGGCCCCATGGTGGCTGTCATGTGTGACTTAAGAGCTGGTTGCCCCATGGTTTGCACCATATGGTCTGGTATTTCCCCTCTACAAACCAGGTGTGACGTACCAACAGTGATTACTGTGAACAGAACAGAACAAAGAAGAACAGAAGAGAGAGAGAACATTAGAAACTTCAGAGAATCAAGGTGAGCTAAATATAATATCTTATTTCAGCATGCTCGACCCTAGCTGAGGACTTTTATGTTGAAAGGTGGACTAAGTATTTGTTTCTTGTTATGTTTTGTTTGTTTGCTTGCTTCTTTGTTTTCTTGTAGAAATGACTTACACAGCTTGGACGAAACCAAGTGTGCCATTGGCTCGAAAATAGGGCATGCTGAATTTCCATTTTAATATTTGGTATTGATGGTGCTTTATGTGCAGTCCTGTATCTGGTTAGTCTGTTAGTCTGCTCATGTGTCTGGGTTGCTGTTGGTCTTGATGCTGATGGTTGCTTGCTGGTTTGTGTGGCTGGTGTGTGGTCAGCCATGGGCTGTGACTGTCGGCCTTGATTGTAGTGCCTCATGCTCGATGCATGGTTAGCTTATATAGACTTACAAATCATAAGCATGATGTATGACTTATAATACTTTTAGCTTATGCAAGTTCAAACGGTGCCAGGATGTCTAAGATCGGAAACGCCACGTGAGTCGGACCGATACGAGCCGGGCCGATGAGATGCGGATAGCATGAGCATTCTATGTGAGCCAATAAGATGACAATAGTATAATACAGCATGATCAACCTATGATCATATATGTATTATCCTTGGACACCAATTCACCACCATCTACAATCTAGTAAGATGATCTAGCACACGAATCTCGCCAGTACACTGCATGAAAGTCAGAGTGGACTCACATGCAGATCAGACCCTGACCTAGTGACTTGAACGCATATACAATTAAAACAGCTTTGTTAAGTCCTCCTTATGAAATGAACCACAATCGATAAAATGAAGTATGAACGAAATTGCATAACACATATACATCTTATATGTACAAATGACAACTATTGTATGAAAATATATAGTCTTGAATTCTGTAAAAAGTATGTTATGAAGATTAATATTAGATTAACTGTCAACTACCTTGTAATAAAATGGTAAAAGAACATGAAGATACTTGTATGTGCATTGCATATTTATTTTGATTTTGAATGATTTTCATAAATGAAACTTTTTGTGGATTTCATGACACATGTCATGTTTGATGTAAATGATCATGTGACAATGGCAAATATCTAATTACAACTATGTGCATTGATGCGAAAATTATAGAATTGCTAATAGTAGTTATGGAAGTAAATATTGTTAAAATTTAAGATCAATTTTTCCATGTTATATTGCATAGTTTATTGATAAGTTCTTACGGGACATACTCTAGCTGTTATCCGTAATGTACGATATTCGTTTGTGTTTCACAGTTGTTGATGGAGTCGTGTCCTTGTGTAAGCGAGTAAAGGATGAATATATTGGTAATAATTTTCAATGAGTTTCGTGCTGAGGAAGGTTGAGTTATGG
This sequence comes from Chelidonichthys spinosus, assembly GCA_029853015.1. Classification (NCBI taxonomy): domain Eukaryota; kingdom Metazoa; phylum Chordata; class Actinopteri; order Perciformes; family Triglidae; genus Chelidonichthys; species Chelidonichthys spinosus. Next base: position 17,123,896 of record CM056822.1, read on the forward strand.
TGTTAATATTCCATTGGTGACTGAATATTACAGTATGGATAAGAGGTTTCCTATGGAAAGATGTTATATTTATGTCATTATGAAGGAGCTATGATTGATGGGATTCTAAGTTTTTGAATGGAGTATTTGTCAGTTTTGGAGTTAGTCGAAGTTGTGTAGGTACATTTTTGTGAGAATTTTCTAGTCTACTTTAATGATTCACGAAAGATGTATCATTTGTATCTTAGGAAAATGTTATTTTGTATCAGTTTTTTTAGAGTCTTATTCTGTCATTTTCTTCTAAGCTAGACACATCCTGCTTGAGTCTTTGATGCTAGTACTGATTGCTAATTTTTCTCCTAGTCCTGTCTGCTCATGCTATCTGCATTGTGCCTGTCATACTTAGCTCACTGTTCAAAATGCGCTTCTATATGTAGCCATTGTAAGCAATTGAATTAACATCTTAAACGTCAATTCAAGTTTGTTATTCTGTCTTAAATGTAGCATTAATGTGTTAATATGTTTCTTAATAGAGCAGTTTAAAATATACTGATTTTATGTAAGCATTTTGCAATAGTCTATTTTGATTTTGATTTATAGAATATGATTTTATTATAATTGTTTGTCAGTCTTTTTCTTATAGAAAATGTCAGTTTTATAGTAGTATTGTATCTAATATTATCTTTTAAATTAAAGATTGTTCTAGTTTTGTAGTAGCTTATTAAGTAAATACAGATGTTGTTATCAATAAATTTAACATTTACAAAAATTCCGTAGTAGTTCATTTGTTAGTGGATATAAATCGTGGTTTATGACGAAGTGTGTGATAATCGCAAATTATAGACATGTGCACTAGATTAATCATTTATTAGGAATCAATCTATTACAATAGTTGTACACTGAATTAGTATACTTCATGAAAGAAGTTAAAGTAGTGTAATTTAAACTTTAAGTTGTAAATTATAAGTGCACTCAAACGACATTACTCTGATATTAAAATCTACATGAAATGTACTGATCTAGTACGCATTAGATAACATCAGAAGTGATAAAGAGATGATTGCATTAACACGTTTCTGTGCTTTGAAAAGCAACTCCATAACGTAGTATTTGATGCATTGGAATCCAAGCCATCCTTTAGCTTAATGTGCTTAACCATCCTTGATGCTTCAGTAACAGGTCAACGTTCATGTTCGTGAACACCTGTACAATGATTTAACGACACTTTAGCGAAATGTTAGAATACCTATCACCTTAGAGACTTGTGAAAGTATGATCTACACTGTAGCAATCAGTTTGTAGTAAATGCTTTAACAGACTTACGTTATAGCAGTATTACTAGTGTACTCGAGATCAGTATGACTTAATGGTCAATCACGCTTCTCAGCGATGTGATGCTTTTCCTACATGTTCACTGGCTCAGACATCTCGTCACAACCATATGATTCCAGACTTGTGTCAAAACTTCTTTCGTGAGCATTACAAGTATGAACTTCCTGCTTTAATCATGTAATATGAACCATAAACTCATCATCGATTGTAGAACTAGATTTCCATCTAAATGTAGTGTATCACCTGCATGATCTGAGGTATAGGCCAATGCAGCGTAGAACTTTCAGGAGGTGTGTAAATTGAATCCCCATGCCTAGCTGGCTGGTTCTTTCACATGAAAATCGCAAAACGATCTTTCCACCAACATGACTCATGCGTTCCTCCATGCCATGCACGATCTTTGCAGGCAATGTTTCAAGCTTATGTTCACTAAGTGTTGTCGTCAAGCAATGTTCAAGAGCTATGGTCAAGCTTCTCTCCATAGCTGCAGTAGCATGTTGCTTCGCCCTCTGCTTCAGTCTGTGCTATTTTCCATCCACTCCGACTACAGTTGCTTGGGGAACTCATGCCGATTGCAATCACTGATGGAAGTAAGTGACTTGCTGAAGTGTGCTACATGACTATGGTTACCTCCTCCATACGTGTTAGTCATTGAGCTTGGATCTCCTTGAATCGCTACTGAATGGCTTCAGATTTATCGCTTAGTTTCGTCCATGTATCTCCACGAGTGGTATCTGAGTCTCTCCGTGTCTCCTCCCATGGTGTGTACTGCACTTCATCTCCCAATGTTTGAGCTCACTGCAAAGCAATGTGTCTTCAGACTCACATATTCATAGATAACGCTGCTTATTGTTTGCTACGTGCGTAGGATTCGAGAGAGAGTTTATGAGCTTTCGTCTGGTCAATGGTCTGTGCTATCGTGATACGTAGATGTTGTTCACGTTCCTGTGGACGCCTTGTCACTTTTGCATCGACTCATATCTGGTAAGGAATGACACAGTACGATTACAGGGAACTGCTTGAGGGTTGTGAACTCTGGTGAGCTTTAACTGGTGTATCTTTGCTGGTCTACCTTACTCACCAGTTTCTTCTGCTCTGATGTTTAGGACTCCATTTTGCTTCAATGTGATTCATTCCTTTGTAGATGTGTTGCACCAGACGAAGTTTTGCCATTCTTCGGGTCAGACTCTGAAGAGTTGTCTCTCGGTTCCCTCTGGTGCTTCCTCTCCTGGTTTGCTTATCCTAGTCCAGAGGTTCATCTGATTCTCTATGATGTAGACTCGCTTCAACAGCTTCTCCTCAGACATTGACTGCATAAAGTACAATACGTTCTAATAGACGGATGTTCATATTTGTATTCTGATGTCATGTCGGTGATTTCTGTGCATGTCAATATCACGCTATGCACTCAGAGTCGTCTTAGTCTAGGACTGTCCCTCATTGTTAGTCGATAACAATGAATTAAAGTTGTAAACTTTATTGCAGTATTGCTAACTGTTTCATTAACATATCCTACAGTTTCACCATCGATGCATGGGACTAGTATGGACACTGTTTGTGACAAACATGTACGAGCAGTCGTTTATGAGGAATCTACATTGATTCGTGAACACGTAACTGTTTTTGAGTCTGAATGCTCACGGTCATTAACCACATTATTGATATTTAAAGAAGTCACATTATAGCACTTGTCATGATGCGAAGTAAGATGTTCGAATGCTCCAAATCTTCTGTAAATTATGTAACGTTCATACGATCTGATGATTGACTACAGCACTGACGACTTTGACATATGAGTTGATACTTCACCAGATCTCTAGTTAATGCTACTTAAAATCAAGTCGACATTACATTGCGACTGAAACATGTCCTAAATCGACTGTCTGACATATGATTAACGTGTACTACGACTCGACTTGACGTCATCATTGTATCATTAGTTCACTTGACGTGATACTAGTCATCAACTGTACGACATGTCATGTTAATATGAACATGCATTTACCTATATCACTAGTAACTGATAAAGCATTATAAAAAATTGCTTATACACAATGTTATCCAATATCGTCAATAGCTTCATACGACACATATGCAGTTTAAGACTAACTCACAATAACCTACGTTATCAAGTTAGCATGTGACATGACTCTAATCAGACATCGTAGTAAGCCAATTAATACTTTTAAACGCACACAATGTGAATCACAGTATCTGTAAATGTTCACATATAATCCCACAGCTCCTTTAACAGTTTACACGCGGACTCACATCCATGGGTTCCTCCGTGACAACTTGTCTTCTTCCTTTAACACACAGCAAATCCTCGTGACGTAGACGATGTAGTACTTTAGGCTGCCAGTTCAACCACTAACACATGTTTCTTTTGTTTTGTTTTTTAAATTGTATTCCATTTTTAAACGGTCAACATAGTTCAATTTAATGTAAAAATGCATTGCTGTCACTCGACTCCACTTTCGGTTCCGACACGCTAACGCTAACTTTAACGGGCCATGTCTCTCACTAACGACACATTTAACACGACGTTAGTGTCACGAACTTCATGTCTAGTTTTTTGAACGTCATACAGCACGTAAAATGCGACTTTGTGACGAATATGAGTCGACTCACCTTCACAGAGCTCTGAGCTGTAAACGCTGCGTCTTCCCGAGAAATGAAAGTGAAAGTGTACCTCCGCGGGACGTGACGTCACGGACGGCTCCAAACAGAGCCAGAGAGAAAAATAAACTATGGCTGTTCCCCACCGTCAGTATAGAAATGCAGCTGCGGACTTATCGACGTTTTCCTTTTAATACGTGCAGCCATTAGTGTCTTACTTATGGGATAAACACATCCATCCATTTTCTACCGCTTATCCTGTATTCAGGGTCATGGGGGGGCTGGAGCCGATCCCAGCTGTCATTGGGTGAAGGCAGGGTTCACCCTGGACAGGACGCCAGTCTGTCACAGGGCCGACATGTAGACAAACAACCATTCACGCTCACATTCACACCTATGGGCAATTTTAGAGTCACCAATCAACCTATCCCCATCTTGCATGTCTTTGGACTGTGGGAGGAGAACCCGGAGAGAACCCACGCTTACACGGGGAGAACATGCAAACTCCACACAGAGGGAACCCGGGCCGACCCGGGAAACAAACCCGGGACCCTCTTGCTGTGAGGCGAGAGTGCTACCCACTACACCACCGTGCAGCCCCTACACACAGACAATATCCTGACAATTTAGATAAACAGAAAAGTTAAATTTAAAGTAGTCCATGTAGCAGGGGCGTTGCTAGACATAAAGCTCTACTGGGGCACAGGCCCCCTATTACTAAAATCACAAAAAAGAGCGGTGCACCGGCTACGACATGCACACTGCCGTAAACAGACTGTAATGTGCACGCCTGACCCGGACCACAAGGTATGTATGTATTGTATTTTGGGTTAAACTGCGTTGGTTTGAGATTGAGGATGAAAAAGAAAATTCATTCTTTTACCGTTATTATCGATATAAATTAATCCACTGCCAAATATAGTAGCTCGTTAAAACTCGAACGGGAGATTTTACTGGGGCACGGAAGAGCAATACTGGGGCACGTGCTGCAAAGTAAGCAAAAAGTAGAAAGTGTAAAAAGTGTCTAGCCATGTAGACTCTCCAACAGAAGTAGTGTCTCTAGTTAGTGCAAGACATACAAGTTATAAAGTAATAACATAATAAAGATCTATCTTGGGTCCCTTCTTATTCACAATCTTTATGCCACGATTGGGGCAAATCATTTATTTTTAATTATATAATCATGAGTCAGAGTCACATTGACTTTCACTATTATGACATGCATGTCCCATTAAAGCCTGGTACCAGCAAAAAATGTCCTCTATTATGCCCTGTCTTACTGAAATTAGAAATTGGACGCCCACAAATGTCCTGCAACTGAATGACTACTTATCAGAAATAACTTCTTGTTCTTAATTTTTGTTTTACTTTGTAGCACTTTGAGATCGTTCTTAACAATGAAAAGTGCATTACAAACAAAATGTATTATTATTATAACCATTACCACCGAGCAGAATTCACCATCTCTCCTCTAGTCTGAATGACTAAAGTGTAATTAAAAAATATCTCTTTTAACTGATAAACTGATAAATCAGTCAAACGATTTATTGTTGTTTAGCGGTCAAATGGTTCATTATAAAGCAGAAATTCCCCAAACAAACAATTTATAGATGAATACAAATAGAAGTAATGTAGAAGAAAATCATGAATAGAGCTGGGGCCCGTTTCACAAAGCAGGTTCAACAAACTCTGAACCTTACCCTGAACTCTGAGTTGAACAACTCTGAGATGGGAAACTCTGAGTTTTCGGTTTCAGAACAGCGGTTTTGAATTAGTTCACTCAACTCTGAGTATGTAAACTCTGAGTTACGCGCGTGCCTGCCGACTCTACAAAGCCATCATCTATAGAGTGCCGAAGCGGAAGCAGGAAGTAACGGCGCCATGGGTCCTTTCGGAGCGAAAAAAATGAATGGTGTTCAATGGACGGAAAATAATTATTATCTGATCCCCCGGTCGTTATGCCTTGGATTACACAAATGTTGTTTATAGGCTTAAATTATAATTTTCCATGTCAAGAGTTTGACCGTTTATTGTGCAATTCTTCAGTTAAAATTCATTGAGAAAACACAATGATAAAGACTACATGTTGTGTCGCGTATGTGACGTCACGTCATCGCCCTTTTCCCTCCCTCGGCTCTCCACATGACCCGACTTATAGTGGTTCTCCCCCCTTTCGATACTTTTATTCTGCCCTTGGAAAAAAGCGGTGAAGTGGAGCAGAGAAACAGCCATCTCGGCGGACTTCGGACTCGGCGGGTGGTGACGTATATCATTCGCGACGAGAACAGCGAGGAGCTGTAGTTCACAAAGCGGCTCACACAAAACCTAACTTTATCAAAACTCTTCGCGCTTAATTGTCGTCTTCTTTGCGTGAAAAAAATTTCTTTAAATATCACAAAGAACATATGTGAAATCCATGGCACAATTCAAACGGGACCAGAAAATAATTTGTATCTACCCATTGAATCGCATTGATATTTTTTTGCTTTTGAGGACCCATGTCCCGGAAATGGAGGGGCGGGACTTCACCACTCTATGGAGCTCCGATACTACGATTCACCATGGCAACGGGGAGAGCGTCATTAGATATTACCGAGTGTTTATGTAGAAAACGAGCTCATCCTGAGAAAGCGGAGCAACGTAACTGCAGCAACAGTAGCGATAGTTGGCGTGGCAGACATTTACTGCCCGATCTAATGTGTATAACTGAATTAAACAGTCTATTGATCTAAAGGTAAAAACTGTTTATTTTCTGAGTTGCATAGCGTCACGGTGGTGTAATGGTTAGCAACGCCGCCCACAGTGCTGGCGACAGCGGTTCAATCCCCGTAAATCACAAAGTAGCGCAACACATAAATTATTATTTTTATTGGGTATAATCCCCCCAGGCACAGAAAGAAAGTGGCTTCAGTTGAAAATTAAGCATAAGAATATTGCGCAAATACGTTGACTAAGGCATATGATTTTAATCATATTTCACATATTAAACAGTAAATATAAGCAGGTATTTCAACACAGGAATGTACTTAAACATTTCATAAATCTCCCGTTCGCAAAAACACTACCTCCGCAAAGAATCTGGTTGCGGATTATGTCCGCGATATGAAATGTTGAAAATGTCGGAGAATATTGTTTAGATAATATCTAATGTGATTGAAAGGAAAGGTAATCAAAATCCTCTCCCGACGCAAAGCTGCTAGAATCACTTTTATTTCCATATCGATTAGGTTGGCGATGAAAGGACGGCACATTTTTTTCAGAGTTGGTTCAGATTCCGGAAAAAGGCGGAGACATGTAGGGAGAAACTCAGGGTTTGTTGAAGCAAACCTGCTAGCGAGCAGGTTAGGTTCACGGAGTATGTTACCCGGGTAACTGACCCAGATTTATGCTGAACTAGCTTTGTGAAACCGAAAAACCAGAGTTTCCCTCATCTCAGGGTTAACTAACTCAAGGTTTTCACTAAACCTGCTTTGTGAAACGGACCCCTGTATACACTTACATTTAGGCCATTTAGCAGACGCTTTTGTCCAAAGCGACTTACAATAAGTACATTTGTCAAAAGAAGGAAACAAAGAAACCACAACGTATCATTGCCGATAAAGTAAGAGCTAAAAATAGAACAAGTGTTAGGTCCTCATCTGAGTAAAGTAGTACTTCAAGAGCAACAGTGCTAAGATCAGAGTGCTATAGGTAAGGGTTTTTTTTTTGGGGGGGGGGGGGGGTGTCGAGGGAGGGTGTTAGTGGGTCATGCTATGTAGAGTCAAGGTGAAGTCTGAACAGGTGAGTCTTGAGCCTTTTGCGGAAGATGGCAAATGACTCTGCTGTCCTGACATTAGTCGGGAGTTCGTTCCACCACTGAGGCGCCAGTACAGAGAAGAGTCTGGACTTTGCTGAGGGACATTTGTTTGATTTCAGCGATGGTGGTACCAGCTGGCCAGCTGAAGTAGAGGAGCGAAGTGCTCGCTTCGGGGCATGAGGTTTGACCAGTGTTTGAAGGTAGACAGGTGCTGTTCCATTGATGGCCCTGAAGGCCAGTTCCATCATCTTGAATTGGATGCGTGCTGCAACAGGGAACCAGTGGAGGTCACGGAGGAGGGGGGTCATCGAGGGAATCGGGTCGAGGGAGCAGGTGGTGGCACGGTTAGATGTAACAAGTGCGTGAACATCTTCAGAGGTGAGGGGGCTAAAGCTGGTAAGACCATCCGAGTTGAGAGTTGGGGGAGATGTCTTCTGGGAGGGAATAGGTGTGAATGAGGAGCTGATGTCATTTACTTTCTTGGTAAAGTAAGTTGCAAAGTCATCGGCAGTAAGGGAGGAAGGAGGGGGAGGGGTAGGAGGGGTGAGGAGGGAGGAGAACATGGAGAAGAGTTTCCTGGGGTTGGAGGCAGAAGAGTTGATCTTTGCCAGGTAGAAGGCAGATTTAGCTGCCGAAACAGTTGAGGGGAAGTCAGAGAGGAGGCGGTGGTAGTGAGCAAGGTCCCTGTGCTGGCCTGATTTCTTCAATTTTCTCTCAGACGCTCGCAACAATGATCTGTTGGTTCGCAGAGGTTCAGACAGTCAGGGAGGGGAAGGGGATGATCGTGCAGGTCGTGAGATTGGGGGACAGAGAGTGTCCAAAGAAGAGGAGAGTGAGGACATCAGGATGGAGGAGGCTTCCTCAGTAGGCATTAAGGAGAACTGTTCTGAGGATGGTAGCGAGGAGATAACAGTTGAGGAGAGAGCAGAGGGAGTGAGGGATTTCAGATTGCGGCGGCTGGTGACTATTCGAGGCATAGAGGGGAGGGATGAGGTGGGCTTCATGGGGATGGAGAAAGTCACAAAGTGGTGGTCGGACACGGCGAGCGGGGTAACAGAGAGTGCCGAGATGCCACAGGATCTTGTGAAGAGAAGGTCAAGTTGGTTCCCGGCCCGGTGAGTTGGTGGAGAGGGGGAGAGTGTAAGGTCAAATGCGGAAAAGAAGTCAATGAATTCAGATGAATGCAGCTTTCCCGGGTGGATGTTGAAGTCACCGAGGACGATGAGTGGTGTGCCATCATCAGGGGAGCAGCTCAGGAGGGCATCCATCTCATCCAAAAAGTCACAGAGAGGACCGGGTGGGCGATAGATCACTATGATGTTGAGTTTGAAAGGAAGGGTGACAGAGACGGCGTGGAATTCAAGTGTAGATCGGGGTAGGTGGTCCAGAGGAAGGACCTGGTAGGACCATCTGGGTGAGATGAGGAGCCCAGTTCCTCCTCCTCACCCTGTTCGTCTTGGGGAGTGTGAAAACGAGTAGGCAGTTGAAAGGGCAGCTTGAGTGGCTGTGTTTTCTGGGGTGATCCAGGTCTCCGTGAGGGCCAGGAAGTGGAGAGTCTGCATGGAGGCATAGGCCGAGATGGTGTCCGCCTTCTTGACTGCAGACTGGCAGTTCCACAGCCCCCCTAGTACTTCAAGTTCCTTACCGGTGGAGAATGGTGGGTTGCAGAGATTGGATGGGTCACAGCCTCGAGTGAAGGGTCTCCGGTAAAATCTTCTCCAGTGTGATGTCCTGACTGGGATAAGACACATGGCTGCGAGGGGGGGGGGGGATGTTATGCCTACCTCAATGGACTTCCTCGATGGACTCCTGCAGATAGACTCCTGATGTCTTTGTTGAGATGTCTTGACTCCCGCAGATAGACTCCCGATGTCTTTGTTGAGATGTCTTGACTCCCGCAGATAGACTCCCGATGTCTTTGTTCAGATGTCTTGACTCCCGCAGATAGACTCCCGATGTCTTTGTTCAGATGTCTTGACTCCCGCAGATAGACTCCCGATGTCTTTGTTCAGATGTCTTGACTCCCGCAGATAGACTCCCGATGTCTTTGTTCTGATGTCTTGACCCCCGCAGATAGACTCCCGATGTCTTTGTTCAGATGTCTTGACCCCCGCAGATAGACTCCCGATGTCTTTGTTCAGATGTCTTGACTCCCGCAGATAGACTCCCGATGTCTTTGTTCAGATGTCTTGACCCCCGCAGATAGACTCCCGATGTCTTTGTTCAGATGTCTTGACTCCCGCAGATAGACTCCCGATGTCTTTGTTCAGATGTCTTGACTCCCGCAGATAGACTCCCGATGTCTTTGTTCAGATGTCTTGACTCCCGCAGATAGACTCCCGATGTCTTTGTTCAGATGTCTTGACTCCCGCAGATAGACTCCCGATGTCTTTGTTCAGATGTCTTGACTCCCGCAGATAGACTCCCGATGTCTTTGTTCAGATGTCTTCTTTCAGATGTCTTTGTTCAGATGTCTTCATTCTGATGGCCTGATGCTGTAGTGACAGCCTTATAAGTGCTCAGTTTATCGCAAGTACTGAGTGTGACCCCTCCCTCCAATCAAGTCTATTCACTACAGCAGAGCTGGCTGAAACTAGTTGATTACCCACTTAGCATAGACAGCTTCACAAGAGTTTAAACAACAAGCTATCAACACAAGACTAAATGTTACAACTAGCTTTACTCACACAATGCCTAAACCCAAATCTACAATTAGTTTCTGACTTACCAACAAGAGACAAAGGAGCTTCCTTCCTTTCTCCAGACAAAATGTGTTTTTTGTATCCGTCTAACCCCCCAAAAACAGTTCCACAAAAGCAAATAGCGAGATGTGCAAAATCTGTTTATTTTTGTTATACCATCTTTAAAGAAACAGCATTGGATCTGGTCCAAAATCGTTGCAAATATACATAAAAATCAAACATACCATTATATAAGTGTGAAATAGGTGCAACACATACATGTCATGTTGAAAAAATGAAAACTTTTTTAAAAATTAAAAATATTTGCAAGGTGCTGTGAAATATAAAATAACTTCCAGAGAAGCCTGTCACATAAAACAGATCCTAAATACTGAAATGGCATTAGCATTCATGAGCACTATAGTCCGACAAACTGCACTTCAAACAAGATGCTTAATTAAAAACATTCTTGCGTCAAAAAAAAAAAAAAAAAAAGCAAACAAAATAACAAAATAGGACTTCATTCTTTCTGGACCCGTTCATCTTTCACTTGCTCCACTTAATCTTAAAACTATTATCTCTTCATATAATAAAGTTACCTTTACTCAATACAAACTTTCACTTCATCCTTGTCAACTCAGCTCCATCAGCCTACGTATCTTTGGTGCGAGTATTGATGTATGAGGATATATAGTATTTTATACTATAGTACACTGAGGGCTGGGTGGATGCAGGTAAGGCTGCCACGGTGGTACGGTATGCAGAGGTGAGAAGGAGGCATCGGTGTGAGCTGCAGCAGTGTCACCATGCCAGGTTGAGCGGCGACATCATCATCATCATCATTACACCACATCAGCGAGTACAACGACTATTCAGCTTCGTCTTTCAGGTTGAACCTGGAATGAATAGAAGGACGAAGACTACTGAATAGCTGACAGTGAATTAAATTATCAGCAATAATTGAATTAACGGTGATCATTAAACAATGTACAGTTAAGAGATACTTCACAGACACTTCTAACTACTCCTGCATGATAACCAACGTCTCTGCTGTCCATATGTACTCATATGTACTCTATACCCAAAATCAACAGTTTCCTACAAAGAAATAGCCTCACCATTCTTTGACACCAGGAATCAGGTCAACCTGGGCCAACTCGATCTGCACCTGAAGGACAGGAATGACTTGTTAGCATCTGTATAAGCCTTACATGTTATGTATGAGCATTTACATTTACATTTAGGGCATTTAGCAGACGCTTTTGTCCAAAGAAAATTACAATAAGTACATTTGTGAAAAGAAAGAAACCACAACATATCATTGCTGATAAAGTAAGAGCGAAAAAAAAAAGACCAGGAGGAATCACATGTGACATTCTACGGATGTGTATGATGCAGGTAGCTGTCTCGGACCGACCTGTCCAATGACATCGCGGCTCCTGAACGAGGCCGAGTTATTCTTCACTGTAACGCTGAGGCGTCTGAACCGCATCTCGTCCACAGACAGATCGTACTCAAACCTTAAAGAATTTGACAAAGATTAGATGCGGTCAGTAGGAGTAACAAAGATCTTTAGAGATTAAATATATATATAATACAATTAGCTACTTATGTAATTACCTCTCATTGAATTCTGGGTTGAGGTCTCTTTTCTTCACCGTTGTCTTCCTCTTGGTGGCCTTACTTTTGTCTGGCAGCAGCATGAGGGAGACATAGCTGTCTACTCCATCCTTACTTTGAGACAACAGACCTCTGTCCACAGAAAGAGAAAGCATGTCTTAAATAAGTGTGCTAAAGTGTGAGACTATTTAAAAGGCCCAGTATATTAGAGCAGTATAATGCATCTTTGTAAATAAGAACCATCATCAACAATGTCCTCACTTTGTTAAACACTATGTTTCAATGTAAACACAGTATTTTACAAATTATAAATTGTGGTTTCTATCAAGTTCTATCTGAGAAACAAACTTGTAAGAAGTTTAAACCAAGCCTCAAATAACTACACTAAAAAAACACACTATTGGAGGACGCACACCTGCAGCCATGGACAATGACGACGAGCTGTCTCTCGTGTGAGGCGTATGAAAGGGACAACTCCACCTGCCCAGGTCCAGGGTCAGCACAGGGCACAGTCCCTGAACTGATCATATCCACCATCTTGGTATCTAGAATCTATTGAAAAGAAATTCATGATAGGAAGAACAAGTGTCATTGCTGTAGCCATGTAATGCTATACAACATAATGCTGTGGGCAGATGTGTCACCTTGAGTTCAGCCCTCAGCAGGATCTGACTCTCAGGTGTGGCCCCATCCAGATGGAACCACTGGTCCAGGACCAGCTGCGGTTCTGCAAGCAGCTCTTTCACAGGAACCACCAGAGATCCCATCGGCTGGTCCCAACCACTGGACAACTGCAATAAAAGAGAGCGAGAGAGTGAAGAAAAAAATCACTCCAACTTTATTACTGTTAAATGTGAGATGCAGAATAAAAAAAAATAAAAATAAATGTCTTGCCTTTACTACAAGCATCTGATGTTTAGGGTCATGGACCAGGAAGTGGAAATACTCATCCCACTCAGGACTGGTGCTGCGCTCACACAGCTTAAAAGAACATGGAAATAATAATTATTACAATAATAATGCTAATCTATCAGAGTGAAAACACCATGCATCAAGAGTCTCACTTTGGTTTTGTAGGTCGTTTCACCCAGAACAAGCTCAGCTCCTGCTTTGGGTTCCTTTCCACTCTTCTTCAACTATCAAGGAACAGTAAGGCATTCACATTTTTATAATATGAGAAATCCTTCTCTATTGCATAGTATGGAAATAAAATGCTGGTGCTTACAGGTAATGAATCTGCTCTCTCTATGTGAACGAAGAGCAGAGCAGCGGAGGGCACGGCTTTGTTCTGATAAGACTGGAGAGATTGAAGCTGCATCACCTGCAACGTGGAGCACAGCAAGTTAATGTGAATTATGTGCCCTGCGTGTTGGAATGTGACTACACAGCATTATCTAGGAGGCTGTTTTGTTATGGACACGTCAATAGTGCATGTTTAAAGAATGTCTGAATAAACCGGGGAGGTCTCACCTGGTCAAGTCTGGCTGAATGTGACACAGTGGGAACCCATTCCAGTATCAGGTGGACCCGACCAGACTTCACATCATTCAGAGTGTACCACTGCAACACACACACATACACAGTCAGATAAGGAGCAGGGCAACACGCTTTGCAGAAGGAAATGTCACAGAGCAGTTTGGAAATCACATGGCACAGATTTAGATCATGAATTATTGACTAACCTGGTCTGTGTACTGGGATCTGATGACCTCATTCAGCTTAATACTGAATCTGTAAAACAAGCAAATGTTTAACAACAAGATGTCTCAACTCCACTATTGCATAAATCAATGCTAATCAATGAAAACTGCAGAGGAGCAATCAAACCGGCTGGATTAATACTAATAACATTCAGGTAATTGTAAAGTCCTTGTGTGAATATTTCATAAATTCAGCCACATCAAATATTCAGCTTATGTTGATGCTTGAAGGCTGCTGGACCCCAATGATGTAAACTCACTTGTATCTCTGTTAGAATTCTTAGCGTGGAGATCAGTTCACTCAGGATTCTACACCTTTTATCTCGAGTACTTATATAAGTGACTAACCATTAACCAACATTACGACACACACCTGCCAAGGAAGTCATCGGCATCTAAATCCTTATCAAAGGCTTCAAACTTGATCTCCTGAATGCTGCGGCCGCTCACAACCAGCTGTTGAAAACAAACGAAAACCCATATTTGTCCAAAATACTGTCCATGTGGTGGAATTCAGACCATGTGCTACGTTTAAACTGAGAGTCCTTCGCACCTCATACATTTCCTTCCACGTTGGGTTCAGATTTTCCTTGATAACGTGACTCTTGAACGTAACTTCCCCTATGTTGATCTTGACGTAGGGGTCGCTCTTGCCTTTCACCATGCCCCCCATCAGGTTATCTTTGGCAACCAGATTCTGGGCCTCCAACAGGTGGATCCTCAGCAGCCCCTGCAGGATGAAGACTGTAAATGCTACAAAACATACAAGCCACTCGGCACACCAAATGTAGATACTGCATTTCAGAGCAAAGCTAGAAGTATGACTGGAAAAGAGGCATTTTTGCCTAATGTCATCATTTCAGAATAATTTAATAATTTCTCTAACGTTGAAATTCAACCTTTTTAAGAAAACTACTAAAATCAGTCATTTCACTGCCTTTAAGCCACTGTGTCAAAGAAATCTTCTATAAGATAGAGGACACCTTCCCAAGTATTCATTTGGATTATGACAACTTGTTTTTCTTTAGTAAAGGTCCTTCCCTCACATCAGACTTCTATACACAAATAATACAATTGTTGACATGTGTCATTTAGTGCCTCCCGTCTGGATAATTCCTGTTTTTTTATTCTAGCTGACATGACACAGGTGCCTATGCAGAAGTTCAGTAGAACACACGATCCACCAAATCAGCAGAGGAAGCTGAAATTTCCCCAGCAGAACAAAACGTGATATTTGAAGACAAGAGGAAGTGGGACATTAACAGTGTTTGGAAAAAGGCTGGGCTTATTCAGGAAAGCCACATGATGGGGCTGAGACCCAGCTGCAGTGACAAAGAACAAATACCACTGTACAGTTGGTGGAACCTAATTATTTAACTTCCACTCTGCCAATTAACACATAAACGAGACCCACCTCTTCACCAAAGTCCTGGCTGGGGGTTGTGTGTGGTGGAAGAACTCCCCAGCTTTGGGGCTTTCTGTGACCTCAGCTGGCCCCAGGGTCTCCGTGGGAAGACTAGTCACTGTGGCGTGAGCAAGGTCGCCTAAACCAGTACTACACACACCCACACACACACACACACACACACACACAGAAACTCAGAAATGTAAACACACATATAAATGTACACACAACAATGAAGGGGGAAGAAAATAAATGGTTTAATTTGCGATGATGAGGAGCTCACCCTGCTGTTTGCATTTGCCTCGGATCAAAGTCTCCTTCCACTGCCGTGTCTGACTGTGTTGATTCCTCTTCTGGATCTGTTGGCTCCTCCACCAGCTGAGCAAAATCAGCAGGAGCAGCATCTTCTGGTTCAGCATCTTCTGGTTCAGCATCTTCTGGTTCAGCATCTTCTACTTCAGATTGTTTAAAATGGCTGGACACGGAAACCGGTCTAAAAATACAAACCGCTGTTACAAAACACCACAGCCAGTCTCGCTAACTTTGCCTTATATTTAAAAGAAACTAAGTGGTATGGATTTGGTGGTTTTTAAATAAACCCAGGGTCCAGTCCGCATAGTTTCGTTGTGTATTATTAAATCAGGCACACATCACTCACTCATCTTCTTTCAGCTCTGGGATGATTTTGTCCTCGCTGGCTGTGGAAACAACCATCTCTTCTCTCTTTGAACCAGAAGCTTGTGGAGCCTCAGTCATCCTTGAGCTCAGGACCTGTCAACAAAACATTTCCTGTTGCCTCTAATGTGTACCAACCACAGCAGTAATAATGCCCTATGTGTGTGTTTCCTCTCTTACCTTGAGTTCAGCCCTCAGCAAGATCTCACTTTCAGGTAAGGCTCCATCCAGAGGCATCCACTGGTCCAGGACCAGCTGTGGCTCAGAGAGCAGCTCTCTCACAGGGACTACAAGAGATCCCATTGGCTGGTCCCATGCACTCGACAACTACGGAGATGAGGACACAGTTATGATGTCAGTGAGTGGAGGGGATGTTCCTGACACTAGCAGCAGTCATCAGATACTACAGGACAACACATTCACCTTTATTATGAGCATTTCCTCTCTGGGGTCACGGACCAAGAAGTAGAATGCCTCCTCCCACTGAGGTGATCTGGAACGATCACATACCTCCAGGTAGAAAGAAAGGAGATTCCTTACACATGGAATAACAATGTCTATATAGTCATTGTATTGTAGTTTGAACAGCCTCATGTTTGATTAATGTCTTTCTCTCATACCTTAGTTTTGTAGGTTGTTTTTCCAAAAACAAGCTCAGCCCCAGCCTTGGGCTCCTTTCCACTTTTCTTAAACTGAACACAGAAAGACATCAATTATGTGAGTATGTTTTATTCTCTCTGTAATTCAGGCAAAAATTGGGTCAAGATCCAACTTTCCTTTCTTTTTTTCTTTCTTTCTTTAAAAAAAAAAAAAAAGCATTCCTGAGTTATTGCATCATAAAGTCTAACAACGGCACTTGCCAGACAGTTTTCTATTTATAACTCAGAGACTGCACACTTATTATAATATTTATATGTACCAAATTACAACTCACAGGCAATGAGTGCGCTCTGTCCACATAAACAAAGAGCAGGGCTGCAGAGGGAACACTCTTGTTCTGGTAAGACTGGAGAGACTGCGCCTGCATCACCTGCAGGAGAGAATCAAATGAAAAATACATTACAGTGACTCAGCATTGATGTGCACACTGAGCAGGGCGTCATGGAATAGCACAGATGTGGAGGGAATAGGCAATTGATAAAGATTATAAAAATATGGGCGAATAAGGGGAGGAACCCTAAACAAATGATACAAACCTGGTCTAGGCTGTCATTATGGGACACTGCTGGTACCCACTCCAGTATCAGGTGAACACGTCCAGACTTCACATCATTTAGGGTGTGCCACTGAAACACAGATGTACACTCAATGAATCAGAGCCTATGATGACACCGCAGCAATGACTAAGATACAATGAGGCATGAATACTGACCTGGTCTGTGTACTGGGAGCAGATGATATCTGTCACACTGATTGTATATCTGCTCACAACGAAGACAAGTATTTGCACATTTTACACAATTATACAAATATGAAATGCATGATCTGTGAAAATGAGACCAGACACCAAAAAGCATGCAATCAAAATGATTCATATAGTCTAATGCTGTGAAAGGTTTGCATCCATAAGTAATGCTCGTAAACACAGAAGAAATAAAAGCTGAAAAGCACCCAATGCTGATTCTTTTCATAATTCAAACCATAAAGCTATATACCAGTAATTTATCTATATGTTGATATAACTATGCTTTGGATGTACATATGTCGACAAACTGAATACCATGCTGAGGCATTGAAACCTTCCAGTCATAGTTGGACAAGAAGAAACCTCCACATGAGCCTGTACCTGCCCAGGAAGTCATCTTTGTCCATGTCTTTGTCATACAGCTCTACTTGCACCTCCTGTCCTGCCTGAGGCCTCAGTACCACCTGAAAGAACACACAACAGTTCAAACAGTTCAATTAACAAAAATGCGGTGGCTCATATGAACTTGAATCATTGTGACCTTAACTTGAAATCATGCTTGGAGCAAATCAGACTGAACACTCCATTCATACGCACCTCATACATCTCATTCCAGACCGGGTTGAGGTTCTCCTTGATCACTTTACTCATAAACGCAGCCCCTCCAACCTTGATCTTGGCATAGGGGTCACTCTTGCCCTTCACCATGCCGCCCATCATGTTATCTTTGGCAACCAGACTCTGCGCCTCCAACAGGATGATTCTCAGCAGCCCCTACAGGAAGGGATCAATTCACTTTGTATTGATCACTTTAAAAAAACATAAAATAACTGTGATTGTGTCGTGCCTTCTTGGATGTATCTCATCTAGATCACTATTTTGTGGTGTTACCTCGCTGGCAAAGCTGAGGTCTGGGGAAGTATGGGGAGGTTGTGCAGACGCAGGGGTTGGCACTTCTTCCACCTTCTCCTCCGTCACATCGACTGTTTCCTTTACGTTAACATCTTCCTCTAAGGTGACTAAAGGAGAAGCGTCCACTGAACTTGACCTAAAAAACCCACAAGATTAGTAATTAAAACATTTAAGTGAGAGAAGGAATAATGGAAAGTAAAGACAGACCTTTTGAATTAATTATCTCACCTCAGCACTCTGTCCATCTCCTGTATTTGCGGAGCAACGGAAGGCACTGAAGTGACACTGGCCTTCGTGGCACCCTGACATTTGCTGGGAATCAGCATCTGCAGTCGAGTCAATATTATTATTGTTTCATTTTGTTAACCAGCTTTGTATACATCAACATCAGTATAGAATTAGAACTGCCTCAAAAGAACATGACATATGAATATTAAAGAAACTGAAAGGGATATTCTGGATAGTTACGATGAGTAAAAACAAAACAAAATATAAATATATATATATTACAGTTACATAGAGTAAGATAACATAGACAACATAATTAAACAGAGAAAATGATGTAGGGATTAGAGACAGAGTATAAGTGATAAATAGATAGAGATAAAGAACCCTGAAGGGGAGGCAGAATGAGACAAAAGTGAATATGACCACCTTGAGTTCAGCCCTCAGAAGAACCTGACTCTCAGGTGAGGCTCCATCCAAATGGAACGACTGGTCCAGGACCAGCTCTGGCTCAGACAGCAGCTCTCTGATAGGAACCACCAAGGAACCAATAGGCAAAGCCCAGCTGTGGGAGAGCTGGAGAAACACAATGCAGGCCGTCAGCATGGCTAGTATGTATATATCAGAGATCACACTCGTTCTGATCCACTTTGATTATGCACCGTAGCCAGCATACCTTGACAACAAGAATATCTTCTCGGGGGTCTCGAACCAGGAAGCAGAATGCCTCATTCCACTGGGGTGATGTGGTACGGTCACACACCTTCAGAGACGCAAGAGTCAGTTAATATTACTGACAGCTATCATGTCACTATTGCAGTATTACAATCAGTGCTGAAAAAGTCGTACTGTAGTTTTGTGGGTCGTTTCTCCGAGAGTCACCTCCGCTCCCACTTTTGGCTCCTTGCCACTCTTCTTAACCTGCAGACAGACACACAATGACAATAACAGCCCATCTATTCTAAACATTAACTGCATCTCCCTTAACACAAGTAGAAAAACACTCACAGGTAAACCGCCTGCTTGCTCCATCAAGACAAACAGTAGGCCTGCTGAGGGAACTGCCTTGTTTTGGTAGGACTGCCTGGAATAGAACTGAAGAACCTGAAGACACCACATCAACAACCATTGAGAACGGATAGAGCTTATCAACAACTGTCCATTCATCCGTGACTCTTCTGGGAATACCAACCTGGTCTAATCCGTCTGGCACAGAGACTGTTGGGACCCATTCCAGTATCAGGTGAACTCGACCAGACTTCACGTCACTGAGAGTGTACCACTGAGAGAAGAATCAGGACCCGTGTTATATGTTACAGATGTATATAGAGATGGATAAGGCTTATTAAAGCGCGTTGGAGAGCTGTGCATCATTGGGAGAGAGACCTATGGTCTTATTCTGACCTCACTCTCTGAAGCTAAACATGCAGCAATGTGTCTGGCAAGGAAGACATCTCACCTGATCAGTGTACTGCGAATCGATGATGTCCTTCAGACTGACCTTCAGCCTGTGTGTCAGGATACGTGAGATTAGAATGCATTTTTACACCGTTTATTTGTGTTTCATCATTAAATTATTCATAGCTCTTGTACCTGCCCATGAAATCATCCTTCATGTCCATGTCTTTATCAAACACCTCCACATACAGGTCTTGGCCTGGCAGCTGGGTGAGAATCACCTGAGGGGTGAAGGAAGGAAAGCAATTATACAGCAGACATTTAAAAATGCATGCTAACGTCTATTCATTTTAAAACTGTGTTCTTTCAATAAATAACCGTGCGTTATTTACCTCATACATCTCGTTCCACGTGGGGTTAAGATTACTCTTGATAACCTGACTTGTGAATGTTTCCCCACCGATGTTGAGCTTGACGTAAGGGTCACTCTTTCCTTTTACCATGCCCCCCATCATGTTATCTTTCGGGACGAGGTTCTGCCCTCCGAGCAGGTGAATTCTAAGCAGTCCCTGTGAAAAAAGATTACAAATACATTAGAGTAAGCACGTGCGATTTAAAAAAAACACAAATCATCCATCCAGTGCTCCATTACCTCTGTGGCAAAGCTAGGATGGGGGGAGGTCTTCTGTGGCAGCTGTTTGGACATTTCAGTCCCCAGATTAGATGACACATCAGCTGGAATACGCTCCTCATCTAAATACAGGACCTATGTTACATAAGAGAAGAGAAATAAGAGAGATAAAATGTGCCTTAAATCCCACACTCATTAAATCTTAATTGATTCGTCATTATTCATATGAAAAAAGTTTGATCAATTTGATTCTAGTTTGATTCTATGATTAATAAACTGTGAGCCTTTTTTATGTGTCCAATATAGTGCAGGATTAGTGAATGGGTCTGGTTGACATTACCCTGAGAACTGCGTTGATATAGATGCGACTGGCAGATCCAGAGTTGTCCAACTGGAACCACTGGTCCAGAGAAAGATTAGCATTGGACAGCAGACGGGACAAAGGGATGGTCAGACTGCCCAATGTCTGCGTATGGTCAGCGTCCTTCACCTGGTTAATTTACCATGAAGGAAAGCCACAATGACATAACAAAAGAAAAACTCAGTGTTCAGTACAGAGAAGCTAATCTTATAAGTGGTTACCTGAATGTCTATGTCCTGCTTGCGAGGATCTTGGACGAAGAAGGTGAAAGCTTCCTCCCACTCTGGATTAACGGTTGTGTAACAGGTCTAAATGTAAGAGTAAATACTGTAGTATGCATATAAAATATTTTAAATGTAACACAATATAGTTTTATAATGGGCTTTCCCAATAGATATACCTTGCTCTCTCTAGTGATGTCCTGCACAGACAACTGCACCATGGGATTGGGCTCTTTATTTCCCTTCTTCATCTGAGAGATTCACAGTTAGAAACAAGCGTATGAGTAGACAGTGAGGCATGTGAACAATGACATTCTCTACCCGTCACAGAGCAATACATAGACTTTATCTACCACACTGACAACACGAGGTTGAAGTGAATAATGGGGTTACCATAGCAACAGCACAAATAACCGACAGGAAACAGCACACTCATGGCATAATCAGGAAGTACATATCTGCATTGAACCGAACCACAAAGACCGAGATTCGTGCCAAAGATGCTATACTCTTGCTTTCGTGTGTGATATGAGACTGAAGCAGATTTAACAGCCATGGATAAAGTTAGCCACACGCATCCACACTGCAATGAAGGGCAACGGCTTAGAGGCCAAGACAACAAATTTGTGGAATGCCAAGCAGGCAGTTACAGCTCTGCCCCAGTTTAACCACACAAAGGAAGCAGCTCTGAGCCGAGCATGAACGTGGGCAGATAGGGGAGAGAGATTTGACTCACAGGAAGGGCCTCAGCCTTGTCCAGATATACAACCAAGATGGCCGAAGAAGGTGGATCAGCAGTCTTACTGGGGACGCTTTCATTCCTCTTCAGGATCTGAGGGATAATCGCAAATATGGGATTTTAGAGTATACGTGACTTTTAAGAGTAATGCATCAGTGGAAATAAGTGACTCAAACCTGCTCCAGTCGATCAGTGCTAGGCAGCAGGGCCAACCACTCCAGTCTGAAATGAACCCTTCCGGAAGGAGTTTCTTTTAAAGTGAACCACTGAGAAGACAGCCAAAGGAATACATTCACGATCAAAAAATTTAAAACATGCTTTAAAAAGCTTGATAAAAGCTTTATACTTACATCATCGACAACTATGGATTTCTTCACAATGCCCAAATCCAATTTGGTCCTATATGGAGGAAGAGTGGAAGACAGAATTCATTAAAAAGGAGAAAATCTACTGCTGCAGACAAAAGGATCATAGAATAGAAAGCAGATGATGTAGCTTTTAAAAGTACAAATACATGCTTTGATAAAAAAAAAATAAGTAGTGTACTCGTTCCAACTGGCCAGGAAAGGTGACAGATGAAAGGTGACAATGCGAGATTCGACGTAGGCACACAAGGAACATGAATATACAAGTACCTGCCCAGGAAATCATCCTGGTCTGGGTCTTTGTCAAATACCTCCACCTCCAATTCTTGACCAGGCACCTCATGGACTATAACCTGATGTACCAGACACACACAAGGACATGAAGACTGACAGAGGGATTTGTATGGACGTTTGCTGCGGCCTCATGCTAACATGAATGAAAATGAACATTTGCAGCGCCGTAACGGTCTCACCCCTCAAAAAGTGAAGATGGTATATGATTGAGTCTTCCCATGTCTGTGCAATGATGAAACTAATTTCCAGCTCCCCGTTCTTCTTACCTCATATATCTCTCCCCACTTGGGACAGTCTGTGTTGTCGATGTGTTTGGAGGTGAAGGTCTGAGGGCCGACCCTCAATATGGCATAGGGGTCAGACAAGCCAGCCATGACCCCTTTCACATAGCTGTCCTGGGCTGCGAGATTCTGTGCCTCCAGTAGGTGTATGCGCACCACACCCTAAGAAAGGAAAAAAAGGACCAAGATATAAGATACTCTTATATTATAGTATATAGTCTTCCTCTATCTGCAGGTGTCTATTCAGGTTTTACCCTGGGCAAAGGAGAGCGTAGTTGGGCCACATGCAGGCCTGGAACCAGGGGGACAACCAGACGGTTGGGCAGTACCAAGAAGGAGGCAATGGCATCCATAATCATGCTGTCAGACATCACGCTGAGACAAAGAAATCACATTTTAATGGCAACATACTGCTGTACACATTAATAACATATTGTGAGGGTGAGGTAATGATGTTATAAATTACCAACATGTAAACCAATGAAAGGTTGTTTCTGCATGACTCACTTTAGTCCAGGGATGTCCAACAAATTAGTCAGTCCAGTCCAATTGATGTCTAGTTTCTGGGAGGCGATAAGACAATGAAATGTGATATACGTAGCAAATCAATCACGACTGATCAATAGCATGTGAGACGCTACCAAGATACATGCTGGTGGGGGCAATAATATAAGGACAAATAGAGGTAAATGTAGATGGACGTACTGGCCGCTGGATGAAAAACATGGTGACTGCCCCCACTATGGGCACGTCTCCAATCAGAGGCTCCAGAATGACCCGCATCATCCCATGGAGCTGAGGACAGAGGAGCAGAATGAATGAAAACGTGGACAAACATACAAACATTACAGTATATTACAGTTATCCCTTTAAGACAGGCAACATGTTTATATTAACTGTAATTCAGTCAAATAATGCCTTCAAGCTTGAAAAGAAGACAGACCTGTATTCCTTTGACTCCAGCTTTGCAGAAGTATCTTTTCACCTCAACATTGATTTCTACATCGCCAACATAGCTGTGGATTGAAGAACAGAAAAGTCACTTACAACAAAGCCTCCTAAAAGCTGAAACACCAAGGTGCCAAAGAGCAACGGATAAGCATTCACCTAATGTAGAGATCTAGCAGGACTTGTCCTTTGTCATTCTCAGTGTGAGCCTTGATCCCTACAACTTTCATGGCCTTCAGCAAACAAGAAAACACATTTTCAGCACAATAAAAAAAAAATTGTGTGATACTCTCTGTCATATCATAGTAAAGCCATCAGGGGCATCACCTTGTCTCCCATATCCACTTTAGTGATGCTGAGGGTCTGGAGGTGGGTGCTAGACGCCCGGATAGATGGCGTGATGGTTTCCACCAGCAGCTTCTCAAGGTATTGACCGACAAACGGCCACACCTGCTGCAGCACCTGGGCGGGTCAACAAGGACGTGGTTATGAATTGTTTTCATTGGTAGGACATGTGAAATAATATACGCTGTACATCCCGACAACCAGGGACTACTTCTTTAAGAAAACGTGGTATAATTTTTTTTTTGTTATTATTATTATTATTATTTTACTATTGTGGTTTCTCTTAGTTCTCATCTTCTCATTCTTATGTCTGTCTTCATGTTTTGTATTTGTTATTAAAATATATTTTTCAAAGTTTGGAAAATAAAATAAAAATTTGATCACAAAAAAATAAAAAAAATAAAACGTGGTCAGTTTGGCCACACTGTAACAAAACGGTCTGCCAAATGCCTTGGCCTCCATTAGCAATAACTGAAGAATGACAGAGACAGCTGCAGCCAGCGGAGTCTCCTCAGCTGTTAGTCGTCTGCTTTGAGTCCTCACATATACCACGATCAGTCCTCGCTTTTTACAACATGGCAATGCTGCGACATTAACATTTGATTGTTACATCTTTATACCCGTCAGGGAGCGAACCATCTTGGTTCTGCTTGTTTGTGTGACTTTGGTTGGTTTCAGCCTGGCATAAGTGGAGAGTGAGTCATCAGCTGCTGTGAAGGAAGCAGCATGAGCAACAAGGGAATCTGCTGACCTCCCCTCCAGTAACCAGTCTCAAATCTCTGCTTTGTCTGGCTCTCTGTTGCTTAGATCTCGTGGTTCTGTTATCATGAATACTTGTATCACTGTATATTGATATTTGTGGCCCTGGGGGGGCTGGGAGGGCGGGGGGGACAATGGCTGTAGTTTTATTTAGTTAGGGGAGCTGGAAAGCTCCTCCTCCTTCCTTCCTTTGAGCGAGCCTGTAATGAAATGGAAATGTTGAGAGTGCTGCCTGGCAGCGGGCCTGCTCTCTGCAGTACAGACAGAGTGGCTACGATAACGGGGGTGTGGCCTTTTTCTGGAACATGGCAGCAACAGCAGCGCTACCATCTATCAGCTAGCACCAGCTACTAACCGAGCACACTCCACCAAGTGTCAATCAACACAGCAGCTGAACAGAGAAGGAAACACTAGTGCCTTTTGTGTAAAGTAAAGAGTGACGAGATGCAGCGAAATAGGAAACCGCTGATTATGTTTACCTTGTTCAGCCACTCGACCTTCTCAACATCTGGAAAGCTGACCTGAAGGAAAGAAAGACAATGAGTACATACTTAAATGATGCATAGGGCCTAATAACCGAATAGGGAAATGATTCAGCCGGAGCTGATGCAGGTCTGGAAATGTCATCAGGAGCACTGCTGATATCATCCGGGTGCTATTAATACTGTGCCAATATTTCCAAAAGAAAAAAAATTAAGTTTTTTTTTTGTCACATGTTCATGTGTCATTTATATAAATCCTGTCACATGCCATTTCTTGTGCACATAGTAATATGGAGACGCCCCCCTTTCTGAATCCTTCAGTGAGGAGAATGCACGCTGTCAAGAAATCACTAGACTCCCTCAATGAGATTAAAAAAACCCGCATCCACAGGAACCTCGTTTGGGTGTGGCCAGATGTTCTCAAAAGTCAAAACAGGCCCATGTGGGTTGCAGCGATTTCCGTTTTAGGTAGCATACTCTCAGGATGTTGAACTTATTATACTTCGTGCACTTTTTCCTTTACTTAAAGTGGCACCGAGGATTACTGAGTTGTTGCGATGCACTCAGAATTGAGTTTGTTCCTCGGCAGCAAATTAGGGAAGTGTTTTCACAGAAATAAAAAGGAAGCACAGAGTTATGCCCTGCATGATTCAATTAGGACCTACAGCATACATCAGGGAAACAGTGACAAGGAAAACACTCCCATAAACCCCACTAAAAGTAGACGCGTCACCAGTATAATGTATAGGACAAATCAAATAATTCCTAGTGATATTTTGGGTTATTCTAGGGTTCAGGAAGGATATGGATAGTTGGTGTATAAGTCAGTGATGGATGACACGGTTTCAGGCTCGTTTCTTACCCACGCAGGGAGGCCTCGCTTGCTTTTGGACACTTTGGTGGATGCGTACTCCTCCTCGTTGTTGAGCAGCTGCATGGCTGACCTCAGGCGGGTCTCCTTGGCTTCTCGGGCATGTTTCCATCCCGTGTAGACCATCATCCCGAACACCAGCAGGCTGGTGCTGACCCGGTAGTAACCGGCCAGGTAAACGGGCAGCAGGGCGCCGAGACATTTCCCGAAGGTCCAAAGCACCGCGACCGCACTGATCCCCCTGGGTTTGGGACCTCCTGGCTCCGCGGCACTCAGCGCTTTCTCGTCGGTGTCGCTCGCAACCTCGGCGCCCTTCGCTTCACTCGGCTCCGGCTTCTCGCTTTGCATGGTGATATCCTCCACTAACAGTCACTAACGTGATACCGTTGGATAAAAAATTAACAAAAAAATTACAACCGTTTAGGCGTTCGAGAGGACTTAACGGCAAGTTACTCTAACGTCTCATCTCTGACGTCAGCTAGCTACCGTCTGACGTTCCCCCTCGCTAGTTCAGCGCTCGCGCGAGTCGCATCTTTTTAAACAGTACTATATTGTTATGGTTGATTTTGAGCAGTCTGACTGACTAGTGGACGGGTCCCGAAGAAGTGGAGGACGAGTTCTGCCCCTCACCCAGTCCCGTTATCTGGAGGACACGCCCACTGGGGGAAGCAACAAAAAATAAAACAACGCATCTTTGACTCTTTCGCTGCTGCGACAAAACCGTCGTCTCATCTGTAGGAATTGGCAGCTTTCGCTCTGTATTAAAATGTAATTACAGCTGTCGGAAGAAGCAGAATATATACAAATACATTTAGTCACCAACTCTTGACAAATCGTTAACCCGCGAGTAGCCCATTCTTCCTGCTGCACCAGTTGATTTTAAAAACAGCAGAGTGGACAGTCTCCTCAATCCCCTAGATCCGGTTTTACCACACAGACCCAGTCCATGGGTACTTGTTTAAAGAGCCACGTGGATATGACACTCCTGAAGAAACACTGGGTGTTATATTAGTTTACACAATGCGACTCCACCCAAACAAGTCAAGCAATGGGATGTAAACATGAGCATCTCACCTGTGAACAGAGTAGACACAAGTAATGAACTGAAGAAGACAACTGGAAACAAAGCAACAGATAAAGAAGATTCATTGTTCTTCTTCATCTTTTTTTTTTGTTTTTAAATGTGCAAAGTACCAAAGTTAATTTACACCAGAGCAATCCACAAACATATAAACACAAAACTGCTTCCAAAGTCTTTATATGTCCCCACAAGGATGGCATAACAGTGCTGATGGTTCAAAGGATATGACCTCATACATTTCAGTTTGTTGCCATTTTCATACGTGTTTGAAAAGGTCCCTTTGGTAAACAAACAGGTCACAGGTCAGTGAATAGGAAAAATGTCTTTGTGATTTCCTCATAGACTCCAGGAAGAATAGCTGCTGCTTTGCAAAAGCTAATACGGATGTAAATAAAAACAAACAAACAAACAAACAAACAGACCACAGACTGATGAAGCTTTATCCTGCCCTCTGGTGGAGAGTGAAGTGTCTGATACCTCAGCACTGGCACTGTTCTGTCATCAGTCGAGTGTCCTACGCATTAAAAGAAGGCCATCTATGTTAAAAATCACAGTAAAGGATGCTACAGTCCGACAGTGCCACACTTTATAAGTTAGTGAGGCAGAGTTGTGATCCTCATGCTCTGACTTGAAATTGGGTACGACACCATTGGGGTGGTAGCATGACTCATGGTGATGCCAGGGATAGGCTGCGTCATGGAGACTGCCACCGGCGCCACAGATACAGCCACCGGTGCCATAGAAACAGGTGGCGCCATCCCTTGGACGATGGTCTGTGCAAGGGCGGCTGAGAGGGGGGTGATCTCAGGGTTGAGGTGAGGCGGAGGAGCCGTAGGTGGGGCTGCATTAGATGGGGGCACTGAAGGGGCACCGGTAGGTACTACCAGGTCCTGCTGGGTGACAGGCCGAGGCTGCAGTCCAGCGCTGCTCAGTGTGGTGTGAGTCTGGGCGATGCTATGATTGTAGGAACTTATTGCACCAACAGGGGGCACCAGACTCTGCTCAGAGGGTGCAGGAGTGGAAGTCAGCGTCATCACCTTGGCCTGGGTTCGGAACTGGGCGTTCTGCTCCAAAAGAACCTCATTTGTGGCAATGAGATTTGAAACCTGAGAAAAACATGAGACATGGATTAGAAAAGGACTGGGCTTTATGAAAGTCTACTGACAGAAAATCTGGTTTTGTGCCCGAATTTCTTATGAAATTATACTTCAACATTATATCTACTTCAAGTCAAAAAGAACATTATTTAAAGAGTCATTGTTCCTTAACATTTAATTTGTCAACTAAATGTAATAAGAGCTTTTCCAGTTATTGTTTCTACAAGTTCATGCAGAATGATCAAGCACAGTTTACTCTTCACAGAGCTTTAGTGTCTAGGATATTTCAGGATGTCTTATCCTTTTTTTGAATATGCCTAAAAACATTCATCGAGGTATTACTCAGGTGACTGTGAAGGAAAAAAAACCTTCCAGAGACAGCCGTGCCTGGCTGGGAATATGTCTGCTTGTTTAGCATAATTAGTGCATTCATTACAGCATTAATCTCTCATGCTGCCATCTCTCATCACAATCTCTAAAATTACTTTAAACTTGGTTTCTATCTAGAAATACATATTTCATATAAATACACTGACTGATCCAAATTAAACATTTTCATCTTGTTATCGGAGAAGTGACTTGGACACAGCTCCTCTCTCATTACAAGTCCAGTCTGTCAACAAAAAGTAGTCCTGCCACCAATATTCAAAAACAGGTCAAGAAGTTGCCTCATTCTGAAATCAACATTTTCAAGTTTTTTATGCTGTTAAAATGTTGTTTACATGTAAATTACATATGTGAATTTAGATTAATACCGCAGACTGCCAAACCACCTAACTGTACTTGTTAACTGTAAATATTGCTGAAATGTAAGATTAATTTCATTATCATTTTCTTTTCTCAATTAATTATTTTGTCTTTAACGTCCAAAAATGTGAATGTGAAAACAAATTAATTTGACACTATACTATAATATTGTTGTTGCACATAACCCTCTCATGTGTAAGATTCAGTTCAAGAAGCATACAAAGTATGTTAAATAATATAATTCAATCCAATACAACAGTATATAATAAATAATACCTGTGTTGTGCTTATGAAATTGATTTGATAGCAAATTGTATTGAATTGCATTATACTGTCAAATGCAACTGTTATTTTGCACATCATTGTATCTGGTATTAATTGTAAAAAATCATATTGCATAATAAATTGAAACATATGTTTAGATTTGACCAAATTACTAATGTTATTTGTGTAAAACAACAACAACACTACCAGTTGTGTATAATTTCATACAAGGATTGCTCAGTAGTCAAATTTTTTGTTTAACTTCCAAACGTTTTTTTTTCTTTGAACTAACTCTCATTCTAACCTGCTTCTTCAACTCTTCTACTCTCTTCTCAGCAGGCAGTTCTCTTCCTCCAGGAACCTGTACTCCAGAGGACGTTGTGGCAAGGTGGCTGGAAGTCCCAGCTCGTAGTGTGCACCTCCAGTCACATCTGCAAGCCGTAGCCCCTCCAACCGCCGCCTCTTCAGCTGTAGAGCAGTGTGGTCCATAGAGGCCTCCAGGGAGCTTGCATCAAACAGTCCGCTTTCAAGAAGCAGAGGGTCATACACTGAGCATGCGCTCCGGTCATAGCGACGTTGCCCAGTAGAACTTATGGACAGACAATTGCTCATCCCAACGCCACCTACCCCACCAACCCCTGTGATACCTGGATCTCTGCAACCACCCAGGCTTGGGCATCCCATCCCCATCATATTACTTCCTACTCCACCTCCCACAAGTCCTTGCATTCCTCCACAGGCACCTCCTCCTACACCACCTATCCCTCCCCCGGCATTCACCATTCCACTTTGACCTGGCCCTATAACGCCAGCGACTCCAACCCTGGTAGGCTCATATTCAAAGTCTTTTTTGACATGGCGAAATTTGCACTTATTGCCCCTCTGGCACTCACCCTTCAAGAAATCTCTGCAGATAGGGACTTCCCCACGGCTATGGGGGAGATCCATGGGGGACAGGCCCAGTCGTGCTGCAACTTTCCCTCTTAGTCTGAGGGGTAGCTCTCCTGTTTTCTTGTAATAGTCCTCATCCTCTTTAGATCCATGTACAAAGCGACAGCTGGAGCGCATACACTCCTTGTTCTGGTGGTCATGACAGAAGATAAATTCATTCTTTTGGACTCCCAAATCTGGCACCTCATTAAAGTCTGGGTGTCTAAATCGGCAGCGCTTTCCTCTCTTGCAGACATTGCGTATGAAATCCCTGCAGACACCGCCCAACGTCATTCCCGACCCCTGTCCCCCGCCTCCACCGTTCCCATAACTGTTGCCATTTCCGAGCGCCCCTCCTCCCCCCATGCTCCCAGAGCCGTTGCCTCCAAGACTTCCTCCTGAACCACCTCTGCCCTCCGCCGTGCCCGCTGCCAGAACAGACCCGGGTCCTCCTTCCTCACCCAGACTTACACCACTCCCACCGCCACCAGACAGGTAGGAGCTGTCCCGGTCAGGCATGGCGCTTGGCCCAGCTCAAGGAGAAAACAGCTCTCATTAGTGTGAGGGGGGATGGACGTGACCTGCCAAACATTCACATAACAATACACAGGTAAAGAACTCATCTTTTCCCTTGAAGTACTACAGTTTCCTATACAAAGATCTGCAAGCTAAAAACACACACCCAAGTAAAGCTATTAGCTAACACACGTAGTGTTACAGGGGAAGACCCCAGAATCTGAATATGTGTGTAAAGAAATACAAGCCAAAGAAAAGCATTATCACGTCTATATTTCTCAACCGTTACGCGTTTAAGGGCTTGCGATATACGCAGTTAGCAACCATGTCTATTCACAAGACTTTTGGTCAAAAACAACAACAAAAAAAAAGGTTCAAAACGTGCATTTGTTTACAAGCACAAGTGGCGTCTAATGCCTAAGGATATGGCTGGCTAGGGCTGAACTATGGGCACGTGACAGGACTTGGTAAATAATAAGTAACGTGAGCACTGCTCTTGTTGTTGCGACTGGTTTGGTAAAGTAACACAAATTCACGTTCAAATCATGCGAAGCTAAATCGTTTAGGGCCATGTAGCCTCACTGAATTAGCGAGCCTACCGATTTGAGCCTTAAATTAGCTAACGAGTGTGACTAGCTAACTGGCTAAATGCTAATATTGTCTTACCAAATATAAACTAGAAGTAGGATCCAGAGAATAGGCGAGGAACTCCCACGCAGAAACGCTGTGCTCTGATTCACTGAACCCTATACAGCTACGACAGCAGCCAGACTTGTGTTATTTTTTTCATTTCTCCGATGAGCCTTGTGCTGTTTACCATATTTCTTCGAGCATCTTTCACTACCAACGAAGAAGATGATCCCCCCTCCCCGTTTTCCCAATAACATCCTGCTGCCCCCTAGTGGCGACAATGTCGAATTGAACCTAAGTATGTGTCACTTATAAATGAACCCGGTTTTAAATGTTTCATACTATACAGATGCAGTCCTATCGCGAAACGACTGTGAGCCAGCTTAGAAACATCGACAAAAGTAGAGGTAACATTTCATTTGACACACTTTCACCGCGACGTTTTGTGTGTAGTCGGACTGAAATATGCGGGAATCTCGACTCTCAGGTAATGTTAGGTTAACAACTACTCTGTGCCTCCGGCTGGACAGGGTGACATCACGTTTCAGGTTTAGTAAGTAGGCTGACGTGTTGACTAAATAGGTCCGCCAACGAAGATGAGCAGCAGCGTACTTTCACAGGACTGCTCGATGTAACGAACTTCCTCGTCGGGGCTCGGACGACCAGCATGGGGGCGCAAGGTGTTTCCCACTGGATCCGGATACAGGCCTGCGTGGTCCCGCTGCTCTACTTATCAGGAGCCCTGTCCTCCGCCTCCGACTCAACTCGGAATTACTACGAAACTCTCCGCGTTGATCAATCGGCGACCGGCAGCCACATAAAGAAGGCTTTCCGCCAGCTGGCCGTAAAGTACCACCCGGACAAGAACAAGAGCGCCGACGCGGAGAAGACTTTCAGAGAGATTGCTGACGGTAAAAACACGCCTGCGACACTAATGTATGTTTAATTTACACAAGTGAATTGAATCAATTAAGAAAGACTATTTCCTTATTAATAGTTAAATTAATAGTTCATAAACGCAAGACAAAATTGATGCAGCCCAGCAAATAAATCCAACTTAATGAAGATTACATTCAGCTTTTCTTGTTGTATTTTAGTATATATTGGGCTGCCCCTGTTTCTAATATATACAAATCAGCAATAGTTTGATCATAACCCATATAAATTATAATGACCCCTATGCATAGCACAAAACCGGGACTGTGGTAAGTTATAAACCCTAATAAAAGATAATTAACAAAGATGACATTTGACAGGTCACATGCATTACAAGCCATCATTAGTAACACACACCTGCCGTACACAGTGCATGTTCTAAGACAGAACAGGAAATCCATTAATTACTGACACCAACAAAAGCTGGCAACTGGAGTCCCAAAGCCAAGCTCTGTCTGCCACAAACGCTCTCAGGATTGATATTAACTTGGCTGACATGTTACATGCAGCATCACCTTAGCTGCACATCACTGGCAGGACAAACGGCCCTGAATCAAACAACCAATCGGAGCCACAGCACATACGACAGCCTTGCCTTCTCATTAAGTGGTCTCTTTTTTACAAGCGGATTGACACATGATTAATTGTGGAAAAACTCACAGATCTGTCTTATGAGCAAATCGATTATTCGGCAAAATCAGTCGACTTAGAAGTTCTTTGAATGAGGAGAGCCTTGTTTTGGTGCTGTTGACCTGTATTATGCATCGTACAGACACGTTTCTCATATTTTTTTTTCTACCCTTGTTTATGTAAATGGATAGAAAAGATGAAAAACACTGTATACAGCAAACGCAATACCATTTTAACAGCACTACAAACTACAGCATCTGAAAATGACCAACAAGTAAAACCTGCACCTCCTTAAGAAAACAAAAACTGCACATTATAACCATCATGAGGTTATTGCAGGTCTTATCAGACTGAGCTGCTTTTATTTTAATTGAAGTGAAAGCAGTACCTCTGTTTCCTCTGACCCTAGCCTACGTGGTGCTCTCCAACAAGGACAAGAGGAGGCTGTATGACAGTGTGGGCCATGAGGCCTTCCTAAAGAACGGGGCCTCTGCAGATCCCCAGGAGGACCACGAGACAAGCTTCCCCTTCGGGTTTGAGGACCTCTTCCATGACTTTGATGGCAGTCCATTTGAGGAGGAGCCCAACTCCCACTGGAACTTTCGTCACTACGGGGAGGATGAGGATGGTCCATTTGGAAATTTCCCCTTTGAAGAGCCTGGCTTCAGCTTTTATTTTGGGGATGAAGATGAGGAAGACCACTTCTTCTAGGTGTCCAGTACCTTTTGTCCTGTATCCTGTATTGTCTTTTTGTTACAATAAAGTCACTATATTCAGTTCTTATCTCAGTATCTATGTCTTATGTAGGAAACCCTTTTTTTTGTTTTGTTTTTAAAGCACTTCATCAAATTGGCACCATCTCTTTTCTTGAGCCCATCATTAAGCATTATATCCACATTTCTTTCTTCTACTTTTGTTTGTATTTTCTTTATGTGGTTGTGCAATACTGATGTGCTATGACATCCTATACTTTTATTCATTTACTTGCATTCTCTTATTTAATATCTGTGTTTTTATTTGTCCACTCCCATGTTTTATTTAAATCTCTTCATAAAGCACTTTAGTCAAAGTTTGTTGCTTTTAAATGCACTCTAAATAAAGTGACCTGGCTTGAATTACGTAGCTGTGTGCGTGTATTGTTCTGCCTCTTTTATGAGACGACATGTACGTTCAGCCCTTGTTTACAGGTTTGGGAGGTTGTAAGTTTGACAGCAGGGGGAACTGATTGGACCGTTATGCCACTTTTCCTGTGTGGGTGTGTTGAAGGCCCTGAATTACTGACTAACGCACCGTTTACTCATCTTTTTCGCCTGCGCCAGCACTTTATAGATCTGGCACTGTTTTACTCCATTCCTCACAGGACCATTGTGCACTTTAACCCAGAGGATATCCTGTGCCTTCTCAGCAGTTGGAGCATCGGCGCACTAAAGCCAACACAAGACAAAAGACCTTTGCAGCAGTGTGCACTTTTAGCAACATAAAGTGGGATTTTTCTAGAAAGCAGAACCAACACAGACTGGAAACATTAAATTACAAGCTCGACAATGATGGTAAGTTGTTTTTGACAACAGCAGAGTGTCATGTGACTTTTTTTCTCCATGGCGTCATCCATGTATACAGAGTGAGCTGCAAATTAAGTTTTTATTTTCATTGAAATTTAGCATGCATACTAATGTTACTCCCAAATGTGCTCGCCACATTTTGATTTCAGGAAGAAGTGAAAGAAGGGACATGTACTCTGAGTGTCCATGGGTATAACCTCACGGTCCCAGAGGTGTTGAAAGAAGGGGACACACTCACCTTCCTTATTATATCTCAGAAGGTGAGAAAACGATTCATTTACCTCTTTACTTGCTGCAAGCTAACATCCAGATTACATTATCGTTATGAGACCAAAAAGGTTGATTTGGCTGAATTATGGTATTCCAAAAAAAACGGCCTGCCTGGATGATATTTTGTCTGTCCGTGCCAGGTGTCGGGGACCGGGGAGTACCATGTGGTCCGGACCTATGAGGACTTTGAATGGCTGCAGCAGCACCTGTTCTCTCAGGACAGTGTGCCCGGGATACAGGGAGTCATAGTCAGTCTGCACACGATCCCTTATTGAAATTTTAAACTCGTGCACAAAAAAAGATTAGTACTGGAATATATTCTCTGTCAGCAAAGAGACAAAGCTTAACTTAATTCAGTGGAAATGTTGAAAACTTGAGATCACAAATGACCCTGTTTACGCCACCACCGGTTAGAAAAGGCTCCTGCCAGCCAAGTTATGGGGAACAATTTGTTTCTTTTAAAACGCTTCCTTCTTCCCATTCTTCAGAGCCTCCTTTCATTTGTAACCAGGAAGGTGATTTTAGAGCCATTGTGCCAGCTGGCCCCAGTACTGTAGAACACTAGGTTGAACCCTTGTGGCCTTTTTGGGTTCTTTTTTTCATGAACATCCAACAGTATCATCATATCAGGAAGTATTTTTTACATACTACTCTCACGTGTGACTGGGTGTCCTGTTTGAAAAGCACAAGCTGTGTCATATTTGATAATGTGTTTATAGATGAAGTCTTGTTTTGACTGTGGTTTAATAAAACCAACTGTTTTTCTTCAAGTTTCCTCCTCTCCCTGCTAAGGCTCAGGTGAATGCATCTACCAAGGTTATGAAACAGCTGGGTGAGTAAAAGTAAAAAATGTTGTTAATGTTCTATATTAATAAGCAGTGTGAAAATGAAATGCTGCTGATGATAAATATGGTGATGGTTTTCCTGCAGGTTTCCTTGGTTTGGGAGATTGGCAGCCATATTGTAAATCACTGGAAACCTTCCTCCGGCAGATTGCTGCACACGGCATACTCAGCAAAAACAAAGCTGTGGAGATCTTCCTGACGAGCTCAGACGTAAGTGACCCAGACGCAAATAAACCATTTTTTTAATCCTCTTTTTAACCATTACGATTTTATGTTACAAGAAGATGCAACGTGATATCTTTTTACAAGGTCAGCAGATAATAAATGGTTAAACTTTCACCAGCATTGTTTCACAAGAGAGAATGGAGCGATTCATGAGACAAATACAGTACCCTTCAAATACAATACCCTCTAAATATAGTACCCTCCAACTACAATACCCTTCAAATATAATACTCTCTAAATATAGTACCCTCCAAATACAGTACCCTTCAAATACAATACCCTCTAAATATAGTACCCTCCAACTACAATACCCTTCAAATATAATACTCTCTAAATATAGTACCCTCCAAATACAGTACCCTTCAAATACAATACCCTCTAAATACAGTACCCTTCACATACAATACCCTCTAAATATAGTACCCTCCAACTACAATACCCTTCAAATATAATACTCTCTAAATATAGTACCCTCCAAATACAGTACCCTTCAAATATAATACCCTCTAAATATAGTACCCTCCAAATACTGTACCCTTCACATATAATACCCTCCAAATACTGTACCCTTCAAATATAATACCCTCTAAATATAGTACCCTCCAAATACAGTACCCTTCACATATAATACCCTCTAAATATAGTACCCTCCAAATACTGTACCCTTCAAATATAATACCCTCTAAATATAGTACCCTCCAAATGTACCCTCCAAATACAGTACCCTTCAAATAAAGTACCCTCCAAATACAGTACTCTGCCAATATAGTACCCTCGAAATACAGTACCCTTCAAATTTAATACCTTCCAAATCAATCCCCTCTAAATACAGTACTTTAAATGAGCAATGAGGATTTCTGTATATTGTGATGTCACAACTATACAGTTTGCTGACAGTAAACATGGATCCGAGCTGTTGCCAAGCAACGCAATTCTGCTGAAATGCGCTAAAATGGAGCGCTTCAGAAATGAAAGCAAGTATGTATTAGATACCCATAATAAAATATACTTTAAATCAGATTAGATTAGATTTGATTCAACTTTATTGTCATTGTACAGAGACAACAAAATGCCTCCCTCAGTCCTCCAGTTCAAGATGAAATCAAACAACAACAGATGGCTTCAATGTAACAGTTTGCACATGCACATACACACCTTGTCACAACAACAACTCCCCTGGCCAACATCCTACATCATTGTTACAAGGAAGTGTTGCTCGGGTGCTGCATCTGTCACATTCACAGTTTTGATGAGAAGTAGAATGATAACAATATTAAGAGTAAATCGTACGTGTAAGTGTTTCTTTAACACACACACTCTGAGTAATACTGCCTCTTTGCTGTGTAATAGTCGGGGTTTGTGGCAATGTTGGACGTGTTACAGATCCTGCTGATGATGCAATAAATCATTTCCTGTTTCATTGAGTCTGGAATGCTGTGTATCGAGCTTAAGCAGATTCTAAAGTGGCATGAGCCAAAAATAATAATAACAAATAGACTTCCACTCATGTTGGGAAGATGTCATATATACTGTAGGCTATATACTGTGCTTAAACAGCGTTAACTTGAAAAATGTTCAAGCTAATTTGTGTCCTTGTGTCTAGCCTCCAGGCAGACAGAGAGTACGGAAAAACCTTTTCAACCGGCTGAGTCAAGCTGTGGGAGAGATGAGGAAAGAAGGCCATAAGGTACACAACTGGGACTCATGCAAAGTGACTTTACAGCCTCTACACCCGTATGTGAGGCGTCACCACCATAATGTCTGTGTCTGCAGGATGTAGATGACTTCTTTCAAACCGAACGTGACCATAACCTTGTTCTTACGGGCTGCGCCAAAACTGTAGCTGAGGTGAGCCGGTCACCTGCGTGTTTTGTCCTCATCGCTTTTTTGTCTTCTATCTCACGCATTAAGACACGCTGTCCTGTTTTATTTGTTCCCTTTTCTTGCAGAGCTTCCTCGATGTGGTGCAAACTGAGCAAAGTAAGAAACGTAGACGGTGAAATCTACGTGGATGTTGAGTGCATTTGCATTCCTCCACATTCCAACTGAAATTCGATTCATCCCAATCTTAGTGTGTGTGTGATCCGTGTTTGCAGAGATAGCAGTGGCGTGTGGGCACTTCTCAGCTGCTCTGCTTCTCTGCGTGGAACCAGGGGAGGATCCTGACAAACAGGCTTTCTCTAAGTGAGACAATAATAGCATTGGTCCTGGGCCAATATCACATTTTCTTAATGCCTTGTTGCGTGCTAGTAACAATACCATAACCTATATTAATTACCTTATTATAACTTTAATTATAACGTATATGCATTGACAACTCTTCTACTTCAACAGGGCGTGTGTGAAGTTATCAGGAGTCTTTGATTCTATGAAGGTAAGTTGTTTAGCCTTTTGAGCAGGAATATGTTGACGTAGCGACGCGACACTGCACATTAACACCCTTGTTTGTGGGCAGGAAAATATGACAAGTGTTGCTGAGAACAATATTAGCACTCTTGGGCTCGGCCTGGACCTGGACTCACGCTGCCAGGAGGCAGAAAAGGTGTGTCTTCAAGCTCTAAAGTTGATCTTATTGTCCTTCCACTTAACTTGAATCCTTATTGGAAGTGTCTTTTTGTGTCCAACGCAGGAGATGCTCTTCAGGAGAACCTGTAAACTAGTGGAGTTAGAGACTGCCAGAAGGAATGCGGAGAAGGCCAAACCTATAAAGAAGGCCACTGTGAGTGGCTATACACGTGTGCATGCCTTCGTGTGACCAGCAGGTGTCAGTAACACTCTGCTGGTGTGATTCAGTGGACAAGTGTAGACCAGCAAATCTAATGAGAGGACATTTGATGCAGGTACAGTCTGCGTGAAGTATATACCGTTAATACCATCATGCTCCCCACTTTTCATCAGATGGAGGAGGCGAAGAAAGCGGCAGAGATGGAGTTTGATCACATTTGCGAAGTGGCTAAACAGGAGGTAAAACAACATTTGAACCTGGGTTCTGTGTTTCCATGTGAACATTACACATGCATTATCTAGGCTACGTGCATCATTATCATCATTAAAGTAGTGTGACTTGTCTCTCCCAGATTGCACGGTTCCAGGCGTCGCGCGTGGAGATGCTGCAGCAGGCGCTGATCCAGTGGTGTGAAAAGCAGCTTCTTACAGCCAAAAAAAGTGCTGACCAGTTCAACCAGCACCTGCAAGCCTTCAGAGGGATGGCCTAGTGATCCCACTCTTAATGAAGCATCCTCAGTATGTCTAAACATAGCGTGGGATAACCCAAACCTGTCCTTCACCCTGTTGTGCTGTAGTCTGATGCTTCAGTGTATTCAATTACATCCAACGTAAATAAAAGAGATATACTGATAGTCAAGCATCCCTATAATTTCTACACATCGCTCACTTTCCCTCAGTTTCTCCTCAATCAATTCTTAACAGTCTGTCTGTCTGTGTGTGTGTGTGTGTGTGTGTGTGTGTGTGTATTTTTTGCTGTATTCCACTCATACATTTGTGCTGAGAGTGTATTGTGCTGCTCTCCAGCCACCACATCAGCCGGGGTCACACAAAATAAAGTGTGATGAATTGATTCCCAAAGTACCTGCTCGCC
Source organism: Chelidonichthys spinosus (assembly GCA_029853015.1). Lineage (NCBI taxonomy): Eukaryota > Metazoa > Chordata > Actinopteri > Perciformes > Triglidae > Chelidonichthys > Chelidonichthys spinosus. Next base: position 17,163,271 of record CM056822.1, read on the forward strand.
TTTGTGTGTGTTTCTCACTCCCGGATCATTAATCAGTTGGTCTGACTGCTCCTGCAAGGACGCGGCAGCAAGGACACACTGTGCCGGCTTTTTTTTTGTTTCGGCTATTCTGTGTTGAATATCTGTTAATGATGTCTCTTACAATGTTCTATCATATGATCGAGGTCTGGTGTAAAAACCTATGACGCACTGAGCTTAAAATTCCTGCACATAAGCACAATGCCCCCCCTCCTCCTCCTCCTCTGTATGCTGCGGACTGGAGGTCTGTATCTCAGCACCACTGTGCTCTTCATCTCATCTGTTCCAGCCTGTAATCTCTCCGTCGGGTGAACCGGGAGGAGTGATTCCCATCTGAGGGAATGAGTCAGAGAGAGATAGATGACTGGTGATAGAGGGTGCAGAGCAGGTTTGGCTTACTTGACAATGAAGGAGTAGATGAAGGGCAATCATGCCATCGAGTGCCCATCCAAACAGGATGAATTGATGAACGGAATAATCTGGTGGTTAAAATCAGCAGCTGCCTACTCTGGGTGTTGGATGGCACCTCTTCACTTCACGTCTTCATCCTCTGGGAACCATGAATGTTTATACAGAATGTACCAGAATGTGTTTTTTTTTTTTTACAGTTGCATCCTGTCCACAACTCCTAATTTATAAACACATTTTAGTGTTGAAACAGAAGTCTAGTTTTTTAAACCCCATTTTATGTTTCAACGACATTCACTCTCCTTATAGTACGCACATTTATTGATCATTAATCCAGCACTTTCACCAACCAGGTTCTGCACTTAATTTTTTTGTGGTTTATTGGTTTTAATGAGGCGCAGTAAAAGTTAAATGTAAGAAGTTTATGGAGCATTTTTATGATCCTGTGGTTTTACTTCTTTATGTGAATGTTTCTATCTACCTGTGGCATCGTTGTTATTCGTCTGCCAGGTGTTCGAGAGGATGAACCAAATGCATTCGGCTGTATTTGAAGATGGGAATGGAAAACCTATGTGTTTCTTCGTGGGACTCGATGTATTGCAACATTATTATCTGAAGATTCCTGCTGCTTGTAACTGCATTACGCCAGATGAATTTCACAACGGGAGAGCCACATGTCTGGCACTTTCATGCTGGGGCAGCAGCTAGCACACACACACGCACGCACACACACACACACACACACAACACACACACACACACATACACACACACACACACTAATGAGAGCCCCTCTCAACTGCTGAGAGCATGACCCAGATCAAGGGCGGCGAGATCATGGCAACGCAGTGTGTGTGTGTGGTGTGTGAGTGTGTGTGTGTGAGAGAGAGAGTGTGCACTCCTATTGAAAACATGCACTTAGAGCTGATTTGCTAAAGTAGCTCATTACTGGTGGAAAGGCAGCACTCTGCACACCGCCCCATGGCCTGACAGAGACCAGCTTAGTGTGAAGTGAAGGCAATAACTTGTCTGAACACACGGTGTGACAACGGCCTTATGACTCAGCCGTCCCAATGAAGCTGCACCACACCAGTGCGATGAGTACGACCGTCTGTTACATCATTATAAATATGGAGTCAGGCCACGGTTGATGAGCGGTTTTTAATCAGTGTTCACAAAAGGAGGTGTTTTATTGATGCTTCCACGTTCTCTGCCGTTTTAACTCATACATTACACTGGTGAAATATGTTGCTGTGATATATGTAACAAATTCATCTTTGGTAACATAAGTCACAAGAATTGGCATGGGTATGTTTTATCTTGACAAAAAAAATCAAAATAAGATATTGTTCGAGCAGATAACTCATCTGCCTCACAAAGTGCTGTTTTATTGTTGCTTGCTCAGTCTTTGGTATCCTGAGTTATAAATCTGCATGGGGTGATTTAGTATATGTTGCTGTAGTAAATTGATGAATGTATCTTTGGTTGTATAAGTCAGAAGAAAAAAAGAAATACTTTTTTATTTGGTTATTTTTCTTGTACTGCAGCATCTGGCCACAGCGTGTACGAAGGCTAGACTTTTATCGGCTACTGAAATGAACAAAAGTTAACAACTAGGATTTAATGCACTTCATTCCTAATACATAAATAAATCATGGGATATTAATGACAGATAGGGATAATAGATAAGAAATTCTGTTTTGTCTTTCCCTGGCTGGTTCGCCCTTCAGATGTTGCCCGTCTCCATCTTCACAGCCATTTTTCATATATTTGAGAATCTTCTAGTACACAATGCTAAAATGAAAATTTCCAATCAAAACATGGCATCCCTGCCAATCTCACGGGTCTTAAAAGAAAATAATAATAATAATTTGAGAGCCGTAATCCTGCGGTGCTTCTGTCATAAGGTCCAAGGCTCTGTCACAAATTAGTGAGTGTGCTGCAGCCGAGTTGAGTCAAGCCAAGGTTGTTGGCACCTCATTAAATCTAATCAATTCCGTACACAGTTTATGACTCATTAAAAGTTTGTAGGATGAAAATAAGGCAGGAGGAGAAGGAGAGAAAGACACACATACCATAATGCAGATGCCCTAACCATCTGTAGTTTATAACTGCCCATTCTGGATGTTCAGCACAAGGTGAATGCTACAAAATAGAGCCTCGCAGCCCTAAAACCCACCCTAATGGCAGCGGTCCACCAATGATTTGGATAGTGGACTCTATATCAATGTTCTCCCCTCGCAGTGCTTTATAGCTTTGCAAAGCATTAGACTTGCTAATTTACTCATTCTCTGTTCACTACTGAATGGAGCCATAAATATTAATACCTTTACACTCCCCTCCCGGCTGCTTGTCATGCGGGGATTGCGGGTTGATGGTATGATATTGTTAATTAGGTTTGCTGGAATAATGTCAGCAGCAAGCCCCTGGACAGGCTGACATGCTGAGGTGATGGCTTTCCTGCCGTTCTTAATACACAACCGTGTTCCCTGAATATACTGCAACGTGGAAAAGATGCTAACAGGAGACGTTTGGCAGACGGGATGAACTGTCCATCACCTGATTTCATGACATACTCTGTTTCACGTGAAAGCCTCCAATGAAATATTTAAGAAGGAAACACATTATCAACAGAATCACTAATGATGCTTTGTCACGTACTCAGCACAGTACAATGAATATCAACAAGTGCAATTTTCAGAGAGCACACTCATCCACACGGCTACAAATGCTCCCATTAGAGCAAATTAATCAATTATTCATCAATGTTTCCACCACAGCGGTGGCCAGGGCACCCACTCACAATCAGGCTCTCCATTTCTAGAGGTCATTTTGTCACATGTATTCAACATGTGGCCTTTTGTGTAGTCTCCATCGCCAACAGACTACAGTACGCTTTGTGTTGCACTGCATGACACGTGGTTAATTAAATACTATTGCAGGGCAACAGTTGTTCTGTACTGCAACACGTGGTCCATTTTCTGATTTCCACAACAGGAAAGAAAAGTCTGATTAGAAAATCAGTGAGATCTAAGGAGAAGCTCTGATCATAAAGTTTCGTTCTGACCTCTCTCCATTAGCAGAGATTCCTCCTGTCTTCAACAGATGTCATGTGCATCAAGTCTCTGCAGTGTACTTTAGTAGAGCTTGCTGTCTTAACTGCCTTTCACGTTGAAACGGTGTGTTAAAAAAAAGTCACTGGGTTTATGTAATTCAACCTTGTGAAAATCACAGCATTGTGTATGTGATCTAAAATTACTGTATTACTCTAATAAACAGTGATGGGAATAACGGCGTTGAAAATAACGGTGTTCGAAAGAGCAAAAGCACGTACAGTTGCACACGACAAAAGTGAGTCAACAAGCAACAACAGGAATGGCGAGCCCAGGTAATCCCAAAGCCTTCTTCAACTGGAAGTAAAGCCATTACTTTTCCCAGTTGTGGTCTGTTGAGCTGCAATAAATATAAAAAGTTCCAAAACATCTATTTTTATTGATCCACTATATAAACATAATATCTACAATAATACATGAAAATTGATTGGAAGCTAGTTTCACTTTGTCCCACAGCAACATTAAAATAGTTTCGATTTGTGTACACTGTGTCTGTTAATAATTTATTGTATTACATGTCAACACTATAATATATACTATTATGTATCATACATAATTGAACATGCACATTTATTTTAAGTTCCGTTAAAGAGCGGTGGAGGTGGGGTCCAAATTCTTTGACACATTTGAGCATTTAAAAAGCTACTTGAAAGAAACGAAATATTTACTTTCCATAGTAACTAGTTACTTTATAATTTGTAACAATTTTAAAGTAACGTTGCCCAACACTGCTAAAAGCCCTTAAAAGTCGCGCATTGATATCAGATCACGTATGCGTCCGAAGCGAGAAGAAGGTTCTGGGTTAACTTACTTTAATTAATGTAATGCAAATGTCAATGGAGTCTCATTTCGGCGTACGCAGACCTCAATAACAAGCAGACTCTCTCGGCAATGATCACGTGTTCCATTGGCTGCATCCCATTGGTCAAAAGCTATTTGGCTGGCTCTGATTGGACATTGTAAACAGGAAGCGATGAGATACACAACGCTTGGTTTACGATCCGCAGTTCAATGCATAGAAGAAGATACTGGTCAGAGAACAACTTCCCAACATGTCCCAGTATGAATTTGAGGAAGACCAGCATTCATTTATGGCGCAACTGTTGCGCCATAAATGAATGCACACAAGCCCGGGTCTAACTTTCAGCCAATCGTTGACCTTTATAATTTGGCCCCGCCTTCTGAGCTGTCGTCACAACGGAGCCAAGAAGTTGGGCCGGATGTTATTACGCCTGGGAAAATAGTTTCTGACAAGAACTAACTTAGAAGGAGGATTTAAACGACGAGGTGAGTTTTAACTAACCCCCCCCCCTTTCAGGAAATCAAGCAACTTTGGTAAACATGGTGGAGGTTTCTGTAAGCTAGGTGTCCGATCTTGATGGACAATGACGTAGTAACGGTGGTCCTGTAAGTTTTATTGTGCTTAAAATGAAAAGCATGGCCGGATGATTATGTAGTAGGTCATTAGTATGAGAGGCGAGTTTCTTCTTGGCTCTTCTGCAAAACAAAAGGCCATTTCTTTTTTGCTGTTTTTTTTTTTTAATATTTGGTGGAAAATCCATTGATCATCAGAGAAAGAAATACTTTTACATTAAAGATTTGTTTTATTTTTTATTTTTTTTACCCGTCAGCTACTTTACTGTGCCCCTGGAGCTTCACAGGATCCCTAGCTTTGTTCAAGGACACCTCAGCAGGGTGATGCTTGCTGCCAAACCAGGGACTCAAACCAGGGCCTTCCACATTAGTTGAAGGACAGACTCTGCTCACTATTTTTCCACACAAACATACAAGGGCAAAGCAAACAGATGGAAAGTCATCCCAGGCCCGGCAGCAAACGGAGGTTGAGCATCTGTTGCAGGGATGTTTCCAAGCCCACTCTGGAGCTCAAGACAAGTCTAGCCTCACCTTTCCCGCTGTTGTTACCTCTGACTCAGACTTGGCAAAGAGATACAGATGGGATCACAAATGCCCCCTGGATACTGCTATTAAACTTCACTTTGAGATAATGCATGCTAAAGTCTCATTAAATCCCAGTCAGAGATAATGCATGGTAAACTCCCATTACGGTTTGATTAGAAGGCACGGGGCCTGCCGTTGCTGATTGTGTTTTTAATCAGATCCTTCCTGCTGCAGAGCAAACAAGAGCTAAGAGGAGGGAGAAAAAGAAGGAGGAGAGCAAAACAAGCTGTGCAAGCAGAAACAATTTGGTCTCTCTCTAAGGACAATAGTGAAATTGTTGTGTATTGTTCTTGGCATAATGAAAGTATATGAGGGTGGGTTTTTAAATGGAATTGTTTTTCAGTGTTATTACTGTGTGACTGCAGCAATGAATAATTTGGTGGAACACAAACCAAGCAAAAAGAGAGGAGTTTCATCAGTTTCATGTCTTCTCTTATGGAAATGCTTTGAAACACATTTTTTTACACTCTCATGAAGCATGGTTTTAGTCCTCAGCTGCAGTCAATCACATTGATTTGGATATAATTGGTTTATATTAATTAATGGCTCATTCTGTCCAATAGAGTTTTTAGATCTATCTGTTTAAATTATCTTTATAGCCTGACAGCATCCAATACATCTAATGCTCTGGTAAACAAAATCTGGTAACAGTGGCTTTCACAGGACTGTGAAACGGTCGGACGGCGTGCCTACCTACCTGATCATACTCTGCACTCATTGAGCACAAGCTGGCGTGACGTATTTCTCACTGATAACAGTCATCGCATACATGTTAGGCTAACGGCTGTCATGGAAAGACATGAAGTAAGGTCCTGAGGTCACACAACTTTGTGTGTGTGTGTAGATGGAAGTGTGCAGACAAACTTTTTCGGCTCCCACTGTCTAGTTTTGCCACTTAAATAACTTGTGTGCTTCCACACAGATGGCACAGAGCGTTTTAAAGTATCGTGGAGAGGGCCAGAGAGAAGTCAGCAGCTGCCTCTGTGCGTCCTGCTTGTTCAGACTCTGTGATTTATCATTGCCTCCGCCCATGTTATTGGAGGACACTCTGCTCAACAAAGTCAAATCAGGTTTATTTGTATTGTCCAATATCCCTTTGATGAGGTTTTAAAAGGCACATTGACAACGGCTTGGCATGCAGGAACTAAAGGGAGGTTAACAATTACAAAAATGATTAAATAAGTAGCAAAACCAAAGAGTCCAAATGTTAGAATACAGGCTATATCATGTATAATGAATTAAAAGTGAAGAGTTTTTTCATACAGAGAGTTCATAGAGAGAGGCCAGGTAGAGGAAGGATCTGATGGGAGGGTGAAAGGGCCGCTGGACTGTGCTCCCCATCAATTAAACTACAACTAAAATAATTCACCAAGGCATTGTGAAATAGTTAGATGACTGAGCTGAGCCATTACTGGACCGCAGAGACTGTTAATCCTGTCAAATTTAGAGAGATATGCCCACTCTTAGAACTGTGGGAATAAGAAGCTTTTAAATCTGGATTACAAAATCACAAGGAGGACAACATCCTTGACAGCAGCTGGGACTTTACGCTAAAGGAGGGGGTGTTCTCGGAAATCCGAGAAGCCTGTCTGCTGAGGTCTTAAAGTGAGCTTTCCTTAAATACTGGGGGGATTTCTGGTCAATTTTAGGCATCAGTAGTCACAAATATGATTGTTTTTAAAAATAAAGGACATATTATGCCCGACAATCAGGAAGTTAGGTGTGTTAAAGTCCCAGAGGAAGACCCCGTTCACAGCTCTGCGTTCTGTACTTGCTGCTTCTCTCACCTGCTGCCCGAGCAGCCATTCTTCTTCCTGTCTCATTCAGCTGAGCCTTCAGGAGAAGCTTTGTAACAGGACCCAATAAAAGGGTTTCTTTTCTGCTGATTACAGCATTTACAGCACAGCTACAGAAAACAAGTGCCAAGACAAAGGAGAGGACACAAGACCTATTGAGTTATCTCATTAGTTCGGCTTGAAGCCATGCGTGTTTTACAACTCTCCACCGCAAACACAGTAACGGCACACAGACGTGAGATGTGCTGTAGGTAGGGGTGTAACGGTTCACCAAAACCACGATTCGGTTCGACTTCGGTTTTTGACTCACGGTTCGGTTCAAACCTCGGTTTTTAAAAACATACTGAAAAACCTTTTGGAAAACTTCCAGAAAAAATGTCTGGATTATATTAAAGGATATATCAAGGAACATTAGTTATATTAACAAGTATAACACTTCTCTTTAAACAAGTCCACAACAAAAACATTTTTTTAAAACACTTCTATTAATCTCTTAAGGAATACAACAAATAAACATTTGTCTTAAGACCAGTCTACATTGTCTAAATGAAGTAAAAATGAAAAACTTCTTACACCAGTCTGAGGTATAACAAAAATAAATAAAAAGTACTTCTCTTTAAGTGATGGTCCGGAGTGAAATGGACCCTAGGTCATTTCCACCATGACCTCCAGCCAAACACCCCCTCGGAAGCATTTTTAGCGATGGTCAGCAGTGGTCAAGATAGGGCGATCAGCCCAACGGCTTCGTAATAGCGCTATGGTAGTTACAGTATATCTCGTAAATGTCCCCACTAATAATGCATGGAGTGTTACCAAACTTCTGCAGTAGTACACATAGGGTCTGTACTCACAAAACGAGGCATTTTAAAGTTTGTAAGTACATCAGGAGTTTATTTAAAAAGAACACTTGCCTGATAGCTTCTAATGCTAAAGCTACGCACGGCACCGTGTTTAGACAGCTTCTTCTTCGTTGGTGTTTCATGGCAGTCGGCGTATATCCAGCTGTTTCCGTGACGCGAGTTTCACGCCAGCGTATGAAAAAGTTTCGCCGATTTTTTATAAATGCTTGTCGACCTGATAATATAAGCATTTATGAAAAAATGTCATACCCTCGCGTGAAACTCGCGTCACGATTAACAGCCAGGTATACGCCGACTGCTATTAAACACCAACGAAGAAGAAGCTGTGTAAACACGGGGGACCCGCTAGCTCAGGTTTATTAGCCATCTTGAAACTAACCGGAGGGACCTGACACACGTGTGCGGTCGGGGCGGGGATGAACCGAGGTTCGGGAAGATAGAATGAGTTTCTGAACCGAAGTCCTCTGAACCGAGGTTTTCCGTTTCGGTTCAGAACCGTTACACCCCTAGCTGTAGGGAAGGCACTCAGTGGAACAAGACGTGTATCTGCTATGGAACTATTGTGGAAATCATTGTCATACGAAGCACAGGGAGGGAGGAAACAAAGTCATTACAAGTGGTGAGCACAATAGTAGATTTCTAACAAGCACACGTGTCTATTATGTGTGTGTGTGTGTGTGTGTGTGTGTGTGTGTGTGTGTGTGTGTGTGTGTGTGAGAGAGAGAGAGAGAGAGCCCTTATCCTATTGTGAAGCAGCCAATTAGAGGCTATTCTGGAGAAAATGGACAAGGTGGAAGAAGTATGAGGAAATTAGAGGAGAGGCGAAGAGAAGGGAGACAAAGAACGATGGATATATAAGTGAAACAAAAGAACAGCAATGGAAAAACACCTTTTTCTGCAAGGGGGAAATTAATTGGACCATCTTTAAAGAATCCAGATCTGTCTTGTTATGTGGCTCGGCTGTTATTAATCAAAGTCAGACAGCTGAGCGAAAAGTCTTCCAAGAAAGTGATAATGAATGATGAGTGTGTCTCTGAATGGGCTTTTTCTCTGTGCTGGGATTAACCCTCCGTCGACTCACACAGTCACAGAGCGCCGGGGAATACAAGAACAGTGGTTCTACATGAGTCAGGCAGCCATCGTTGCTACGGCCACCAGCAAAAAGGGAAGTGGTGTTCGCTGTAACAAGTCAGCGTACAGACTGCACGCTTCAATTCTCTGCCTTTTTTCATATTTACAAATACTAAGAAAGGTATCTTTACTTTAAAAAATTCCCTTCCTATCTCCACCATGGATCGCCATTACATTTTGTTCACATATCTTTGTTCGCAGATGATGAATCCTAATGACGTTGGTGATATCTGGACGTTTCATCTGTTGCCACCAGCAACAAATGTCTAGTGAATTATCTCTACATCTACTGGGTGGAATCGCACAACGTTGTTATGGTTGTCAAACCATAACAACGAAAAAGTGCCCTCATAATGTTGGGTTTTTAGTGCATTATCTTGATGTGAATGTGTTTGATGGATTGCTAACATTTGGCATTCAGGTCTTCCTCTTACTTTTGTCATCCTCAGATTTTTCATTTTTCTAAAAAAAATGTAATTTGTCCAACAGTTTGAGTGATGATTTATGACCAAATACCTGAAAAAACTCCATACTTTGTGTTTAGTAAAATTATCAATATGTTAGCATTGATACTATGTTGTCAAGAAACACAATCTCAGCTGTGGCGACTAATTGTTATTATGTCAGGCATTGACGTAAGTGTGTGTGTGTGTTATTTGAGTATTTGATTCATTTGTTTTCTATGTAATGTCTTGTTTTTTTTTATCAGGACCTTAAGTCTGCAATAAAGTTATTATTAATAATAATAATAATAATAATAATTACAATAATAATTACTGTGAGCATGTTAGCAAGCTGATGTTAGCATTTACTCCTAAGCATGTTTGTGCCCAAATACAGAACTCTCTCTTTCTCTCTCTCTCACACACACACACACACACACACACACACACTCACACACAAACACACAAACACACATACACAAACACACACACACACACACACACACACACAACACATACACACACACGCAAGTTGTTCACTTTGTTTCCATTCAGACTTACTGATATCTTTAATATAATCATTTGTCACTGTTGAAACATGATCAATAGTAGCAAAACGGAGCATTACTTTTTTCCCTCACAAACAATGTGAAAATGACACACATCGTTGAGTAGTTTTATGTGTAAAATGAGTACATAGGGTACATGAGTACACAGGTTTAACGACACCTGCGGAAAGAAATTGGTGTGAAACGACAGGAAGACGATGGCACTCCTCCACCTCTTCATCTACGACAATGATCCACAGAAACACACACAAAGCTCTCTAATCTGCTCTGTGTAACTAGTTATGAATATGAATTAGGATATGAATATAGATGAGGTGAAAAAAATTAATATAGATGAAGGCAGTTTCTCCTCCCTCTGACTGATGATGTGAGGGCACTGAGTGGAACCAAGCAATCATCGTAGAGCAACCTCATGATTGACAGGCAGGTCCCACGCTCTCCGTGTATAAACGGTATGAGCTCAGTGTGTGTGTGTGTGTGTGTGTGTGTGTGTGTGTGTGTGGGATACAAGTAAAAGCTCATGGATCTTTATCAGAGACTGTTGGTCAGCTGACCTTTGCAGTTCTCTTCGCTGCATGTGTAACACTTCCCTGTGACCTTGCACCGATTTGTCTGCGGCCTCACTAATTAATAAAATGGAAAATGAATGAATGAATACTTGCGTTGGTACATTTGAAGATCCGGTAAACAAAATGGAATGACTGCATCTCCCCCGACAAACTAATGGCGTCACTGTGACATGCTTGCAGGAATGATGAATTGCATGCAAAACAAACAAATGCATTCTCCTTAATGATTTCATTGTCATTAAACTGATTAAGCTCTGGAGGAGCTTAATGAGGCGAGCCCGTCAGACGGCAGAGGGATTGATGGAAGTTATGGAGCGAGGTCAAGGTTCAAAATGTCTTATTGACCTCCTGATTAAACTACCCCCGAAGCGTCGTAGCAGTGACAGTGGATAACTGACCCGCTTTGATCTTTTCCAGCGTCACGCAGCCCTCCGTCCCCTCGGCTTTAACTTCCCCTCTGAAATGAGAAGCTTCCTGCAGGCTGTAGCCTCTCAGTGCTTCATTTCAGAGCTAATGCAGCATCTCCTGTTCCTACAGCTGTGGGATCATTTACCACCTCTTTACCTTGCGTTTTTCCCCATTTACCCCAGGCCTGCCATTCCCAGTAATGAGTCAAGAGGCACCAATGGCTGAGTGGATCACATTGCCCCCCCTCCTCCCCGCCATCTGTGGGATATCGACTGTGAAGCCCTTGATCCCTGCAAAAAGAGAAGTGAGTCTTAGTCAGAGCTGAAATGTCTGCATGGACACCTCCATGTTATTGCTTTACCGAAGAGTCACTGTGAGTTCAAGGGCTCCTGGTTGGAGGACTGAGGTACATATTTGCTCTTAGAGGAAGTTGATATTGATACTGATGCTCACCTAAATGTTGGCAATAGGATTTTATTTTACAAACCAAATTTTAGTTATCACCCATGTATAAAGGAATGATTGAAAGAGTAGTGTGAAATTGCGTATACCTACCAGCATCCTCAAAACTCACTAATACAACATGAAAACCAAACAACATGGGTCTATTTTGTGCGTCACTGCGTCAGGTCAAGAAAAACCACAGATTGTTATTTTCATACTTGGGTTTAGGATGAGTTGTTAATTGTGTATAAGACGGCACTCTAAAAATCTTCTTCCCCGCTGTTAAACACTAAGCTCTCACTGTCATGCTGTGTGCAGGCAATAACAATGGTGTGTGAGCAGTTCATTTGAAGCAGCTTCTGAAAACAGCCTGAAGCTGTGAGCTCTTAGTATCAGCGGCACAATGAAAAGCTTGCTTGTCTTCTGTTGGTCAAGAGGAAACGTCTTCTTCAACAATCCCGTATATATTTGTATAATTTATTTTCTCCATGATCTGACACAGGCATCTTTCACTACAATTCCAACGTGGCATCATGACTTTTCGTAAATATACACGCCACTTCCTATGGCGTGTTATCTGTACGCAATTCGAGCTATCCGCATGTATTGTGTACGTTCTAAGCGAAACGACCCATCACATCTACGTGTTTGTCAGCGCCCTCTAGCGAAACGACCCATCATATCCGTGTGTTTTTCAGCGACCTCTAGCGAAACGACCCATCACATCTACGTGTTTGTCAGTGCCCTCTAGCGAAACGACCCATCATATCCGCGTGTTTGTCAGTGCCCTCTAGCGAAACGACCCATCATATCCGTGTGTTTGTCAGCGACCTCTAGCGAAACTACCCATCATAAACGCGTGTTTGTCAGCGCCCTCTAGCGAAACGACCCATCATACCGCGTGTTTGTCAGCGACCTCTAGCGAAAACACCCATCATAAACGCGTGTTTGTCAGCGCCCTCTAGCGAAACGACCCATCACATCCGCGTGTATGTAAACGCCCTTAAGGGTTAGGGTTCGGCGTTGATAACGCGAAAAGGTGATTGTGCGTATTGATAACACGCCATAATGGCATACGAGTTGGCGTGTCATACATACGCCACTTCATGAGATCAGTCTGACAATTCTGACGCTGTCACATAAACGTACCTCTCTGTTATCAAACTCACTTCCCCCGTTGTCACTTCCTGCATCTGCTGTGACAAGGACCGTGTCGGCGGTGGCAAGAATCCCCTGTGACAAGTGCGGTGCTGGAAATTGTGACATGTTTCCATGGCGGCGGTGCTGAGGGGTGTGACGGGCCTAGACACCACTGTGTACACTGTATCATGAGATAATACGTCGGCACCGTGTGTGACATTCCCCCAGGGGCACCGTTTGTGTGAAAGAGATGCTTAAACCACCAATATCACTGTTTAAGCCTAACGAGTGTCAGGACAATAACACAGAGAGGCTGCAAATTACCAATGAATAGTTAATTAGATCCCATTGTGCACATCATTTGTGGATAATTTGCGGTCACCTAAAATAAAGTGTTGCATGTTCATCTCTGTGAAGAGCATAATCGGCTTATACGGATGAAACCCTTTTGTACACACTCTCTCTGAAGGCTTTCAGCCTGCCAGAGGTGGCATCGCTGTGAGGCCCAACATTTGTATCTCTTTCCTGCCTTACAACACACACTCAGCAAGCAGCAAAATGGCCGTGATGAGCTTACGCAATAGAAGTGTCATGGGCACATATTAACCGGGCATCGCAGACAGAACGGTGTAGCTGAGATCGTTGACAAAAGTTTTTAATTGGTAAATGGGCTCCGTAATCAGGCTTGAGCACAAGCTAGAGAAGGATAGATATTTTTTTTTTTTTTTTTTTTTTCAATATATTTTATTCGACAGAAATAGAGTGAGCAGTACAGATTAGAAAATTCAAGATTTTTCTTAAACAAAAATAAACAGTACAAAGTGCCGTGTAGTACAAAGACAGGTATAATGACAAACTCCAACAACATGAACCCCCTTCCCACCCATCCCAAGGACCTCTCACATCTAGACAAGCCACATACAAAAGTTTACATACATACTAATAGAAACAGATCAACATAGGCACATCAGACATATTTATAATACTAGAAGTTATCACTGCTTGCTTCCTTTTCTCTAAACACTCAGTATTAATTGAGTCTCAGCCTGCATAGAGTTATATGGTGGTCAGAGCGCAAAGGGACAGAAAGAAGAAAAATAAATAAATAAATAAAAAAAGAAATTAAAAAAGAAAAGTAAAAATAAATAAATAAATACATGAAAAACATGTGGGCAAGGGGTGTAGGGAGAAAATCATGGAGCTACATCCACTGATGGAAGATTATTAACATAATTCAAAAGGGGGCCCCAATGAGTGTAAAATTTTTGAGAACACCCTCTTAGCCTAAATTTGATCTTTTCAAGTTTTAGTAAATGTAATAAATCATGTAACCAGGATTTAAAAGACGGTGGCTGAGGAGATTTCCATAAAAGCAAGATCTTTCTTCGTGCAATTAAAGATGCAAAAGCCATGACTCTGTTCTGCATGGATGTAGTGATCAGTTCACCAGGAGACACACCAAAGATCGCGACCTGAGGAGAAGGACTGACTGCAAGGCCTAGGACATCAGAAATGACCTTAAAAATGGATTGCCAAAAGCTAGAAAGTTTCGAACATGACCAAAACATGTGTGCTAGGTTACACGGTATCTGTGAGCATCGGTCGCAGGATTCAGTCATTTTGTCAGGATATAGTTTGAAGAGTTTATCTTTACTGTAATGCAATCTGAATATAACTTTAAACTGTATTATGGAAAGTCGGGCACAGCTGGTGGAAGAGTTAATCGCGCCAAGCGCTTTATCCCAAAAAACATCCGAAAAATTAATCTGCAGCTCAGTCTCCCAGTCTGTCCGTCCCCTCTTTGCAGGTGAGCTGTTTAGTGGTACAAGAAGGTTATAAAAATGTGAGATGTGACCCCTGGGTAATGACTTGGACTGAAGTACCAAATCGATACCACTAAGGGGTGGAGCATACGGGAATTGAGAAGAGTGAGTTCTAGCAAAGTCACGAAGTTGGAAGAAGCGGAAGAAATCCGTACTGCCAAAATTGAAGGATGAGCATAGCTGATTAAAGCTGGCAAATAGTCCATCTATGTATAAGTCACCAAGTGTTCTCAGCCCCTTTTTTTCAAGCATAGCAAAGCGTGGATCAGTCTTAGCTGGAACAAATAAATGATTATTGCATAGGGGTGTTGCTTGAGGCAGCGTGATCCAACCATGTCGTCTCTTAATTTGAGTCCAGATTTTTAGTGTGTTAATAACGATGGGGTTAGATGTATAGTTAGTAATAGAAAGGGGTAGAGTGCTGCACACAAGTGCCTGGAGGGATGTGGAGCAGGAGTCTTTTTCCATCTGGCACCAGCTGCATTGGGGGGAAATAAACCAAAGTAATATCTTTTGAGTGTTGGCTGCCCAGTAATAACCCAAAAGGTCCGGTAGTCCTAGTCCACCCATTGACCTTTTCCTCTGAAGTAAGTCTTTGTTTGCCCTAGCATGTTTACCAGCCCAGATGAACGTTGATATAGCACTATTAATGTTGTTAAAGAATGAACGAGGGAGAAAGATCGGAATGCACTGGAAGAGGTAAAGGTATCTTGGCAAAATATTCATTTTTACTACTTGAACTCTACTTGCTAGAGACAGCGGTATATGGTTCCATTTCTGTAAATCTTGTTTAACTGTTGCTGTTAATGCTGTAAAATTTTGATCTTTGAGGGAGCGGAGAGATCTTGTGACTGTTATACCTAAGTATTTTAGACCTGATTCAGCGGCCCGAAACGGCATAAAAGAAGTAGGGAGTTCTATGGCCTGCTGGTTTATGGGTAGATATTCACTTTTGGAGATGTTCAACTTATATCCAGAGAATGTACTGAAAGAATTTAAAAGAGACAGAATGGGTGGGAGACTTGTCACGGGGTCGCTTACATAAAGAAGGAGATCATCGGCATACAACGAGACCTTATGTTCAGTGCCGTATCTCCTTATACCTGTAAAGCCTTTTTCAGATTTCAATGCTATGGATAATGGTTCAATGGCTAGGGCGAACAGCAGTGGAGAGAGGGGGCAACCCTGCCTTGTGCCGCGGAAAAGGGAGAAAAGTTTGGAACGTTGTGTGTTGGTACATACTGAAGCTTGAGGTAAGGTATATAATAGTTTCACCCAAGAAATAAATTTATCACCAAGTCCGAAGTGTTTCAGGGTGGCGAAAAGATAGGGCCATTCGACTCTGTCGAAGGCTTTCTCGGCGTCCAGTGCTATCACCACCTCAGGGTCTATGAGAGAGGATGGAGTGTGAATGATGCCGAGAAGCCTTCGGACATTAGAGAAAGAATGCCTCCCTCTAATGAATCCCGTCTGATCTTCTGAAACAATAAGTGGCATGATGGGTTCCAAGCGGCGGGCAAGGATTTTCGCTAGTATCTTCACATCCACTGGCAGAAGAGAGATTGGACGGTATGATGCACAGCTTAAAGAATCTTTGCCTTTTTTATGAATAAGAGAAATGGAGGCTTGTGATAAAGAGGTTGGTAAAAGGCCATTTTTGTAGGAATGGTTGAACATCTCCAAGAGTAAAGGGGCTAGTTGATTAGAAAATTTTTTATAAAATTCAACTGGGTATCCATCGGGGCCAGGGGATTTGCCACTATTCATTGAATTTATTGCTTCTTTTATTTCTAACAGAGTCAATGGTATCTCTAGAGCTTGATTGTCGTTAGGAGGAACTTTAGGTAGATACGTTTTTTGGAAAAAGGCATTCATCTGGGCTTCGTCACTAGGCGATTCAGATTCATACAGATGACAGTAGAAAGATTGAAATGCAGCATTGATTTTAACTGGGTCTGATACTATTGTGCCTGACTTATCTCTGACTTGTGTTATTTGATTGGACACCTTCTTGGCTCTTATTTGGTTGGCAAGAATGCGGCCCGCCTTATCACCATGTTCATATAATAGTCCACGAGACTGTAGAATAAGACGTTCAGCTTCTGTTGTAAGGAGTAGATCGAGTTCTGTCTTAAGTTTAAGTCTTTCTTTAAATACATCAGGAGTATATGATGCGGATAATGAACTGTCTATATCTGCGATTGACTTTGTCAATTCTTCTTTGCGAGCTTTACGTGCTTTATTTAGATGGCATGTATATGAAATTATCTTACCTCTGAGGAAGGCTTTCATGGTATCCCATAGCAGTGATGGGGAAGTCTCCTCATTTTTATTTGTGTCACAAAAGAATGTGATTGAATCTGAGACATACTTACAGAACTCCTCATCTGCCAGCAATAGTGTATCTAGACGCCAGAATTTGAATTGTTTGGGTTTTAAGTTGAAACACAGGTCTAAAACAATGGCAGCATGGTCGGAAACTGTTATAGGTAGATACTGAACAGAAGTAATTGAAGAGGTGAGACTTTTATCAATTATAAAATAATCAATGCGAGAAAAGGATCGATGAGCATGTGAAAAAAAAGAATACTGCCTAGAAGAAGGATATGAGAATCTCCAGGGATCTATATAACCAAATTGATCCATAAAGGTTGACAGAGTTTGTGACATCTTTGAAGGGGGAACTGCACGAGGGTTTGATCTGTCAAGGTCTGGGTCAATGACGCAGTTCATGTCCCCACCTAATATGAGAGTATGAGAGTTTGCATTGGGAATTATAGAGAATACAGAGCTAAAGAAATTAGGGTCATCCCAATTGGGAGCGTAGATTGATGCTAAAATTACAGGTTTCTGATATAGTAAGCCGGCAATAATTGTGTAGCGCCCATCTGTATCTGTGGAAACAGTACTGGGGGTAAACTGAACATTCTTCCTGATTAGTATAGCTGTTCCTCTTGTCTTACAACTAAATTGGGAATGGTAAAGCTGTCCTATCCATGGCCGACTCAGTTTTTTATGATCCGTCTTTTGAAGGTGTGTCTCCTGAAGAAATACCACATCAGCCCCTAAGTCCTTAATGTAAGTCATAACCTTTGTTCGCTTCAGTGCAGCGTTCATGCCACCAGTGTTTAAAGAGGCAAATTTTACATTCTGTCCACCATTAGCTCCTCCCACAGATAGAGCAGTCATGTTGCAAGAAGTGGCAGGCTGGTTTCTAGATGCAAGAAGCAAGCAGTATATAGAGTCCCATGTATTACAGTATAAAACAACACAAACCAGACAACCATCAAAATGTGACGACTTGCAGACGCCGAGGCCCCCCTATCTTCCAACTCCTTTAATTGCCCTCCCCATTTAGGTAGGAGCGTAACCTGCCGCTCCTTTCCTACCCTTTGTCTATCCCCACCCCTACAGAGGAACTTAACTGAACTGATAAGGTTGTACTTCCCTTTCTGAAACACCTTACCTTAGTATTGTCTCAAAGACCCCTACTCAAATGAATTATAACATATACATGTAAACCCTTAAGCTTTAAAAGAATATTTAAAGATACCCTTCTAACATAGAGAGTGAAAATTATAAAAGTATAAGCTTAAGTATAAGTAGTATTGCAACCCAAGAAAGAACTCTGGCATTAAACCTTACAAAATATTAACTTTAGTATCATATCAAACTAACCTGTGCTTAGGCCTTATTAAATACTATACAGCACACCGAAGCCATCATAATCTGTAGCGCTAGCCTAGCCGGTTAAGCTAGTTAGACCTCGGGCTCTGCTTGTAGCTTGAGGCGAACGCCGCGGCCTCTTCTGGGGAGGAAAACCTCTTCTTTGTCCCGTCGCCTAGCGTTACCTGGAGGCGAGCCGGAAAGAGCAGGGCAGGCCTGAGGGCGAGGTTGTATAGGCTAGCCATCACGGATCGGTATTTGGAGCGTTCCTCTGCCACTTCTGGAGCGTAGTCCTCAAATATTTGGACAGATGTTCCTCGATATTGTAGCTGTCCTCTTTTTTTCCGAGCTTCCCGTATTATAAGGTCTTTTATCTGATAGCGATGCAGGCGGATGATGACCGGCCTGGGCCGCGAGCCTAGCGGCGGTTTAGCAGCTAAAGATCTGTGTGCCCGGTCCAGTTCTGGGGGAGATTTTAAGGTCTCCCCTCCGAGTAGCTCCACCAAAAGATCGGAAAAGAAGCTTGTGGGTTTAGGTCCTTCAATCGACTCAGGGAGGCCAATGATTCGGATATTATTCCTTCTGCTCCGGCTCTCGAGGTCGGTCATCTTCGACAGTAGCTTGTTGTTGCTATCGGCTAACGCCGCACACCTCGTCTCCAGAGCAGATAAACGCTGGTCATCTGATTCGGCACTGGTCTCCAGAGAGTCAATGCGTTGGCCATGGTCTGCTATCGTAGTCTGCATCTTTTCCAGTCGGGTCTCCAGGACGGCGAAAGAGTCTTTAAAGTCCGCTGCTATTTTAGCCCTGTGCTCCTCCAATAGCCCAGCAATGCTAGCCGCACATATGTTAGCACAGGGACCCGAAGTATCAGTCTCGGTCTTCTTAAGTTGTTTCGTTGTTTTAGACATTATTCCAGGTGGTCCGAGTTTATTGTAGAGTTAAAGAGTATATTCTATCACTTAGGTTAGTAAGGGTACGAAAGAGAGCAGGGTTTTTTAAAAGTTTTTCAAAGTTGAGTTACGGGGATCTGAGACCGCAGCTCGCTCACATGTTCACCCAACCGGAAGTCGGATAGATATTTTTAAAGTGAGAAACTGCATTCCCAAGCCCTATAAATCACAGTTTTCCCCATCTGGCTGTATTGTAGAGTCAATTAGTCAGATGGATGTGCAGCGTTATCTTCACTCTGGCTCTTCTCCACTACGCTGCGGCCGAACAGGCCCAGATAAGATCAGTAATAAAGGACCACCAGCAGAGTTTGCCATTGTGTGCTGTCTTATATACAGTATATACTCATCTTATCATATCACTTAGTACCATTCACAAGTGGAACATTATTGAATGGGCAGTAAAGCGCTGCTCTGAAGCCTCTTCACTCTCTTCCACTCTCATTTTTACCTGCGTGTAAAAACAAAGTACTTCACATACGCACATTTTATCTCATTGTTTTAATCTGTTCATCTCATGGACCATAATGAGAGAGTCTGAGTACTCCAGCGATTTAGTATCACACTTGTAGAAAGTTCACAAAAGACAGATTTTAAAACCAATTGGTGAATTCACACAGGACGGCGCAGACTGAGGGTAACATTTGAAAATATTTTACCTTGAGTAAAGAAGCACTGGGGTTCCTAGTCAGTTGTGAGCTAAGGCAGAGGATGCTGACCTCAATCATACATGGGTACATGATCGGTGCATCCTTGGATACCGGTTGGTTGGTACATTAGTTGTTGGGGACAAATACACACAGGATGCATCAACTGCTCAAAAAGGCGAATATTTGGCGAATAAAATCTTCCAATGCCAGTCTTTGGGAAGGACTGCTCTTCATCACCACACCATGGCTCTCTTCATAACTATGTTTTCCGCTAATTTAATTCATCATTTAAGCTCCAGCGGAGCCACATAAAACATCAGCCGATTGTTTTCACAGGCAGCCGACCTTTAATGGGGCGGGGAATGTTTGCATGAGTGGGTTCACACTAAAGGAAACTATGAGAGAATCTATAAAACTAAAAAAAATCTATAAATATACTGTAGTTTAATATTTGCTGTACAAGCTTCACTCTCTTGTTACATTTCTTCCGAATGCTACAGTCGAGGGAACCACAGTCTCTGGGGCTCACACATCCAAAACGCCAATGGTTCGTAACGAATGAGTTACAGTAGAGTGACTGTGAGTAAACAGACATTGTCATTAACACTTGCTTCTGGCTGTGCTTTCACAATAAAACAGAAGGTGCATGTATTTTTTTTCATATGTCAACAGCTCACTGCCTCCACATCAGGAGGTCTGTGCGTGTCCTTTACTCTTCCATAATGCTGTTTTTCTCTACTAAATGTGTTTATTGTTTAGATATTCTTATGGATCTCCCTCAGTTTTCCAGACCACTGCTTTGTTTCGAGCAATTTGATCTAATAGCTTAATTTTATTATTCCAAGTATTGACATAAACATATTTCACAAATGCAATTAAGCAAGATTAACAATTCAAAATAAACGTTTGTTACATATTCCTGTTCTCTCAGGTGAATAGGTATAATAGCTTTTCAATATAATCTGAAAACAAAATTTGTTGCATCAGTGATTCACATAATCCTTTTCTTAATGAACATCAGACTCTCCTCCTTAAAAAATCAACCGTATAAAGTGGAGAGTTTTCACTCCACACAGTGTTCATCAACCATTGATTTACAGTTAGCGTCTTGACTTTATTTGACTGGTGAGCCCAATGAATGTTCCCAGAGGTCGGCGTTGCTCATGAAAACATCCTGCAGGAAGGTCAGAGGTCACTGCCACACTCTTGAAAACTGTTGACGTGGTGTGACATCATGAGTTTGATTCCCTGGCTTTGTGGTTGCACTCGAAACCTCAGCCTGTATAGGACTCTGTGTAGATGGGCCAGATGCTCACTTCCAGGGTCGACGCCCCGTAGGAGCATGGGAACTTGTGTGAAGGCTCGCCCAGCTTTGGGCTCACTCGCATCCAACGCTTTCAATCAGAGAGGGGTCGGGGGCTCACCCATGGGACTATGGGTGGGGGGGTTGCTGTTTTCCTGGTGCGATGCGTCTCCCTCTGGCGTCTTCCACATCCTATTGATGTCCTAAAGGGTCTGGGTTAGAGGTCAGCCCTTCAGAGGTGGCAGGGTCGAACTTCATCTCATGAATATGGAAGGCCGCGAGACTCGGGGGACCATCTGGTCGGCTCTATTGGAAGCTGAACAAATGAGCCTGCTGAGAAGGTGCCGTATTAGTGTAATTACGGTGGATTTCCCAGGCCTAAAAAAAACAGCAACAGTTCTCACTGGGTCCGCCTTCGCAGCCTGCGTCTGCAGGGGATTCTGACTCAAAAACACAAATGTCATTCAGGGAATTCACACGTTTGTTAGTTGTTTGCATTTTGTTAACATGATTGTTGTTATGTTTCTTTCGTTGGTTGTGGTTCGTTGTTGATGATTTTGTTGCCGGCTCTTGAGAAATTTGCATAAAAAAATGTATCGTCCCCGGCGACATCACAGTCTGACACCTTTTGTGCAAGATAGTTGTCGACCCAGTGTTGGTACAAAGAGATATTACCTTTCTATATGCATGTGAAAGAGATTGCAGCTGACTGGTGACGTTGATAAGAATCTCATCCTGTTTGTCACGCTGAGTGGGTTTTTGTGGGGACTCTGGCCATCATGGGTCCACCTCTTCCTGTCATTCTTTTCCTTCTCCCCCCTTTGCCATCATTTGTACCTCCCAGGGGTGAACAAACACAATGCAACCCTGTGTGTCAGTGGCTGGCTGCATTTATGTATGTCTCAAGAGTAGTTTTGATTTTGAGTGTGCCGTGAACAATGCTCCTGTTTTCTTCTGTCGCTCACTGATACAGGTGACCCGGAGTCAACGCAAGCAGAAGAAACAGGCTGCTGATTTCAAAGAGAGATTGAGAGGGTTTGGATGCCTCTCTCATCTGACAGCAGTGTCTGAAAGGTTGTTGAGAGAGGAAATACAAACATGGGTCCCTTAGAGCCAAGGCCAAGGTGCAGATGCAGTCATACGTTGTTTTTATCTCTTTGTTCTGGATCAAGCATCCTCAGGCTTTGAACTAAGAACCAAACCCTTGTTAAAATCATATAATAGTTGTGTTACATTTATGTTGTTGTATTTCTCCCCTGCCCAGTAAATTATTTATTGTGTGACTTTATCAGTTTCCCTTCTCCTTCATGCACCAAAAATCAGAAAACATGTTACAGTTAATTATGTCAGAGCTGCACTTAACCATTATATTCTTAAAAGATGAATCTGCAAATTATTTTTAATTAATCAATAAAATTA
This sequence comes from Chelidonichthys spinosus, assembly GCA_029853015.1. NCBI lineage: Eukaryota > Metazoa > Chordata > Actinopteri > Perciformes > Triglidae > Chelidonichthys > Chelidonichthys spinosus. The sequence goes on from CM056822.1 coordinate 17,185,940, forward strand.
ATTATTCAAAGGTCGCCTTATTGTTCTTTTGTGCCCAACTGTCCAAACCCCAAAGTTATGTAATTTAGAGGACAAAGAAAACCAGCATATATTCACATTTGAGAAGTTTTTTGCCATTTTAGCAAAATTTCAACTCGATTTTCATTATCTTTGGCTATTTATGTATTGACCAATACCGTATCATTTCATTTGCTTTCATATATTTCCTCAATATGAGTTGTGAAATCATGTGAAATTGTATTAAAACACACAAACGCATACAAAAAAGCAAACACCCAAGGCAGTATATTGTATAGATACTTTACATTAAGATATAGCCGGGTAAAAGAAGGGAGAGTTTATGTTCAGTCGGGTGAGCCTGGAGCTTGCCTGTCAGACTGAGTGGCACTAAAGACTCAGAGCATGAATAAATCACCACAGTTTGACCCATTTAAATACCAAATGGAACCATGCTCTCCGCTGGGGAACTACAGGCATGCTTGAACACACCGCTTCATTTCCATGATGGCAGCAGGGTGGCACCACCGGTAGACGTACTATGCAGCGGCCTCAGAAGCGCTCCCGGCGTGACTGCGTTGCCTTCGGCTGTGGGTCAAATGAACGGAGATGTCCCCCGACTGCAGCCTGAGGTGGGCGATAGCACAGTAATCTAATGATACCGTAACCCCAATGTGAACTCCACATTCCTCCGCTGCAGCGTCTGAGAGGATATTCTCCGTCATGCCTTCCGTTTTCATTCAGCGTCTCTACGCCCCACAGCATTAAACCTCCAGGCTCTGTCTCTAATTGGTCACGGAGTTGCTCAGCAGCAAAGTCATCATAAACCGGCTAGCTGGCTAACGGCGACCTCTGTTCACTTCCACTCAGCAGTGCTTAAACAATTCCCCTCAATGTGAGCCAATTAGAGCACTTTGAATGAGGAAAAAACACATGCTTTTTTCAGTCAAACATGCAAGCCTACATTTGCCTGTTAAATATGCTTTTCTACGCTCCCCGGAGGAACCAAGGATTTAAAGGCCAACCTCTGGCCCTAAAAGACTCATTCATGCCATGTGACTCCAATCAAACCAGAGCGTACATCTCTAATGAGATGGCTGTTGTTGCCACCGCTACCACCGTCTGTGCAACCGTCCCAGAGAGTGTGTCCTTTCTTGTCGGAGAAGCTGGTTAATATTTAATTGTCATGTTTGTGGAGATGTAATGAGCGACGAGAACCGCAGCACTGGGAGGGAGGGAGAGGGGTGACAGAGCCGCGGCCGATCAACTCAGTCTGCAGAAAAGAAGAAATGTTGGCATATATTGTTCAAACCATGGGATATGAATGTTGATTAAAAGCACGTCGCCACATGGTCAAAGTTGTGAAACGATTGGTTCAAGGCAAGGAAACCACTTAAGGTTAGAAAAACAAATCATGGTTTGTGTTCAAATAATGACGCAATAACAATCGCCCTGTTTGTTTACTTAATGTTTCAAGGACAACAACATTATGTAACAAATGCAAGGTCAGAGGTCACAGTGTCTCCTGGGTGACAGCCCTGTCTTTGTTTGACCCATTTACCACCTCTCCCGTCTGACCTTACTTGTTATACTTGTTATGTAACTTTTCAATAAGGGCTGCTCTCTGTACTACGCCACTTATTCTGATCGGATGCAAAAACGTGCCAGTCGACGTACACGTGCTTAGCAGAAACGACTGGGCTGGGCAGGTGGGATCAGTCATGAGGTATTTGGAAAGTAGGGAGAGAAAGCTGGGGAATGTGAAAATATGGGGCGACATCATCATGCTCTTGTGAGGCAGAATCATTTGAGGCGTGATTAAACATTCCTCTAAGCCCCCCCTATAGCGCCAGTGAAAGAGACTGCCAGGAGCACTTCAAAGTATGAGCATTATTATAATGTGCTGACGACTTTAAGTTGAGATATATTTGACACGTTACTGGGGGAGGTGTTGTGGAACCAGCCATCAGCGATGAGGAGGTTGAAAAGACGAGGGCCATGTTGTTTGTTCACTCAAATGTATTTAGTCAGTATTCAAATATAATGAGGCTTGGAAGAGCAACACTGATTCACTGTGTCCCTTTGGAGAGCAGTCTTTATTGATTTAACCCTAATGAAGCTATTTTAAAAAAGAAAATCCCAATTGCATTCCAGTTACTGCACTGAATCCTGCATCTGCAATTAGTCCTGGAGCTGATGGAGCTCTGAGGATGTGGATCCCTAAGTCTGAATTAACAAAGTGTTTAACATTTATGGAACCCTGAAGCCGGTTTTTACACTAAAATGTTTTTTTTCCCCACAAAAAACTGCATGATGATGATCATTGTGTATATATTGTATCAAGAAAGCAGCTAAGGGCAGCCTTAAATTTGATCTAATAATAGCTTGTCGTGTGTCTCCGGCGGTATTTCCATAATCAAATACTCTCCTTGTCAGATTATTGCAGTTAAAACTCTTTCAGGTAAATTCTCTGGAGTTTTCCTCTCCTTGACACCCTCCACTCCCACTTTCTCTCAATCTCCACCTCTCTCTCTCTAGAACCAGCGTGATTTATAAGAGCTAATAGCCGCCCACTCCCTTCACGCTCTTTAACTCTCCATCTATTGATATTAGCCAGCCGGGAAATGGTGCTAAATGATCCCATTCACCAGGTGACCTTAACAGGATTTACCCTCTAAGGGAGGCTCTGTTATATTGTAACATTCATACACACACACACACACACACTGACGGATCTTAACCCACCGACATCTACTTATGCACATATAGAGATTTAATTATGCCGACATTATCATAATGTTATAGAGATAATTAATTACAATTCATCTTTTCTTCGCAGTGTAAACCAGCAATACAGCGCAGCATAAAAAAGCCTATCAGCGTTCTCAATGTAAGGTGAAAAACAGGCAACAGGCTGACAAGGAAATATTAAGTTGGAGAATAGAAATAGTAAAGGAGGCCACCCAACCCCCCTCCTCGCCTGATTAATACCTTCAGAAAACACACTGATGCACCACTTCATCAGCCTCCTTTACATCAGTCCTGCCATATGTGGACAAAAATGGGTGGGGCAGAAGGGATGCAAAATTCCATCATCCTCCTCACTTTTAACTCCTAATGCAAATCCTCTCCCCCCTGGTCCTAATCACTCCGATGTGTTTTTATCTGCCTTGGTTCTTCCCAAGTGCAGCGACCCGGCTGCCATTTAACTCAAAACTAAACCTTGTACCCACTGGGCATTTTTCCCCTTGAATATCATCACTGGCAGGCTGCAGGGATGAAGTGCTTTGCTGTATTGAGGGTAAACAATAAAAATGTGTGTGTGTGTGTGTGTGTGTGTGTTGTGCGTGTGTGTTGTGCGTGTGTGTGTGTGTGTGTGTGTGTGTGTGTGAGTACTGCGTCTTTGAAAACATCTCGTCCTCCTGACAGGAAAAGTGCAGGGCTTTCTCCTTTTGTAAATCGGAGATATTTTCTTGTTGAAGTACCGAGAGCAGCGGAACAAAAAGGTGAAGTGTTCTGAACAAGAAAAGGTGCTGTGAAAAGTGCTTTTACAGAGACAGCTGCTTCAGCGCCGCACACATTCACCACTCCATCCAAGTGTCTGAAAAAGGCTCTGAACAGAAAACCTAGTGGGCAAAGGCCTAACATTATCTTCAGGATTATTTCCTCCCCCTATCTCAGCTGCCCCCTGCACACACACACGCACACACACACACACGCATCAGTAGCAGTACCACTATCTCTGCCACCAGCATGACTGAAGAGCCACGTTCGGAGTCTCAGACAGAGCATGCAGCTAACAAAGAGCAGTTGTCTTTGTTCAGCTGGTGCAGGAGAGGGAGGCGTGAACAAGGAGGGATGAGGATGGAGGATGGGGAGAGATGCCGACGTCTCTCTTTTCTGTTTGAGCACCAAAAAAAAAAAAAAAAAAAAAAAACAGTAGACAAGAAAAAATGTTCCCTACTTATCATAGACATACACAGTTTTACCTGTTCCTCAGCTGCACATACTGCAGGCGGCTCTAATGCGATACAATGTATTATTGATAGCCTACTGTAAAGTATATAATATAATGCAATATTCATAATATTCCCTTTAAGCTTGCAGTGTGTCTCGTCCTCTTGAAGAATGAAAATAGAAACATTTTCAATAATTGTGCAGCTTCCAAGCAGGAGGTTCAGAGACATGTTGTGACCTACAGTCAAAACGCAAAGCAAACATTTCATTATTAAATGTGAATATTCGGCGTCTGGAGAACCGGCCTGGTTCCATGATCCTAACATGTTGATAATTCTATCACGATGAAACACAGATGGTAAAGACATCTGTATCTCTGTGGTGGCATACTTTGAAACGGATGGCATGGAAAAATAGTTTAATGACTCGAAGAATATTTAGCTCGATGGTGTTTTGCTCATGTTTTCCCAGCTGTGTCTGAAATCTGTAGTTTCAAACTCCCACAAAATGACCCAAAGCAGATCTCTTCTACTCCTTCGCAAAACAGTTTACATCAGTGATGGAAAAGCTGCTGATGTCACGTCAGTTAAATATTAATGGCCTGGTCGGGATGAGCTGAAAGGAAGGAGCAAACTTAATCTATGAGTGTGTGAGCGTATGTATGAGTGGGGACATAAGAAGGATGGATAGGATGAACTGATTAAACAGGGCTGTTGTTCTATTCTGTTCTATCTCTGAGCGGGACCGGAACAGTTATCATTATTAATTAACTTTTGCATAAAGCAAACGAGTACAAACAGTTACCTCTCTCTCCAGCTCTCTCTCTCTCACACACACACACAAACACACACTCACACGGCAGAGTATTTTGATGTCGATCGGCCCAAAACAAATCAAGCAAGGACCGTGTTTGACAAACCCAAATGAAAGTCAATCCTCAAGAGCCGCTGCTAAATTGCTTTGCTCAGGAGCAATTAGAAGGGGATCTGTTGATTTTGTTGTTAAGTGGCTGTGATTGGTTGTGGAGTGGCAGGCTCTAATGTGGACGCTAATGCAAAGTGACATGTGTAACGGAAGTCAGGCCCTCGCCACCTCGGTGGCTATTAAGACCAATCCAGATGAGACGTTTCCCCACTCACGTTCACCTCGTGCCCTTGGCTGTAGAAGCGGATGTAAACAGTCAGTCGTGGAAGAGGAACTGCATTACATTTCTAAAATGATGGAGACAGTTAACACCATGCAAAAAAAAAAAAAGAAAACATTATACTGTACACTATGCTGGATAAGTCATTAATAAAAATATATGGCTCGTCTCCAGACATTCTCAAATCCCTCTAAACACCACTGTTTGAATAGTTATTCCTATTCTGCAGCTGAACATATAAATGTTTTAGGATATGTTAGATTAATTAGATGAATCCTAAACACAACATTACTTTCACCATACAGGGGAGTTCAAGGATTCTCATTGGAAAGATATGCAGTAAAATAAATAAACATTTTGACGGAAATCGATCGATACCATTGTCGTCTTAGCATAAAGATGGGGAACAAACAGCTACACTGGCTGTGTCCGAAGGTAACAGAAATCTGCCAATCAGCACATCAAAAGATCACT